>JAJAQA010000003.1:5820000-6160000 GCA_021464565.1 Rutilus rutilus
ATCAATCAATAATACCCACAAGTAGTTTATATTTTCCACAATTAGCTCATAAAAATAAGGTGCTTTTTGTCTCAACCTTGTCTCAACTGTACCCATATGTGGTACAGTTGAGACACCCATTTCTAATGAGTAAAGGTAACTAACCATCCATTGTAAATATAAAAAATAAAGACAAATAAAGAAAATAACAATTGGGCAACATTTTTGTTTATTTAACCATTTATATTCATTCATTTTATTTAAATTAGCACTGGTTAAAATGTATAAAGCAGGACCAAGATATTAAACAATATTTATTAATAATACACAGTTTAAATATTCAATTCAATTCAATTCAATTCAAATTTATTTGTATAGCGCTTTTCACAATACACATTGTTTCAAAGCAGCTTCACAGAAAGTGCATTTCAGAAATGTACGTAGAGAAATACAGTTAGTTAAGCATGTATTGATTTAGGGCATAAACATCGCCCGCGTCGAGTCGTCTCTTCATAGGCGCCGAGTCGTCTCTGCACGGGTGTTGGAGAATCTGTAGTTTCCATGAGAGGCTGGATACAAACTGGAGCTGACGATCTGTATTTACCTCGGGACTAGCGTCCCGAGATAACAACAGAAAAGCATATGGGAAATAATTAGCGTAGCTGCTGTTCGCAATATTAATGCATTCAATCTGATTCAACTGTAGTATAAAATGTAAGTATTATGTGAATGCCTGGCTGAAGAGATGCGTCTTTAATCTAGTTTTAAACTGGGACAGCGAGTCTGAGCCTTGAACAATATCAGGAAGGCCATTCCACAGTTTAGGAGCTAAATGTGAAAAAGCTCTCCCTCCTTTAGTGGACTTAGATATCCTAGGAATGACCAGAAGCCTCGAATTTAGTGATCTTAAGGAGCGCGATGGATTGTAGGGCGATAGAAGTTCCGTTAAATACACGGGAGCTAAACCATTTAGGGCTTTATAGGTCAGTAGCAATACTTTGTAATTGATACGGAACTTTATAGGTAACCAATGTAGAGACGACAGAATTGGTGTTATATGATCGTATTTTCTTGATCTAGTAAGAACTCTAGCGGCGGCATTTTGGACTAACTGTAGCTTGTTTATTGAGGATGCAGGACAACCAGCTAATAAAGCATTACAGTAATCTAGTCTCGAGGTCATGAATGCATGAACTAACTTTTCTGCATCAGAAACAGATAGCATGTTACGTAGCTTAGCAATGTTTCTAAGGTGGAAAAAGGCTGTTCTTGTAACATATGAAATATGATTTTCAAAAGACAAGTTGCGGTCTAATATAACACCCAGGTCTTTTACTGTAGAGGATAAAGTAACAGGACACCCTTCTAAATTAAAGTTGTATTGTAAGAGGTTTTGTGGGCAGTTTTTTGGACTAATAAGTAATACCTCCGTTTTATCTGAATTTAATAGCAGAAAATTACATGTCATCCAGTATTTTATATCTTTAACACACTCTGTTAATTTAGATAATTTAGCGTTTTCATCTGGTCGTGATGAAATATATATTTGAGTGTCATCAGCATAACAGTGGAAATTAATTCCATGTTTTCTTATAATATTACCAAGTGGCAGCATATATATTGAGAATAGCAGAGGGCCTAACACAGATCCTTGCGGTACACCGTAGTTTACTGACGTTATCTTCGATTTTTCCCCATTTACGCAGACAAAATGGTAACGGTCTGATAAGTACGATCTAAACCAGTTTAATGCCTGTCCCTGAACACCAGTGTAGTTTTGTAGTCGGTCTAAGAGTATTGTGTGATCTATAGTATCGAACGCAGCACTAAGATCAAGTAAAACTAGTATTGAGATACAGCCTTGGTCAGAAGCTAAAAGTAAATCATTTGTGATTTTAACGAGCGCAGTTTCAGTGCTATGATGCGGCCTGAATCCTGACTGAAACTTTTCATAGATATCATTTTCTTGCAAGAAAGAGCACAGTTGAGCGGACACAACTTTTTCTAGTATTTTAGACATAAATGGAAGATTTGAAATGGGTCTGTAATTTGCTAGGT
The DNA here is from genome assembly GCA_021464565.1 of Rutilus rutilus. Classification (NCBI taxonomy): domain Eukaryota; kingdom Metazoa; phylum Chordata; class Actinopteri; order Cypriniformes; family Leuciscidae; genus Rutilus; species Rutilus rutilus. Next base: position 5,822,038 of record JAJAQA010000003.1, read on the forward strand.
TATTATGATCTAATTGTGGTTTCTTAATAAGAGGTTTTATAACTGCCAACTTGAATATTCTTGGAACATGACCTAAGGATAAAGACGAGTTAATAATATTGAGAAGAGGCTCTTCCACTACAGGTAACACTTGTTTCAGTAGTTTAGTTGGTATTGGATCTAATAAACACGTTGTTGGTTTAGATGCAATGATAAGTTTATTTAACTCTTCCTGTCCTATAGTTGCAAAGCGCTGTAATTGTTCTTGCGGGGTGATAATTGAGGCTGAATCATAAGACACCATTAAAGATTGTACATTTACAATTGTGTTTCTGATGCTTTCTATTTTCTCAGTGAAGAAATTCATAAAATCATTACTACTACACTGTGACAGAATATTTTGCTCCGGTAACGTCTGTGTATTTGTTAGTCTAGCGACGGTGTTAAATAAAAACCTTGGATTGTTTTGGTTGTTTTCTATTAGTTTGCGGAGGTGCTCAGCCCTGGCTGCTTTTAGGGCCTTTTTATAACGTGACATACTGTCTTTCCATGCGATTCTAAAGACCTCTAGATTAGTTTGTTTCCATTTACGCAAATATCACAAATATCAAATTTTATTTTCATTTGCGTCCTATGCTGGCTAATTACGGCGTTTAACCTGTTATCATAACACTGAACAAGCAGTGTGTTTCCTAATAGAGCTCTATCGGGGGTACAGTTGTTACATGTGTGTCTCAACTATCCCCCGCTGGCCACCTCGCACATTTCTCTAGATTTTGCAATTACCTTGCATGACACAATACCATGAAATATGCCAGTTTTTAGGAAGCTGCAGACCTGGAGCCGGTAGATATACGCCCCAGGCAGTTTTACGCCCCTGCTGTTCCTGATGCGTCCAGTAGGGGGAGACTGTACAGCGACACGAATTGAGGTATATTAAATAATCTGCTAAAGTTATTGTTGTTTAGCAATGATGCAACATTTATTATTTATAAACGATTAGCTTGATAGAGCTAGGTAGATATCAATTCATTTCTATATACCAATGGATGGGTCTATAGTTTATTTCGAGAGACAAAAAGTTCTGGACGGTCAGGTTGATGTTCTGTCTGGCTTAAACTTAGCTAATCACGTGTAGGTTTAGCTGCCCCTCAATTTCAAAATTAATTTTTATTTTGAATTTTCTTTTGTTGCCTGTCTTTATCTTGCGTGAGATGGCCTCTTCTGGTAAGACTCTGTTTACTCCTTTCTGGTTTGAGTTGTAATTTAATCTAATTTATATACAGAGACATACATGGACATGTTTTTAATGTCATTTTCAATTTTCTCTGCACAGTTCATCATCAGTGGCCAAAAGAAATCAAAGTGTCTTGACACTTTTTCCGAAAGTGTTCCACCAACAAGTGCCTGTGACGTTGTACTTTGAAGATCAGGAGCAAATTGATGCAATCCACACTCACCTGACATCAATTCTGGACAGCACACACACACACACTGTGACAAGATCAAATTCACCATGGATGTCCTTTTTACATTTTTTTAATGTTTATTTTATTTTATTTTATGAAATACCCATAGGGGGTCTACAGTGATTCTGCAGGGTCTCCAATAAGTCTTATAGTTTATCTCAGTTGCTTTGGTGCATTTCTCAGATCACAACTGAAATCACATCATCTTGTCACTTGTGCACATCATAAAAGCAATTTCTCTTTTTTTTTTATACAAATTGAAATTGCAAATGCTTCGGTACATTCATGCAATTGATAATGTACAACTGTCTGCTGTTTCCTACATTATCAACTCTTTATGTCATGTTGATCAAAATATAGGCCTATTATACTATTTCTCTGTTGAATTGTCATACTCCTCAGAACATCATTAGTTCCTTGCATAAGTCATTAAATGCAAAATGGTTGATTAGTTGTCATAAACTGTCAAGCATGTTTTCAATACATTTCTATTAGACTTTATTTTGTAAATGTGTCCTGAATTGATGAATTGCGGAGGTGTATTTAGAATTTCATTAATGAAGGAAATAATGAATTGATAAATTAGGAAGCAGCAAGGCAATTCATAATCAATTGCATGAATTTACCAAAGCATTGGCAATTTGTTCAAAAGTAGTTATGAGAATTTCAGTAGTGATCTGAGAAATGTACCAAAGCTGTGATAAAAAAATTAAGGATTCAGGAATTTTATACAAAATGTAACAGTGAGTCCTGCTGCGTGTGAATTTGACAAGATCAAATTCACCATGGATGTCCTTTTTACATTTTTTTTTTATGTTTAATTTAATTTAATTTTTTTATCAGTGAGCAGAAGCACTTTGACAGGAGGATAGAAAAACAGTTAAAGAAGAGTGGCAAGCCATAGGGGAGTCATCGACTACAGGAGTCATCATAATTCATAAATGGTGTTGATAATGTTTTTGTGAACAACAATATTGTCTCTTTCTTCTTATTGGCCCTTGGAATTTTAGAAAAGGGTTACATTGTGTTTGTCTTCATAGTACAGCAGATATTTAATCGAGGATCCATTATGATTACACGGTGCTGTATGTCTAATGGGCTAAATATGGTTAATATCTAAATGTAACTTTATATAAATTCACAACAACATATTTCACTCAGTATCACTCAGTCTCCGTATATGAAAACATACAGTGAAAATTCTATATTCAATATTCAATGAACTATTCTATAGTAGGTCATATATAACTATTCTACAGTAGGTCATACACCATTACTTGTCATCTGATCCAACTATGTGTAGGCCTATTATTATTTTTTTAATTCACAAAAACAAATAGTCTTCTGTAGGCTGAGTGAAGAGAGTGAAGCCCAACTGAATATCTACAGATATTTTAATCCATAGTGCAGATCAACACTGTAACGTTTATATTTAAAGGCAGGGTAGGTAGGAATTTTATAAAATACTTTTTTCCAAATTTGTTTAAACTTTCTATATATATCAATACATAATTAAAATGTAAGTACTCTGAAAAAAAAGAGTATAAAAATCGCGTGACTCTAGACCGTTTAATCTGTGTTAAACACAGCTCATTATTTCCATTCGGGGACGAAACAAAGGATTGGCTTAGGCAACTGTCACTCTCTCTCGCAACCATAGCAACCACCCTTTTGCCACGGGATCTGCCCACTTGCGCGCGCACGTTTGATTTGAGGAATTCAAAAGGCACGGAACCTAGGAGCAAAACAATGGCAGAGAAAGAGCAATCAAAATTCACATTACCAGCAAACAAGGCTAAAAAAGGAAGACAAAAGGACATTTTACAAACCTACGTTTTGCATGTGCTTCTGCACGCACTTTTCCAGTCACAACACCGCAATCAGAGGAGGACGCGCTGAAAACTGTAATGCTGTTCTCTTCCTTCATAACTCGTACTGAGAAGGTTTGAGTTGCAGAGGAATTTGTGACTGTTTCACATGTTCAACCACATCAAAGTTTCGTAATTAGTAAGTCCATGCTTTTTCTCTTTTTTTTCTTATGTGCTGAAGGGCTGCTGTGCCTTGGTGAAACGGTGTTTGTAGCCTACGTGAAGAGCTCTTTTCCAAAACGCCATAAACCTAAAAAGCTGCCTCAAAGAACCAGCAAAAGTAATGATTATGAATATGTAAAATATTGCAATAAGACATTTTAATTGTTTATTAATTTCTGTGTCGGCTGCAAAGATGAAATTGACGATAGGCTATTGACTCACGATCTTCGCAGTAGTGAACGCACCGGAGAAATGCACATTTATTACATAGTTTTATTTTATTTTTGGATGGTTTTGTTTAGAACCAGATTTCTGTAAATATATTTCACATTTTTTAGGCCTGTGAGGCGAGGTGATGATATAATCTCCAGTTCAAGCACCTTATGTTGTGATTGATATATTTACTTTTATGTAATAAATCCAGGAAATTGGTTAATGAAAAAAATATTAAAATTAAGATACAATTAAAACAAAACGAAATTCGTTTTAAAGAAAGGCTTTGTGCTTTCTGTTTTGAGGTCTCTGTGAAAGTTTGAAAGTCTTTTAGTGCGCTTTCAGAGCGCTCGCGTCCATAATGGAGAACTGTCACGTAATATTGTTTTTCCTCATAAATGCAAGACTTTTTTAAAAAGACAAACCATACATTTTTGAAAAAATAAAAAAGATGGATTTATAGCGTTTTGGGGAAAAAAATGGATGGATTTATAGCGTTTTGAAAATATATATATATTTTTTTACTTTGAATTGATCATCAACAATATTGTTGTTTGATTTAATAATCACTGTTGCAAGAGATACATAGTTCCGTTTTTCTTTTCTTTTTTAGTGAGTGGAAAAAGTAGGGGCTACCTCAGATTCTGTTTAGTTAGCTCGGATCCTTTATTGTTTTTTATTTTTCTAAAGCCTACAATAATAGGTCAAATGCAGCAAGTCAAAAGACCAACTGGACTTTCTTTGCCAGTTTGCACACATTTCTTTGAAGGATGGCAAAAATATCGCCTGAATATCGATATCGAGATATTGGGAAAAAATATCGAGATATTCATTTTTGTCAATATCTCCCACCCCTACATGCAGAACACCATATATGTTATGAATCTTACACGAAATTCATCTTCATCACAATGTAACTGATGGTAATGGAAAAACGTGTATCAATGCAACCTGTTTTTAGCTTTGCCTTATAGATATAACTACCTCGTTAGCGAATCAAAAAATATATATTTTAAACTTTACCAATATCAATATGCTAGCTTGATAGTGAGTACTAAAATACATCTTATTTGTTTATATTCATAATGATAAAGTTAGATTTTTTTATTACATGTGATTCGGACATGATGTCACTACATGCACTGTGCTCCTTCCTCTCCGCTCGTCTCAGGTAAATAATAGGTGTGTTCGACATCGCCTGCGGCTGGATGCAACCGATCGGCGAGAGTAGCCGCGTGCAGGCGGGGAGGAGCTGCAAACGGAGACGTGAAGTCGGACACTTTCTGGTTCCCGTAGTGACCGCTCACGTGGTGTTTGCATACTTTACCACAGCTGAAGTGAAATAAATGCAATGTTTGCCAAATAATAGATGTTTCAGAGACATTTTCATTCAATACTTTATGTACTGCTTCATACAGTGTTTGAACAAGAATAAAGTTCAACAAGCTACTATCAATGAAGTGGAGTCTACGTTTTTTAATCAGTTTTAATTTGATATATGACACAATATAACATCACAAGGACATGAAAAGAGTGTTTACTTTTATAAAAAAAACTGATTTGAGAGCTTTAGAGGAACTAAAGGTGTTCGAATAAACACGAAACACACGTGATCGTTGTCATGCGGTGAATCCGGCCAATCGTGGAACAGCTGTGTCGTCATCAGCCCACGTGCAGCCGCTCTTGAGAAGCTGCGCTGGCTGAGTTCTCCGGCTACTCTCGAATCGCTCTCGCGGTACTTTGATGGCATACGTCACAGTCACGTGGTGTCGGCGCTGTATCAAGTCGGACAAAATTTCTAACCGGCATGCACTGCTTCAAGTCAGCCGCCGATCGGTCTGCGCAGAGCTGCATGAAGTCGAACAAGCCTATACGCTGATTTCACGCAGCTGTTATTTTGAAATCGAAAGCGAGGCTCCGGTGGGAAGAAAACCGGAAGTGTCGCCTTTAATCATAGGAGAGTCGTGAATGCAATGGCGTATTGTTGTGTTTAATGATGTTGTGTCAATTCTAAAACTGTACATACATTTCTTTCATACTTTAGACTATATACAGTGAAATTTATTTATAAATAAAATATTTTTTTTATATATAATTCAGAGAGTAAAAAATGAAGCAGGAATGAACAATATACATATCCTATATTAAATATTATCTTCCAATAGTGTAAATCGCGGCAGCAGCTTCAGGTTGGTAGTCCAAGGCATTGTTGTTTATCTGTACTTCCGGGGTTCTTCCCACCGGAGCCTCACTTTCGATTTCAAAATGGCGGCTGCGTGAAATCAGCGTATTGCGTCTTCCAGCTCAGCGGTCGGAGTCGCACGTTCATGTGTTTTGGGGGCGTGGCTTTGGAAGGAGCCCAGAAGGGAGGGGGTGGAGTGAATGGAAATAATGAGCTGTCTTTAAAACAGTCGTGAGAGGTCTACAGACACTCGATTTTTATACTTTCTTTTTCAGAGTACTTACATTTTAATTATGTATTGATATATAAATAAAGTTTAAACAAATTTGGAAAATAAGTTTTTTAGACAATTCCTACCTACCCTTAGCCTGACGTCGTCATACTCAATTCTAGTCAGAATGTGAGTCTGATACTTCTCCATTGAGCTTTGATTATGGGGCGTGTTTCAACCGAACCAGGAAAAAAAATTCCTCTGCACTCAATTGGATAGACCTACAACCAATCAGAGCAACGGAGTAAGTGACGTATGTTTTTCATTCATGTTTCCGATCGCGGTTCTCTGTTCCTCTTTTAAAATGAATGCGCTGTCAATATCTTCTATAACAGACGCGATGGCGGAATCTACACATGATGTTTTATAAACAAATTTCAGGAGGAGCACATTCAAATAATCAATCCAATCAACCGTCTATCAGCATGAGAGGAAAGCATATATTTATTCACTCGGTCAACTCACCTAACATGACAGTTTTCAGCATCCCTGCTGTCACTCTTGGCTTGTTCTTCCACAGCCAGGAATACGGGGGGAGTACTTTGGGTTCGGGCCGAATACCGAGCCCGAAGCCTCTCCTCAGACAGCACGCCAAATATGCATTTATTCTATCTGACTTATTTGTAAGCGTGAACTCGTGAAATCTCAATTCTTCAGCGGCAGTCATTTGAATTCAACCCAAGCGCTCGTTAATGACGTGGATGATGACGTTACCATTGCTTGTCATCATCGTATAAAGCCCGCCCTGACAATTTGATTGGTCCGAACAATTTTTGTTCGGGCATAATAGCTCCTCAACGGAGCGAGTCCAGACTTCCCGACCAAAAAATATTGTGGGCGGGGTTCGGGCTGGCACCCAGGCTAACCTACCCTACCTTTAAATGAACAAAAACCACAAAATTGGGCAAAGTCTATGAACGGGACGGTTATTAATGTGTAAGTTTTGAGCGACGATTTAATGGTGTTATTTCGCAGTATATCCCCCCTACTGGACGCATCAGGAACAGCAGGGGCGTAAAACTGCTGGGGCGTAGATCTACCGGCTCCAGGTCTGCAGCCTCCCTATATAGGAGTTTTTAGGGCACAGAATAAGGTTTGTGGTGATACCAGTTACGTTTAACAGTCATATAGGGATAATAAATTGACACACGTGAAAAAAAAAAAAAGAAGAAGCTTTTGACACATGATGGTTTGGTGTTGGTGTTTAGTGAGTGTTGTTGATTTTTAACAAAAAAAAAAAAAAAAAAAAAATTCTATATATAAATATATATATATATATATATATATATATAGGCTGTCAAGTGATTACAATTTTTTTATCTAATCAATTACATGATGTTCAGATTAATTAATCTAATTAATACATTAAATTAGGCTGAGAAATTACCCCCAAAATATAATTTACAGTCATAATTGTGTTAAATGAGAAAACATCAAATACGTAGACATTACAATAAACAGCTTTGAAATGAAACATCTTATTTGATTCAACATAGAATTTATTACACATAAACATTTAGGCTACAACGGCCTTGATTTTTTTTTTTTTTTTTTTTTTTCAGAAGCTGCATCTAAATTGGTATTTAGATATATTTACAGACCAAACCAGATTGGTTGCCAACATTCTTCAAAAGATATTCTTTTAAGAAAAGAAAGTAAGTCATACAGGTTTGAAACGAGTCTGACATAACCTTGATTTTTCTTTTTTCACTAACATCAAGAAAACTGGACTGTTCAAAACAGAATGTTCGGAAAACGTTCTTAGAACCAACATTTGTTAGATGGGATGTTTGTTTGTACACATGATATTTGCGTCCTTGTATTAATTCATGTTGCACTGGTGCCATCTGCTGTTCACATAACATTGTGTATACCTTTCACTCCATTATTTATTTAGTTTAAAGATACACATTCACAGCTGATTCTGCGGCAGTGCTAACCTTGAAATGAAAGCAAGAGCACCCGGCATGTACACGCGTGGCATGATCAACACACATGCGACTGACATCGTAATAAGTTATTACTAATAACCATAATATGGGACAAAAATATGACATTTCAAAACAGATTTGACATGCATTAAGCGATGTAAATGCAGACTAATATTTAATAGAAAATATTAGAATTTTCGCATCAAAATGTTTTTGAAATGCTGTTATAATTATTTAAAAGTAGCTAAATGTCTTTAAATCTTGTAAACTTGTAAATCTTTCAACGTGCTTGCACATCTTGCACTATAGAGCACCCTCAGATATTCGAGTCTGGAACCGGGCCTGTCCTTATTCAACACTCTCCCTGAAAACAGGGTTGTAGGCTATTCTGTGAGAACGGCCGAAACAGAAAACGCCCAAACGCCCCTTCATTGTTCTCCTCCACACATCACTCCATCACCACTATAGATGAAAAGATGAGCAGATTTCACTGTCAATTAATTTCAAAGCAATCGCTATGAGCAAACTTTCCCTTGTTCGACTTGATTTGTTCTCTTTCATTTTAAGTTTGACTGAATTGAGCCAGGATTGAGCCTATACTCGTTTGATAATACAAATACAAAATTCCATATCATTAACATTTATCTGTGAAAATGACAATTAAATACACCGTAAATGTGTATTTCCCAGCATGCTTTGCAAGGGACTGCATTTGTCTCTGATAAATTGATGAAGGAAATATAAAAAGCAGGGCAAGTTTAGCACAAATGATTTTAAAAAACAACCAGCCGATATCTGTATGATAAATGTATGCGGGAAGTTAACATGTGATTGCAACACAATTAAATAATTAAAAAGCCTAAATGAGTGTGCAAGGTCTAAATGAGTCTAAATTAATCTGAATAGCATTTTTTTTTTTTTTTTACATAGTTTCCCAAGCTTTTAATGTGGACAAAAGTAAATGATACTGGAAATTACTGAATATATCTGAATTAAAAATATATATATATACAGTGCAATGCATAAGTGAATACACCCATGCTAAAGTTGACTAAAAAGAGGAATAAAAAATCATATTTTGGATATTGAACTTAATGCCTTAATTTAAAAAATTAGGAAAAATCCAACCTTTAAGGACACCAATTTTCTTTGTGAATGAATAATGTATCGTAAATAAATAAATGTTCTTCCTTAAAATACAGGGTGCATAAGTGAGTACACCCCTATGTTAAATTCCCATAGAGGCAGGCAGATTTTTATTTTTAAGTATTTAAAAAAAAAAAAAAATTAGGATACTATGCATCCTGATAAAGTTCCCTTGGCCTTTGGAATTAAAATAGCCCCACATCATCACATAGCATTCACCATACCTAGAGATTGGCATGGGGTACTTTCCATAAGATCATCTCTCAATGCAAATCAAACCAGCTATTAGGCTAACTGAAATAAAACCATGCCAATCTCTAGGTATGGTGAAGGCTATGTGATGATGTGGGGCTATTTTAATTCCAAAGGCCAAGGGAACTTTATCAGGATGCATAGTATCCTAAAAAAAAAAAAAAAAAAAAAAAAAACTTAAAAATAAAAATCTGCCTGCCTCTATGGGAATTTAACATAGGGGTGTACTCACTTATGCACCATGTATTTTAAGGAAGAACATTTATTTATTTACGATACATTATTCATTCACAAAGAAAATTGGTGTCCTTAAAGGTTGGATTTTTCCTAATTTTTTTAATTAAGGCATTAAGTTCAATTTCCAAAATATGATTTTTTATTCCTCTTTTTAGTCAACTTTAGCATGGGTGTATTCACTTATGCATTGCACTGTATATATTCAATTATCTTTTTTCCCCCCCTCAAGTTTATTATTAGAAGCAGGATCAACAAATTCTTTTATCTTCTCAACCACTACTTTTGAATTCTCATAGTTCAGCTTTGCAGCTTTGGTAACTGCGTCATACAGTGAATCCGCTTCTTCTGCAGCTTTCCATCCAGTGACTCCTCCACCGACGGCTCCTGCTAAAGCTGCAACTCCGACAACACCTATAGCGACAACATTAACAGCACTAAGCCCTGCTCCAGCCACTGCTCCTGTTTCCGCTGCAGCCACTGCTGCTCCTCCTGCTGCTGCTGCTGCTCCTCCTGCTGCTGCTCCTCCTCCTGCTGCTGCTGCTGCTCCTCCTGCTGCTGCTGCTGCTCCTCCTGCTGCTGCTCCTCCTGCTGCTGCTGCTCCTCCTGCTGCTGCTGCTGCTCCTCCTGCTGCTGCTCCTCCTGCTGCTCCTCCTGCTGCTGCTGCTCCTCCTGCTGCTTTCAGCACTTTACATGCTGAGAAAAATGGTTTTAATGAAGTCAGAACTGCAGCCACTGCAACAGCTACACCCAGGAAAGCACCAATCAGCGCTCCTGTTGTTGCTCCTGCAACTTGCAACCAAAATTTTTTATGAACAATTTCCTTTGCTTTTTCTCGCTTCTCTTCTGGAGGCAAATTGTCCTTATTTTTCTTCATCTCCTCTTGAATTTCTTCTTCCAGCTTTTTAAGCAGCTCATTTGTGAAGCAGCCGTTCTCTTTCACCATCGTGTCGATGGTCTCCAGCAGATTTTTCACCTGAACTCTGTTGCTCTTGTACCCTGAATCACAGTCGTTCCAGTATTTGTTGTCGATGACGTGAAAGCGTCCTCCACATTTATCAACCAGCTCCTGTAGTTGTAGATTGGGCTTCACAAATTCGTCAATGGTCTGGCCTTTTAGTTGATCACCATGAGTGAATAAGAGCACTGTGTGTTTCAGCACATGTTCCCCTTTCATTGTGTTCAGAAATTGTTGTACCACCTCGTTTTCTTGTCTCGTGTATCTTCCAACCTTTAGAACAATGACAAAGGCATGAACAGCAGGAGCACATTCAACGAGAGATTTGATGATCTCAGACTTTATCTCCTCATCTTCACGATTTGTGTCAAAGAATCCAGGTGTGTCAATAACTGTGATCTTTCTTCCATGAACCAAACCATCTCTACTTTCAGATTTATCAGTAACAGAATTAGCTGAAGCTTCAGTGGTGAATACGTTTTCTCCAAGAATCGTATTCCCGGCACTGCTTTTGCCATCTCCTGTTCTTCCAATAAGGACAATCTTTCTCGCTGTCATTAATAATATTATTAATATTTTTTATTAAATACAAAATTATAATGTGAGGTACCATCAATGATTGTACATTTTACACAAAAAACACTGTGTGCAACAATAATTACTTACATTGCATGATTCTTGTCTGTTGATGACGTCAGTCTCTGTAAGGTAAATAATATTCAGGTTATTCTTGGCTCTGATTAAAGTGTAACATATTCCAGCATAAACTCAAGAATATCCCTGACGAATCCACTGACGTCTGAGCACTAGAACACTTAACATAGTGACCATTTTACTGTCTGTAAATGGTGTGCAGTGCAAAGTACTCAATTTGTATTTCCTTTTCAAGACTTAAATCGAAGAGGTTGTTCGGCGGTCACACAAAGATCTAGCTTTCACTTCCTTCTCACACGACCTATATGGGAGTGACATGCTTAAACTCCCTTATAACAGTAATAGCAGAATAAATAATCAGTTTTTAGATTGTCTTTAAAATGTGGATTAAAAAATATTAGAATCATGATTGTAAACTTTAACTGCAGACAAAACAAAAAAGCAATATCGAGAAAAAAAAGAAAGGAAAGATGGCTTTCAGACTTGTTCACAATCAAGTCAACTGTCTGTGCAAAGTTTTGTATTGCTAGCTCAAAGCAATCAAAGGTTATGCCCTCTGTAACCATATGATAGCATTTTCATCAAAATAGTAGAATAGTAGGTTGTTTGTTTTTTGCTTTCAGAAAGTCACGCGATCAGTGAAACAGCTCTACTCTCCATTCAGTCGTTTGTAAGTTTCACTTTGCACATACTTTACTGCTTGGTTGGATTTGGGGAGTGTAGAGTACTTTGACCGTTTAAAGAAAGATATTGGTGATTCCTGGGATTCTGTAATATCTCAACTCGGTCAGTTTTTACTTTCACTTTCTGAAGTGAGTAACTGACTGAGGTTTGAGAATTATTCACTGCGTGTCTGCGTCATAACTCATCTCGATCCACTGCTTTAAATTATGTCACATATGGGTGGGTCTAAATAGGTGTGACAGGGGATTTTATAAAATAACTTCACAAATAATAAATAAATAAAAAAATCACAAGAACGTAACGCAAGTAAATACCTACAATCACAATAACTTAAAATTATAGACACTGTGCACATTTTTGAATATTTTCAAAGTACAAATTTATTTTAAGTGACAAAATATTGTACGACAGAAATAATACATTATTTTATGATAAAATATTTTTTATATTATTTTTATTCACTAGCCTATAATTGACACACCAAAGTAAAAAAAAAAAAAAAAGGTTTTAACATTCCATTTTGTTGAACCATCACATTAAAAAGTTATTACATGCAAAAAAATTATTACAGAATCCCAGGAATGACCCACAATGGTTTGGTGTTGGTGTTTAGTGAGTGTTAGTGTGTTACGGAAGCAGACAGACAACAAGGTAAGTAGTGATGTAATGTTTATTTAAACAGCTGAGTGTCAAGAAGATTCAACGTGCTGAATTTAGGTGAGTATCAGAGTTCAGAAGTGCAGAGTTCTTGAATGTAATTCGTGAATGACTGATCGCTGTATCTTTTGCAGGAACGGCAGGATGAAACTTCAGAGTGGAGATGAACTTCGTATGAAGAGGATGACAGGTGATAGCACACACTCACGCACCACTTGATGGGACAGACAGGCTTACGGCTCGGACACCACTCGAGATGAGATCTGAACAGACTGGAACAGACTGGAATCGTCGTAGAGAACTGGTAAGTAAACACAGGTAAGTTTAGTAGTGAAACTCACAGAGAGAAGCACTATGAGTCCGCTTCGGATAAACGAGCCCGGACAATGAGAGGTGCGTGAGGTGTGCTTATGAAGCAGTGGTGATTGATGGGGTGCAGGTGTGACTTATTAAAACTCAGGTGACTGTGATCGCTGGGTGATTGTGGTGGATGAACCTGGCCAATCCGTGACACTACCCCCCTCCCCAGGGCCCGCTCCTGAGGGCCGAGGTCTCCGACGCCGTGGTGGTCTTCCACGTCCACGGGGTCCAGGGTACTGAGGATGACTGGAATGGAACTCTTCCATGAGCGTGGGATCTAGGATGTCGACTCTTGGGATCCATGATCTCTCCTCTGGTCCGTATCCCTCCCAATCGACCAGATATTCCAACTGACCACCACGACGTCGGGACTGCAGGATTTCACGAACGGAGTAGATGGACCCTTCTTCCAGCATCAAGGGGGGAGGAGGTTCCTCTTCATGGCCAGGTTCTGTGGAGGGAACAAGAGGTTCGTGAAAGGGTTTGAGCAAGGAGACGTGAAATGTGGGATGAATTCTGTACTGTGGTGGTAGCTTGAGTTTGAAAGTGACGGGATTGACCTGTTCCAGGATGGTAAAGGGGCCAACAAACCTGGGACTCAGTTTCTTGGAGGGCAGTCGCAGACGAATATCGCGAGTGGAGAGCCAAACCTTATCTCCTGGAACGTAGACTGGACCCGAAATCCTCCTCCGGTCAGCGACTGTCTTGGATCTGCGAACTGCCCTCTGCAGATGATGGTGAGCTTCGTCCCAGACTCTCTCACTCTTTCACCATCCCAGGGAAATAGAGGAGGCTGGAATCCGAGAACACACTGGAATGGTGTGAGGCCTGTCGTGGGTTGCCGCAGTGAATTTTGGGCATACTCTGCCCAGCCCAGAAACTGGTTCCAGGAGTTCTGGTGGCCGTGGCAGAAGGTCCTGAGGAACCGCCCCACTTCCTGGATCTTCCTCTCCGTCTGGCCGTTGGTCTGAGGGTGGTAGCCAGAGGAGAGGCTGACTGTCACACCTAGGAGCTTGAAAAACGATTTCCATACTCGGGAAATGAACTGGGGTCCCCTGTCTGACACAATGTCTTCTGGGATCCCATAATAGCGAAAGACATGATTGAAGAGGAGTTCGGCGGTTTCCAGGGCAGTGGGAAGACCTCTTAGTGGTAATAATCTGCAGAACTTAGAGAAACGATCGACGATGACGAAGATGCAGGTGTTTCCATCCGATGATGGTAAATCGGTCATGAAATCAACTCCTAGGTGTGACCAGGGGCGGTTTGGAATTGGCTAGGGATGGAGCTTTCCTGCAGGAAGATGTCTGGGACTTTTGGACATGGCACACTCCTTACAGCCTTGGACATACCGCTTCACATCCCTTGCCATACCCGGCCACCAGAAGCGATCGGATAGCAGCGAGAGAGTGTTGTTGGCCCCGGGATGTCCAGTGCCCAGAGAGGTATGAATAGTGTGGATGAGATCTACCCGTTGTGTCCTAGGGATGAACTGGCGATCAGGTGGACAGCCCGGCGGAGGACGAGGATCAGGAGTGGCGACGGCTGGAGGAGCAGACCATTCGATGGGACTGATGATGATATCTTCGGGTAGAATATTGGTGGTTGTCTCGGGAGTCTCTGGAGTATCATGTAGTCTGGACAAAGCATCGGCACGGACATTCTTAGGACCAGGACGGTAGGTAATGGTGAAGTGGAATCTCGAGAAGAATAATGACCATCTGGCCTGACGGGGACAGAGACGTTTTGCATCACGGAGGTACTGGAGATTTTTATGGTCTGTGATGACTTGGAATGGGTGGATGGCGCCCTCCAGCCAATGTCGCCACTCTTCTAGGGCGAGCTTGATGGCCAGGAGTTCACGGTTGCCGATGTCGTAATTCCTCTCCACCGGGCTGAGCTTCCGAGAGAAGTAGGCACATGGATGGAGTAGTTTCGGTGTCCCATGAAGTTGAGAAAGGTCGGCTCCAACTCCGGAGGTTGAGGCATCCACCTCCACGACGAAAGGAAGCTCAGGATCAGGGTGAGTCAGGAGAGGTGCTTGAGTGAAGGCAGACTTGAGGGATTGGAAGGCTGCGGCCGCTTCAGGAGTCCAGAGGAGACTTTTGGGTTTACCTTTGAGCAAGTTGGTGAGTGGAGTGGTGATGATGCTGTAACCTCGTATGAAACATCTGTAAAAGTTGGCAAAACCAAGGAATCTCTGGAGTTCTTTTATCGTGGTGGGTTCTGGCCAGGTGGTTACTGCTGTGACCTTCCTCTCGTCCATGCGGACCCCCTGACGGTCAATGAGGTATCCTAGGAACTGGTCTGATGGGAGATGGAAAGAACATTTCTCGGCCTTCAGGAAGAGATGATGAGCTCTGAGTGTAAGAAGGACCTCCGCAATGTGGTGACGATGTTCGGCTTCACTCCGGGAGTAGATGAGGATGTCATCTATATAGACGACCACGAAGCGATGCAGGAACTCCCGGAGGACCTCATGAATGAAGTTTTGAAACACGGAAGGGGCGTTGACCAGACCATAGGGCATAACCAGATATTCATAGTGGCCAGTAGGGGTCACAAAAGCCGTCTTCCATTCATCCCCTTCTCGTATTCTCACCAGGTTGTAAGCGCTGCGGAGGTCCAACTTCGTGAAGATGGTCGCTGAACGGAGTTGTTCGAGGGCCGCAGGGACGAGAGGAAGAGGATATTTGAATTTGATGGTTCCTTGGTTCAGGGTCCGGTAATCAATGCATGGCCGCAGCCCTCCATCCTTTTTGGCCACAAAGAAGAAGCTGGATGCTGCGGGAGATGTAGAATGCCGAATATACCCTTGATCGAGAGCTTCCTGAATGTACTCCTCCATGGCCTTGGTCTCTGGAAGTGACAACGGGTAGATCTTACCTCTGGGCAAAGGAGCATCAGGAATCAGGTCTATGGCGCAGTCCCAAGGCCGATGAGGTGGTAACTGGGAAGCTCTCTTGGGGCAGAAGATGTCTTGGAAAGATGAGTAGATATCAGGAATCTTCGTGGACTGTTTTTCAAGTGGACTTTCGACTGATGTGACATAGACTGGAACAGGATTCAAAACAGGACGTGGAAGAAATGGAAAACATTTTGGTGAGCAATCCTTGCCCCACTTCATCACTTCCCCGGAGCCCCAAGAGATGATGGGATCATGCTTCACCAGCCACGGACGTCCCAGTATAATATCCGCATTGGCCCCCTCCAGAACCAGCAGCTGGATATCCTCTTGGTGTAGGGCTCCGACATGAAGCGTAATGGATTCACATTTCCGGTGAATACGAGGACGTGCAGTGATGAACTTGGATATGGGTTGAATCTGGTAAACTATTGGCGAGGCTTCGGTACGGAGCTGGAGATCTGAACTGAAACAGATGATGTCTGGGTGGTTAACTGGACACAAGAAGTGAGTGGTTGCATTTTGTCTTCATCAATATGGAATACACTCACCGATGTTCGTATGGGACGAGTTGGACAGTTCAACCATGCCCACTGGCTCCACAATACATACAAAGACCCCGGGTCAGCCTCCTCTGTCGCTCAGCAGCGGTAAGTTTACCAGCCTCGATGATCATGGGCTC
The DNA here is from genome assembly GCA_021464565.1 of Rutilus rutilus. Classification (NCBI taxonomy): domain Eukaryota; kingdom Metazoa; phylum Chordata; class Actinopteri; order Cypriniformes; family Leuciscidae; genus Rutilus; species Rutilus rutilus. The sequence goes on from JAJAQA010000003.1 coordinate 5,838,645, forward strand.
TGGTTCTGGAGGGCTGGCGGTTTCAGATGGGCGGAGGAGTGCAGTAGAGTTAGAATGGGACTGATAAGATTGTATACGGTCTGAACATCGGATGGATTGTTGAATGAACTTTTCGAGCCACATAGCATCATCCAAGGTGGCCAGCTGCAAACGGAGTTGAGGTGTGAGACCAAGCCGGTAGGTGGTCAGTAAGGACCGTTCGTTCCATCCACTGGCTGCCGCTAGAGTGCGAAAGCGAAGGGCATATTCATGAGTAGACATATTTCCTTGAGACAAATGATCGAGTTGCTCACCGGCTGATATCTCTCCATCTGTTCGGCCGAATACTTCTTTGAAGTGGGAAACAAAGGCTTGAATGGAACTAATGGCGGGACCAGCTTGCTTCCAAATCGTTTCAGCCCATTGGAGAGATGGACCGGTGAGAAGAGATGTAATGAATGCAATTTTTGACTGATCGGTGGGATATAATGTGGGCTGCATGGTGAATATGAGAGAACATTGAAGCAGAAATCCGTTGCACTCCTCCGCCCCGCCAGAGTAGGGCGCTGGTCGGGCCATGGGACTGGAAGATGCGGTGGACGAAGAAGTGCTCGAAGGTGGTGGTGCTGGTGGTGCGGAAGGCGTGAAGGTTGGAGTAGGCGTGATGGTAGGATGAAGTGTTAATACCCTCTTCAATGAATCCACCAGCTCTTGAAAGGGATCTGGAACACTCATGCTGCCGCTGTCTTTTAGGTCCGGGCTTACTGTTACGGAAGCAGACGGACAACAAGGTAAGTAGTGATGTAATGTTTATTTAAACAGCTGAGTGTCAAGAAGATTCAACGTGCTGAATTTAGGTGAGTATCAGAGTTCAGAAGTGCAGAGTTCTTGAATGTAATTCGTGAATGACTGATCGCTGTATCTTTTGCAGGAACGGCAGGATGAAACTTCAGAGTGGAGATGAACTTCGTATGAAGAGGATGACAGGTGATAGCACACACTCACGCACCACTTGATGGGACAGACAGGCTTACGGCTCGGACACCACTCGAGATGAGATCTGAACAGACTGGAACAGACTGGAATCGTCGTAGAGAACTGGTAAGTAAACACAGGTAAGTTTAGTAGTGAAACTCACAGAGAGAAGCACTATGAGTCCGCTTCGGATAAACGAGCCCGGACAATGAGAGGTGCGTGAGGTGTGCTTATGAAGCAGTGGTGATTGATGGGGTGCAGGTGTGACTTATTAAAACTCAGGTGACTGTGATCGCTGGGTGATTGTGGTGGCCAATCCGTGACATAGTGTTGATTTTTAACAAAATAATAGTATTTACATACATAAGAAATTACATCTGCAGTTTGGGGATATTTTCAGCTGATAAAACATACAGGTTTATCAATGTCTGTTGTAAATTGTACGAGCCAGCAGCAGGTGGCGCTGTTCCCGGTACAATCAGGGCAAAACATTAAATCTTCGTGAGGCTCATGCATATACTGACATGTGCCACAATAAACCAGAAACATCCTTGCATTAAATAAAATAATAAAATCCTGGCCGGATGAGTTTCCAGAGCTCAGATCTGTGGCTCGATGAACGCCTGTCAATCTGAGCTATCAGTGCAATCTTATCTTCATACACATACTCTGTATAGTTCATATGTGGATCATGAGTGGATCATATAAATGATTTACACAGAAACTTGATTCTGCTTCTGTTTTTTACACGTAAGGTAATGCAAAAACGTTATGGGTTTATAGAATATAGATCACTGAGCTTATAGTGACAGACAAAAGACAGGATATGTGTCCTAGCAACGGAACGTGTGAAAGGTTTAGGAAACTTTAACTGAGATATTGTGGTTACCGGTCCTCACTTGATCTCAAGAAAAACTTGAACACCACCAGATGTATTTTTGGAAATCATTATTCTATCTCTGCAGAATAAGATATACATTGTCACGTTGTTTGTATTCTGACTCATCTGGCTGTAAAAGTAATGTTTTTGTGTGCTGATTCAACTTTTAAGGCTGTAGGTTTGTGTCTGAAAGCCTAATTTGGTTTAAAGCTGTTCCTCTGAGGGTAAGAGATGCCATACAAGTTTTTGATTATCCCATTTGATATCCAATTGTCTGATTCCTGCAAAACACATGACACAATGAAAGAGAAGCTGAACACAACAACAGCCTGCAAAGAACAGCAGCTGAACCTGGAAGTTTAGCAAGATTATACAGATTTATTTTATTTATTCTTTCTCTCACTCCTTTTTTCTCCCTTCTTCGTTCTCAGTTTTTTTGCCTCTGCTGTTTTAATGTTTAGATTTTCTGTTTCAGACTTGTTTTGCATTTTCAATGTTATGTTGTCTCATTTTACTTACAAATGTTTCCCTGGCTTTTATTGCTTTTTGGGCTCTTTTGCCATTTTTTGCCATCCCAGTCAGCGCTCCTACAATCAAATGTGCTATTGGAAGAAGACGATTATTAGAATTTATGTCAGTCATTATATATTTCTAAAAACGGCATTATATTTTTAAAGCTTGTTTCAATTATTAAATAATCTGAATCATTAAAAATGCAAAAGGTTTTTGTTCCTGTAATCGCTGCAATGCTGACTATTGAAAATAAGCATTTTTTGGTATGTGAGATACAACATTACTCGTTAGACAAACGTTACTGTGCAAAAGTCTTAGACACATTAGTATTCACCTCCCAAAAAAAAAAGAAAAAAAAAAAAGTTTCAAGCCAGTTATTTATATCTTTTGCTGTAGTGTCAGTAGGAAATATCAGTTTAGATTTCCAAACATTCCTTTTGCCATTAATTGTAATAATCCAGGGAGATTTTTGTATGCACAAGGAGTCTGACAACAGCCGGTGCTCCACACGGATATCTGATCTCACCATCATTAAGACTGTCTGTGATTACATGAAGAAACAGAAAAAAAAAAGACAGACTAAATCCAGAAGAACTGCAGCAATGTCTGTAAGACGCTTGAAGAAACCTTCCTGCAAAGCTTATACTTATATTAAAGTCCGCGTGAACCGGAAGTTGCAAACGACTTTTCTCCAGTGTTGTGACGTATTTCCCAGAGAAAAGGAATATTGAACAGAGGGCAGGGTTTTACTCTAGCGCTCCTCCTCTCCATCTCTCGCTCATAGCAGACTAACGGTTTGAGGGGAGTGGTTAAGCGTTTCCCAAACCAAGCCGTCAAACATACGTCATCAGAGAAGGTCCTCCAAGGCAGAGGGGAGGGGCATTTTCAGATTTTGATTAAAGATTACAAAGCCAAAAAAAAAATTTGTGTGGATTGACTTGCATGGATGAATTGTTCACCACAAAACTAACAATTTAGGCAAACAAAGTAAATATGGTCAATTTTGAATTCATGTGGACTTTAAGTATGGCAAAGTGACGCAGCGTCTCATTTCCTACTCAAGGAGCTATGGTTACAGTCATAACCTGAGACATTCCCTTTCAAGGGAACTCGTGCTTTGGGAACGAGAATTACCGAACACCATACAGCCAGGAACCTGTCGTGTTAAAACATTCATGACATGAGGACTCTAGACCCAGAGGTATCCATGTCTAAGTCATAAAATCTGACAAACGTGAGTGGCGAACACCAGCCCACTGCATCACAAACTACGTGAAGGGACACCCCAGAAATTATGTCCTTGGAGGCCACCATACCCATAGTAGAATGGGCTCTAATGGCCAAAGGTGAAGGCTGGCCCACAACCTCATATGCAAGAGAGATAGCCTCAACTATCCGTAACAGTCTGTGTGGATGCAGGAAGGCCTTTTTTAGGGGGCCCAAAGCACACCAGCAGCTGATCAGCCTTTCTCCACAGGGCAGCTCTGTGGGAGTAAGTGTCCAGTGCTCTCAATTTCTCCTGGTCTTGATCTTTAAAGGGAGGAGGACAGAATGACCGCTATTTTCATCTTCCGGGTTTAAAATCTTCATCAGGCAGAGCACTATAGTACTTTGATGACTCATAGGTGTCTCATAATTATTCATGTAACTGAGTTTTCTTATCCAATGAGAATACACTTTCTCTTAATTATTCATGACACCATGTGGAACTTTCCAATGACAGACATGTCAAACTGTGATATCGTGTAGTAGATGAGAGAGGCAATGACGCGCGTTTGTTTTCGTGGTGCAAAAGTTCCCGTGCATGCTGCGAGGGCTAGACTCTGACTGCGGGCGGTTGGTTGGCCATCAACCACGGACACATCTAAATGTGTGTGTAGCAACCATTCAACTGGAGAATGGTGGACTTCGGCCTTGTACAGCAATGCAGGTTGCGTCTTGCGAGTGATGCGGACCCGAGGACTTTTCTATCGCTTCAGAGGTGTGTGTGTTTCTAAAATGTAACCCTGACCATTTTACTTGCCTTTTGTTAAATAATTACTCGTTTTTAATTAACTCGTTAAATTTGAATATTTCGATAATACCTCAATTGTATGGAACGTATGCTTAATTTGTGCAAATTTCTATGTCACTGTCCAGTGTCCATCTTTATTATGTGGGTTAAAGGGGCGCGTAGATCTAGGCTATGTACGGAATTTTTTTTTTTTTAAGCGGAAAATGTATTATTTTCAAATATATGCATTTATAGTGTGTATATAAACAAATATATATTTTATAATGACATAATTATACATATGTGTACATTTATATGTTTCAAATACAGTTATGATTACTGTAGGCTAATATATGTAGCAGGGCATTCAGTTAATTTTGAAAGGACAAAAATAAAGTGTCAGTGTATTTCATTAGACTTCATTAGACTATAAAAACATTGTAGCGTTTATACGCCCACGTATAAATATTATTAATTATTATTCATAACGGAATATGACCAATAATTAATATTTTAATTATGTTTAATTATCTTCAGAATTTACTGTAGCAGAATCAATAGTATGATCATTTTATCAGTTCATCCAATGAACAGAAAGCATAAACAAGTATTAACTCTAGGAAATATAATATCTTCCTGGTCAAGAAAGACTTAATCCCAGCTAACAATAAATTACGAAGTAAATTAAGGGTAACAGCATAGGTAACTTAAATCGAAGTTCAAGACAATAAATCTGATAAGCACATACACGAGTAATCTCTTTTCAAATACAAACAATACTTTATTGATTATATAGACTACTAACACATAAAGCTAATATCTAACACAAACACACGCACACACACACATACACATTCATACGCGTTGCAGAAAGGGATAGAGTGAGGAAAGAGTGGGTTTAAGAGTGAAAGGATGAAATCTCACGATTCCATATACACTAGACATGACCTGAACGAACCATCAATCATTAATTTAATCCTTCTATCGTTTTAGGCAGGTTATTAAAGTTATATAAATACACCAGTTAAGATTTTAGCCTGCATGGAGGTACTTGCGTATTTGCTTTTGGGGATTCCCTTTTTGTTGCGTGAAAGGGGTTTTCCCGGTCCGTTCGGTCTCCTCGTGCCTGATGTCTGGATCACGTGGTCAGTCACGTGGTGTGCTGGCGGAATGAAAGTCTTTGTTTGAAGCTGGCTTTGCAGAAGAAACGTGGCTCGAAATCTTGTCGCAAAACTTAACTTAGAACCGACACTCACAACGAAAAGAAATGAAGCTAAGAAAAGAAAGGAAATTGAGAGTAGATGATGATGGCTTGAATGAAGCTATTTAACCCATGTTCTTCAGATCTTGATTTGGGTTATTTCGTTTGCGCGTTTACATGGTTCCTATAGAGAGAGAGAGAGAGCTTCGAGAGCAGCGAGAGAGAGAGTGAGAGAGAGCAGCGAGAGAGAGAGAGCGCGTTTTTGGGTCTAAGGTTTTAAACTAAAATTTTGTCCAACCTCCAGGATGAGTTCTGGCCAATTAGACACTGGCTGAATTTAGGAGGTGACGTTCTTTTCAGTTCTGATCGTAAATCATGCTTATCTGTGCTCTCCTTACTAACAGAGAGAACAGGGGCCACAGTTTAGACATGATTTCTAATTAAAAGAAGATCAAAACATATTACACCGATATCATTCAAGCCATCTTGCTAGTTGTGTTCGTAAGATAGCATTGATATGAAACAGTACACACTTTCATTCATTCACTCCTTCTAATAGTTAATATAATAACTATTACCTGAATTAAATGGGATCAAAACATATTATCTTATTAAAATATACATATAAGTGGTGGAAACAACCCAGGATTAGGTAGTTGCATGATTGTTTGATCATGAGTCCATTGAAAATTGTTCTTGAATGATTTTATGTATAGTTATTGATAAGAATCAGTTCTCTGGTGAAGAGACAGAACTCTGTTTGTTCAGAGGTCTTAATGAGGCGGTGTTCAGGAATGTTGTCGGGGGTTTCAGTAACATCTGCTGGTGTCGATTCTTCTTCTAAAGGGTCTTTTGCAGACTCTCTGGCACCGGGATGGGTGACTTATGGCTCTGGTCTTGGTGATTTGACTCTGGAATGTGCGGACACTGTCTTTATCTTAACCAGTCCGTATTAGGCCACAAAGCTAGCCATTGACCAGTTATGTGTTAGTGCCGGGGGTTCCTTCAATTAGTCAGACCGGTGATGATCATGAGACGTTCTGAACAAATCTTCCCCCCTCAGTCATCGAGAAGTAGAGAATTTGAATTAATATTCAAAAAGAAGATTAGTTGGTGGTTGCTTTCTACCCATTGTCGCTACAACATTTAGCATGTTTTACCACTGATTTTTAATGACAGTCAATATGCATGGGCCACTGGCTTCCCCCCCTCCCCTCCCCTGCCGTGCCACACCCACTCCCCTCCCTTCTTCTCACAGCCATCCATGCCCATTTAAGTTGCATTTTTCAAAAAGATTGTGAGCTAGACTTAAGCTGAAAGAGGGGGGTTTCATATCCCTTTAAAGCTGCAGCTTTAATCAAACACACACTGATCCATTTAAATGCACCCAAGATAAGATCTGATTCCTGCAAAACACGTGACACAATGAACGAGAAACGAAACACAGTAACCACAGCCTGCAAAGAACACACTGTAAAATCGAATTAGTTAGACTTACTTAAAGTATGCAAACCGACTGGCTTAAAAAAAACAAGCAACGTGAAAAAGGAATAGTATGTTGTACTGACAAATGCTGAGTTAGTATAGTTCGCTTACCCAAGAGTTCTAGTAACCAAAAAAGAGCTGAAAGCACTTCATAATTTACTTTAAATAAAATGTAACTGTCTTTTTTATGCTGACCAGTGAACCTGTTTCTGTGACATGATCCACATGTAAAAGCCATTACAACTTGTGGAAATGTGCTCCACATTTTGTTGCAACATGTGGTGACATGTTTTCTACATGTGTACATGTGATTACATGTGGAACATATGTGAAATTCATGTGTTTTTTTCTATGAGGGTGAGCCCTCTTATTTTGTCAAAATATTTAAAATTTTGCAGATTCTGCAAGGTACGTGTACATTTTGACCACGGCTGCACACGCGCACACACACACAGACGCACCCACAACCACACACACACACACACACACACACACACACACACACACACACACACACACACACACACACACACAGCCTCTGATTATTATATGTTAAAATGGTAAATTTAGTTTGTCCTGCTAGTACAAAGCCTATATAAGACTTTTGAGTTGAGATTAAAGTTAGTGTGATCTAAAGTGCATCATATTCCATCATTATAATATATCAACACATGTCTGAACACTATAATCAGTCCTGGTAACACTTCACACTACAGCGACCATGTCACGGTCTGTAAAGGGTGTAAAATGCAAAGTACTTACATAGTTTTACCTTCCTTTCTTTCTTTGTTTCTTCAAAAATAGTCAAGTGGAGAGAATGTTGATGGATAATCACACCAAGCTTTTGCTTTCTTCTTTAATAATTAAGCCTATTGGTAAGAAACTTTCTGAACAAGAGTTATCACGGTCTTGAAAGTAGTAAAACAATGACAGGAACTGAAACTCTGGTGGATGAAGTTATCCAACTGATCTGATGAGACCATCACAACTTTCAGGAAACATCTGAAGACACGCCTCTTCCACAAGAGCTTAAACCACAACCAGAAACAAAGAAACTTACTATAACTCCTACTATGTCTTCATTTGTAAGCTATATTATATCTTCCTGCCGCCATGATTCGGCCAGGGTTTCAATTGCTAGAAATTTGCAGTTTTTGTTAATTCACACCGTCTGCTGGACAGAGAGTCATCCAACATGTCAGGTCATTTGTTACTGTTCAATCCTCCTGCAGAGTTTAACTCCATCACACCAGCCTGGAAGTTTCTAGTGAGTCTGAAGAGCTTGATTAGCTGCTTTAATTAGATGTTTAATTAGGTGTGTTTAACTAGAGACAGTGGCCTTACATTAGCAGGTTTGGATGCTAAATGAACAACAACTAAACCTTTACAAATACTTTTGTGTTCCACAGGATAGAGAAAGTTCTACAGGTTTGGGTCGACATGAGGGGGGAGTACATGGTGACAAAATGTTCATTTTTGGGGGAACTTTAGTAGCACTTAATATTGTCATTTTGTAACAATTACTAACACACACAAAACATTTAAAGTATAGCTTCAATAGTGAAGAAAATATGTATCTTGAACTGTATAAATATCAATCAAACAATTTAATAATCAATTAAAAAGGAATTTATTTGATATTGAGCAGTTTGGATGTGGGCGCCCTCTTCTGGTGAGACACGGGAATTAATTCGGCCAACCCTCACAGTGCATTATGGGTAGGTATTCTCTAGCCCTTGAGTGGAGATATCGAACCGCAGAACTGCAGATACACACGTCACAGCAGACTGAGGACCTCAGACCCGAAGTTATGATGGCGCTGACAATCACGTATCCCCCCAAACACTAACCCTATCCTTCACTATAACTATAAGCTCTACCGTAACGAATGCCCAACCGTACTCCATCATTAAACATACACTTAATGATGATATAAGCTTCACCCCAACACTGGTACGCAAGAAAAAGTGAGGGTATTCTACAGATTTAAATATAGCAGTGCTTATACTGTATACCAGCATGGCTGGACTGGCCATTGGGCATACTGGGCAAATGCCCGGTGGGCCGACGTGCTTTTTGGGCCGATATATCTCATACTCATACTTTTTTTTTTCATACGGCCCATAAAATGTGTACATCTGCAGCCCATTCGTTTTGTTTTGTTTTGCTTAATTGGCGGCGCTGGGTTTGTGCCGGTTTAATGCATTGGTCAAAGTCAGTGTTAGTTTTTTTTCTGACAGACAAGCCCATGAAACACGTAGATCAGCGGCCCATTGGCTCTTTTCTTGATTGACACTGGGCTGGCCCAATCACAACTTTAAACGAGTGAGCGAGCGTGCAGCAGTGTCAGTGTGTATCTGTCAAAATAGTCAGCGAGATGGAGAAGAAACGCAAGGAATGTGCAGAGAAATAGCGTGAAAAAATAGAACCAGGCCCTTAAAGCAGACACTGTAAACTGTGTCAAAATATATGTTTTCTGACCTTCATCAGCTCCTGTGGCAGATGATGATAGTGAGGACAGAGGATCAGGAGAGAGATGAGAGAGTGTAGAGTCCGCGGTAAGCAGCATTACTTTCAAAACACTTAGGCCATGTCATGAGTGTAGATTATTTCCACATCTGCATAGTTGACGATTACCGCAATTGACCTTTCGCCGGCCCCTCCCCCAAAACGGCCATTGTCCAATCACACATCATAGCAACCGTTACTATGTGAGCAGGTCCGACAAACATTAGCAAGATGGTGAAGCGTGCGCCCACGGCGTTTGTAAATCGGACACTAGATACCCCGAGAGATTGTCTGGAGGAGTTGTGTTCTTTCCATTCCCAAAGCCGAAAACACAACGTGAGCGATGCCTACAATGGATAAAACAGTGTGGACGGCCCCACTCCCAGTTAAATTTGTCGAACATTACGAAGCATAAATACGTCTGCTGGCTGTGGTGTCGATGGCTACTTAAAGTTTTTTTTGTTTTGTTTTTCTGATCTGAAAAACTATTCTATCTGTTACTCAAAAAACATAATATTGTCTGAACCGCAAGTTTTATGATCCGTTGCCCCACTAATAAATATTATGGTCTCAACCGCGAGTTTTGTGATCTGTTGTCCCCCTAATAAATATTATGGTAACGTAAGTGCATTATGAAAGACAAGCAATGAAAGTTATTTAGATGCAAATTAAGGCTATGTCTGGTTAAACAGTTATTGCGTGATTTCGTTTATTGTGCGTTGTCAACTTGAAGCATGAATTTGAGAAAGAAAATCATTTTTGGAAGAAAATGCACCACGTACTTTTGTCAATGATATAAGTTATAGCTAAAAGATTGTAAAAGCTTTCAGTTCACCCTGCCTAATTGTAGTTGAAAAGTCAAATTAAGCTTGATTAATGATATACTGTGACTGATCAGATAAACTACAGCATCGAGAATATAACTCCCATGTGTTTTGCAGCATTTAAAATTTTAGTCATAGTGTGTTATGCGAAAAAACACATAAGAAATTATTGCTGACAGCACTTTTATTTTCAGAGAGTTTTTTTCTTTCACACAAAAACACAACAGTAAGTGTCTTTCAATGCTTTTAAACACTTGTTTTCTTGTTCTTAGTCATATCACAAATTATGTGTATGAACACCGGTAAGCATTAGCCTCGATAGAGACGTAGATAGTAGTCGTGTCTCCTTCATTGCGTATTTTTATATTTTGAATATATCCCTCCACTGCATACTGTAACCCCTTTTGCCTCGATCTGGAGGATATCGCGGAGGTATTGCTCCAAAAATGGTCACTGACACGCACGGGTATACCTCTTCCCGTCATGGCAATCTGTCGCGCTGGTCGTGTTTGACCATTTGTTTGTCGGACGTAGCAACAGTAACTAAGGGGGGCGGGGCTCGGCGAAAGGTCAATTCACTAGAAATTTAATAAGAGGCGTTTGTAAACCATGTTTTCCGCCAAAATAAAAGCTTGATGCAGTTTGCGTCAAAATAAAAGATCATGTGCTTATCTCTTTCAAATATAGAAATTGGTACAACACTAATTATGAAAGTTTCCTTTATTTTTTAGTGCATTTGTTTTACAAAATATGGCTATTACTGTCATTGGATTAATATTATAACTATTATTATGTAGTAGGTGTAATGTAAATAGACACTAATAGACCAACTAAAAGAGGTTTGAATTTTTCTTTGTTTAATTTGCACACTGAATATGGGTTGGAGCTTTTAATTTTGAACTCTCAAAATGCACCAGATTGATGAATTTAACATTAAAATGCAAAAAAAAAAATCTCACGGGGGGGCATGCCCCCGAAGCCCCCTAGAAGGAACGGGGTCACACCACCATAGTTTTAACAAAAAATCCTGTAAGAAACGGTTTTAGGATTCACCACTGGAGTTATAGTTCAACTGTATTAATAAATATCAAATTTGGACTTATTTCATCTGTTAACTCTCACTCGTTCCTACAATCACCCATTACATCATTAGTGGTTTTAATTAATAGGAGTTGGTATGCATAATTAAGGTCGTGTAAAGATGGGTGGTGTTTATGATCATATAGTGGGCCGGTCTGGGAAAAAATGCCCGGGCCGATTTTTTGTCCCAGTCAAGCCCTGTATACCAGTGTGTACCGGCCCACTTCAAGCACTGCTAAAATGTGTGTTTGAGCCGTTTTAACTGAGAGCAACTTGCACTAACATATCTTAAAATATTTTGTACATGGTTTTGTCTCAAGATGCACACCAGTACCTAATTTTTTTTTTTTTAAGGCACGTTAATAAAAGCTACTTAAATGTCCCAATTTAACGAAGGCCTAGTCCTGGCTTAATCTGAGCTCTGTTTGTGAAACCGGGACACTGAGTTACACAGAGTGTGAATATGTTTAGCTTTAATGTCCCTTGCGATGGACATCAGGTCTTGAAAATTATGTGTGTGTGCCAGGTTGTGATATTTGCGCAAGCATTTCAAATCTAAAATACAGAGCTACAAACTCTAATGTTAATCCTTTATGACCAATAATGTCTATTAAATATTAATATTATGATTTTGTGTCGTCAATGTTGTGAACATAAACTGATGTCATTTGGTTTTTCATTAGTTTTAGTCAAAAACAACAACAGTTAATGTGAAATGAGTGAATACACAGCAACACACACACTGATGCCTTGATACTGTATGCACACAATCATGTATCAAAACCAGCAAGTACATAAACACACACACTTAGATTCACACACTGAAAACAACAAAAAGAATCAAACAAGTCTTTATATCACCTTACTTTTTTTTTCTAAATTTGTATTGCATTGCTATTGTTTGTGCATTGGAATGTTTGCAAAGGATTGTGGGTGACTGAAGGACACGAAGGATAAACTTGGTGCATCCTTTAAAAACGACTGAATGAAGGACGTGAAACGAAGGCTGCCTTCAAAGGATCTTTACATTGATACGTCCATCAACGGATCTCGATTGAGAAGAACCCTTCATCTAAACAAGATCCAAGATGGCGGATGTAGGCGGCAGGAGTGTACGGAGTGCTTCGAGTAAATCTCGAATAAAACCAGTTATGTACACGACTGTTGATGGCCAAGTTATAGTGGAGGATGAATTTTTAAACTTTCTCATTGTTAAGATGAAGATTTTGAACCAGGACGATATTATTTTATTGACTGTGAATCACTTTGGGTCGGAATGGATTGAGAACTCTAAAAAAGTTCTCTTTGATCTCTGCCCTAGCTCTTCTCAACGTTGTGTAGCTCATAAGGGGCCGCAAAAGGATGTGAACAATGTTAAGAGCTGTTTAAAACTGCTTAACGAGGCTGGCGAAAACATCCCTTGTTTTGTGTCACACTATCTGGACGAACTACCGACGGTGACTTTCAATAGCCTTGATATTTCTTGCCTGCTTGGGAAAATTGAGCGCGTAAGCACGGATATCTCCGCTATGAAACAGGCCATGTCTGCGCAGACTAATATCTGTGAAGATCTTCGGCTGGTGACGGCGGGTATAAACCAATGATTATGCGTGATTGAACAACCTGAGCCGGGCGGTGCATCGTGCGTCTTCGGATTGTCGGCAGCCTTGGTTGGATGGCGAGAGTAGGGCGACGGCGACTGCCACCCGGATTGGAGAGGAGGCCCTGAGTCGGAGTGTGCTGAGTGCTGGGCCGATGGTCGGGGCTTCGGCTCTGGATGTCGGTGTAGTGGAAGGAGCGCCGGATGTGAGATAGAGGGGTCGTGTGGTGAAGGAGGGGCGCCGGCTGAAATATGTGAGTGAGAACGCAAATTTACAGCCCAAGTCCCGTCTAAATCAATCAAGAGGGAGGAAGCTAAACGGCATTATTGGAACTTGTTCTGAGGGGAATATACAAGTTGTGAAGACTAAGCGGGTGAGTGTTTTTGCCACAAAATTTTTGCCTGACTTAGACTCTGAGACACTGGCTAATTATTTGAAGGATAAACTCCATCGTGATGTTACTTGATGGATACCGCTCAGAATCGATACAGTTCCTTTAAAGCAGGGTTCACCAATCTCGGTCCTGGAGGGCCGCTGTCCTGCAGAGTTTAGCTCCAACCAGCTCCAACACACCAGTTTGAAAGTTTCTAGTATGCCTAGTGAGACCTTGATTAGCTGGTTCAGGTATGTTTAATTGGGGTTGGAGCTAAACTCTGCAGGACAGCGGCCCTCCAGGACCGATATTGGTGAACCCTGCTTTAAAGTAACAGTCGAATGTGATAAGGTGGATGATGTATATGAGCCACAGATCTGGCCACATGGAATATTTGTACGGCGATTTTTTTAGGCACGCAAACCCAGGGCAAATGCAGGCCCAGTGGACGTAGTAACACCTAGTAGTTTAAGAAGTGTGTCGGCATCTGAGGCGCTTGCATCTGCTGTAATGAAGTTATGACCATGATTTATGAATTTTAGAGTTGTGTCATATAACTCCCGGGGGTTGCGCTTGGGTCGGAATGCTGGTGATAAAGCACAACGGATTGTTATTGACAAACTCTTGGGGAATGCGGATATTCTATGTTTACAAGAGACTTTTTTTATCAAAACAAGATCTAGACAAACTTAATTCTGTTCATGAGGATTTCCATGGAGTGGGAGAATCCACAACTGATTTGAGTATGAGAATATTGCGTGGCAGAATACCTGGGGGTGTGGCCATATTCTGGCATAAGAAGTACGATCCACTGATTAGCGTGATTAGATTAGAGGTAGACTGGTGTATAGCAATCAAAGTGGAGCATAATAAGAAGGTCTTTGTAATTTTGAACGTATATACTCCATATGAATGTAGCCAAAATGAAGATGAATATATGAATAGGCTTGCTTTTATAAGTGCTTTTAGAAAAGAAAGTGTATGTACAAGTATATTTATATTGGGGGATATGAATGCTGATATCTCTGATAATAATTCTTTGTTTGGCCAACAGCTAATCAGGTTTTGTCAGGATAGCAAGTTGACTTTTTCCAGCCAAATATTATTGCCAGCAGACAGCTATACATATATCAGTGAGGCATGGAATACAACATCTTGGCTGGATCACTGTATATGTACAGCAGATGCACATGATTCCCTAGATAAATTTGATATATTGTATAACCTGGCTACAACAGACCACATACCAATTTCAGTTATGTTAAATGTTGAAAGTTTACCTGAGATGACTAACTGTGAAAATTCTGAACAACATGGAACATTAGACTGGGCAAGACTCACAGCAAATGATCTTTTGGGATATAAACTATTGACAGAGAAGAGGTTGAGCAATATAGAAGTGCCAACTGAGACAATTGTGTGTGATAATGCTGATTGTAAGAATCCTAAGCATACAGTAAGTATGATCTATGTGTGATGTATGATGAAATAGTGGACTGTTTAGATAATGCTAGTAGACCTTTCTGTCAAAAAAGGGTTAAACATTATAATTTTAGGGCTGGATGGAATGAATATGTTTCTGAACTGCTTTTGCAGGCCAGAGAAGCATTTAAAAACTGAGTTTTAACGGGTAAAGCTAGGTATGGCCCAGAATTTGAGGAAAAGAAATTGGCAAATGCTAAATTTAAATATGCTGTACGCAGTGTTCGAACTATACCATGTCTTTTGGGGGAGCCCTTGCGCGTGCGCTTGCGCGTGCCTCAAAGAAGGACTTACAACAGCTACAAGGGTTGCACTATTATACTTTATCGACACGAGTGCCTCAAAAAAAGGACTTACAATAACTTACAAAGACACATAACAGCTACAACTGTATATGCACTATTATACTTTATTACATGGCTTGGTTGAATTCCAATGTAGAATGCAGTCTGTTAAGAAATAACAGACTAGCTTGACCTGTACTAGTAGCGAGAGAAGTTCAGTTTTAACGCTAACCACTCTAAACGTTACTTTACTGAATGCATCTGATACGGAATCGGACATGGGCATTATCTCCTTCTTATCTTATGCTCGAAACACTCAGTTTCTAAAAAGTTTGAAATCTTCTTTGAATTGTTAAAACAAATAACAACAGCACATGAGGAGCTTGAACTCATTCTCTCGCTGCTAGTACAGGTCAAGCGCTACGAACGGAAGTAGGCAACCGGAGTCGTCGTCATGGCAGCGCGCATTGTTTAGACTGAGCAGAATAAGGTGGATAACACACCGTTGCCATGAAAAACAGAGCGTTGCTATGGACGCGGAACGGACTATTTTCTTTAGCGGAAGCAATACAATCGTTTTTAAATCAATAAACTCCTTTTTAAATCAATATTTTGTGTCAAATTATTTATTATCATGAAAACACATCACAGAGAACGATCAACTCGGTAACCATATTAACCCCTAGTTCATTTTGCTCCGGAATTGTCCTTTAAATTAACTTATTTGTCAAGCTATAGATTAGAATAATACCATAATTCTTCCGTTCAATTACGCCTAGACATCCAGAGTCACACGCAGACCCATAACAAACCAGCCGCATAATTGGGAATAACAAGCGACCACAGAGGCCTGAAGTCAGCTTCCTTTGCTGTTCGTCCAGAAATCCAAGAAGTGGATGGGCGATGACCTGCCTTAATCCAAGATATGATAAAGGGCTTTGGGTCGAAACTCTGCAATGGGGGTCCATTAATGTCCAGAAAAAGAAGCGATGAGAGGCTGTTTTCACGCAACCTATTGCGGGTCTTGCTGTCAGTATCATTGACGGCAGAAAAACCCCTCTCACACTCAGCTGAAGTTGGAAGGTATGTTCTACTCGCTGTACAAATCTTTTCCAGCTTTCTGCCTGGTGCTTTGTCCTGTAACTTCCAGTCGCGAAACTCCTCGACCACCTCTCTGGCTGGTTCACCAAGCAGTTTAGCGAGTGCACGTACTTCGTTTTCTCCGTACAGGATCAAATCATTCCGATCCTGTGGCCAAAAACGCTTGTCTAGGGGTTTTAGCATTTGTATGAGGTCTGATTCTGGCATTCGTCTTGTGAGATTGTCGATCACAGATTGATAAAGCTGATTTTGATTAATCTTGCCTGTGCCCTCAACTAGTTGAACATCTTTAAACAGCCCCAGAGACGTGCGCTGTTCGGCCTTCTGTGTGGATTTCCCTCCACTCGCTTTCATTGCTTTCAGTATATCAATACACTGCAGAATGTGGACACTGGCATCAACTAGAGTGATATCTCTTTGCTGACATTTCAGTGACAGGCCCTGCAGCTCACGGAGAATGTCTTTCATGCAAGCTAAATCAAGTAAAAACCCTGAGTTTGTGAGGTGTTTGTATAGCGCCAGGAATTTCTTCCTCTCTGTGTCGTTGCGAGATGCATCCTCACTTGCAATTTTGAAGTGGCGCGCTAAAGCAGGGTAGTTATTCCAGACCGCCTTTACAGTATTGAAACTACTCGCCACCCATCTGATGTTGAATATCTGTCCAATTCTCAAAATCTGCATATTTAGATCGGCAGCAGCTTCCTCAAGCAATCTCACATTCTTTGCAGACTGGTGGTACAGAGAATACAGCTCGGCAATGAAAAACTCAAAATGATTACATCCAGCAACCACTTTCAAAGAATCATGGACAGCCAATTCAAGGCGATGGGCCAAGCAATGTATGGACTGGATGTTTGGAAAGTCACGCTTAAGCCTTGCAATGACTCCAGTGGATTTGCCAGTGAGAACTGAAGCCCCGTCTGTAGCAATGCTGATGAGGTTTTCCCCTAAAAACGCATCATCTAGTCCCGCTGTATGAAGGCACTGTTTTAAGCTGTTGTAAATGGACTCCGCATTTGTGCCCTGCTTAAGCTCTAAAATGTCTAAAAAAAACATTTTCTATATCTCCTTTGCCACTCACATCACATCTCACGTATACGATGAGATAGGCACGCCCGTGTACTGTGCTTTCGTCAATGGTGATGCTAATTTTTTAATTGAGCTCTCGAATATTTGAAACAAACTTCTTCCGCATTTGCTGTGCAATATGACCTACAATCTCAGCGCAGGAGTGATCTGATTTATGCGCAGTTCCCACCTTTGCACCATTAAGCTCCTGAAGCTTCATTAAAGGGGTAAGCTTTCTGTAAGACAGCCTTTCCTTAGCCACCATATAGGCGGACCTGAATGACGTTGCGGTCTCCTCCATTAATTTGGAATTCACCTCAATTACTTTATTTGGCAGAATCGCCTTTTGCTTAATCAGTGCCACTTCAATGGCCCTCTTGTGTGCAATGCTGTCCCTGTGTTTATATATCTTTTTTCGCAACTTGTTCTGAGCAGCGCTGTTTATTTCCCCATTAATCCACTCCTCAGACAAGTGCGTGCCAGGTACCTTTTCAGACAGAAGAAGGTTTTTTGCGTCCCTACAAGCGATGCACCCCAAGCTTCCATCCTTAACAAACAGCCATGTATATCGGCTCTTCCAGTCTCTCCACTGCTGGCTGTTCCAGTTTAACGGGAGAGAGGACTCGGAGCAAGAGGGGTTAGGATCGTGACCGGCCTCTGACGAGCTGTTACCATCTTCAGCCAGAGAGGACTTTATTTCTTCAGCTTCTTGCGTTGTCACCGCGGGCGCGGCGGGAGGTCTAACAGTGCTTGCAGCAGGTGAATCGGTCGTGCTGCTATTAACGTCATCACTACACAATTTCTTTATAAACCCAAAATTAATTAAACTGCCTTGTTTTCTTTTTGCCATGGCTATGATGGTATTACTGCAGAATGAATTAAGGACTTCGCGCGCAGATAAATGGCCTCCAATGTTTATTTTTTCTACAAATCTATGACGTACTAACATGGAATTTGCACCGCAGCGCCCCCACACATTGATGCTCATGACAAGAATAGCATGTATAGTAATATTTATTGAAGTAAATTAGGTTTTAATCGCCGTCATGCATGAATGAATAATATTTTTGCTATTTTACACATAATAATCCATCATGATCACATTAAACAACTGAAATTGCATGCCAAAATATATACTTTGTCAATATTTTTTGAGACCCCCCAAAATTTCACATATCTCGTTTTCAGGGGAGCCCATGTCTTATTAAGGGGAGCCGAGCTCCCCCTAGCTCCCCCGTAGTTCGCACTATGGCTGTACGGTATATAAAAAGGAACGAGCTGTCTATGAGAGCAAACTCAATGGCCAAGAACTTTCAGCAAAATAATGTCTATGAATTTTGGAATGAAGTTAAGGCTATCAATAATAGTAAAATACCACTGCCAACTAGTACTGATGGGGTTGTTGGGGCTGAGAATATTGTTAACTTGTGGAGGAAATATTATGGAGATATTTTTAATTGTGTTGAGAGGAAGGAATTTAAAGTTGGTCATGTGTCGAACGATGAAGGTATGATTATTACATCTGATGAGGTCAAGTACGCAATTGAGAAACTGGCTGAGAATAAAGCATGAGAATAAAGCATTAACAATAAACTATATAAAATAGATTAACTTATATAACTTATAACCAATAATAATAAAAAAAATTTGTGTTTTACATGAATTTAGACATGTTTGTAGATCGGTTATTTATTATGTGGTTTCACTGTTTGGATGGTGTTACTGTCTGCAAACAATGACAAATATTTTATCCAAAATCTGTGTTCACGCCACCTTATACAATTACTCAAGTTCATTAGCAATTTCTCATCCTACTCCTCTCTAGGTTACAGCAGCTGAGTTAACGCAGGTGTACCACACGGTTAAACATAACCTCAGCTATAACAGTGCTGACTGTGGACACAAGCTTAACCAAAAGATTCGGCATGACTCAAAAATCATAAAGAAAATGTCCATCGGGAGAACTAAGGCAGAAGCATTGGCCAAAGATGTCCTTGCTCCAAAGGCAGTGGCTGATGTTGTTGACGTCTTAACATCAGGTAAACCCCTCCCGTTCTCCATACAGACGGATGCTTCAAATAAAGGGAACAGGAAGATGTTTCCCCTTGCTGTACAGTATTTCAGGCCAGAAACTGGGATCTGCAACAAAATGCTGGATTTTGGAGAGAATGCAGATGAGTCAGCTGCTGGTATTATGGATTACATAGAACATTCCCTTGATAAATTTGGCTTATCGTTAGATCAAGTTACAGCATATAGTGCAGACAATACTAATGTAAATTATGGAATCCACAACTCTGTCTTCACCAACCTAAAGAAAAAGCAAAAAGATCTGCGGCAAGGGAACTGCCATGCCCATATTGTGCACAACACAGTGAAGCATGCTCTTGACCAGCTCACTGTAGATGTGGAAAATGTTGTGCTGAAAGTCTATGGCCACTTCTCCACATCTGCCAAACGAAGGGAATCACTGAAAGAGTTTTGCAATTTCTGTGATGTGGAGTTCCGCGAGATTCTGCGACATGTTACAACAAGGTGGCTGTCCCTCAATCCAGCCATTTCCCGGCTTATGCAATCCTGGACTGCTCTCAGGTCTTATTTCATAAGCCTGGGGGAAGAGTGTCCCAGACAGATCAGAGCTTTGTTAAAGCTCAGTGAAGCCTCAACTGAGGAAGATGCTGATAATGTGGAAATTTACCTCCTGTTCTCCAATAACATCCTCTCCCTCTTTGAGGATGTTGTAAAGAAGCTGGAAAATGATTCAACCACCTGTGTTGAGTTATATTCCATCATGTCTACCTTCAAGCAAAAACTCACACAGAGAAGAGATGCCCAGTTTTATGGCTACTTAACAAAAGTGAAGCTGCAGCATCTTCTCCCACATGATGCAGACAGGGCAAGGAGATATTTCACAGAATTTCTCAACACAGCAATCTCATACATTGTGAAATGTTTTGACTTTTCAGAGGACAACTGGCTGTTCTCCCTGCAACCTCTCTCTCTGCACCATGGCATGCTTTCCTTCAGCGACACTGAGATTTGTGATGAATGCACCACAGCAAATAGCATTCTGAAGGGGCTCAGAGAAGGTGCAGATGATTTATGGAAGTCCAAAGACGTGGCTGCCAGGTGGGTGGCTCTCTTTCAAGTAGCTAACCTGCCTAACATGCTGTCTATCATCAGCCACATCTTAAGTATCCCAGCATCCACTGGTTATGTGGAAAGGATCTTTTCCAGAATGTCCAACAAATGGAGTGACAGCAGGAACAGGTGCTCTGTGGAGCTCATAAGGAGTGAGCTCTTGATCACTCTCAACTTTGAGCAGTCCTGTTCAGAGTTTTACTGTATCTGTTTGAAAGACAAACAGCTTCTCAGTGCTGCACGGAGTGACAAGAAGTACACTTATAAAAGGAAGTAGGCATGCTCCAATACTGCACACTACTACTTCTGGGCCACTGATGTTATCATGTTCATGATGTTCATGGAAGATCCTTTGCAAGTCTCCTGCACTATATATTTTTTTCCAATAGACTTTTTTGAGTATGAAAACATTTGTTTAATTTAAAGTTAATAAGTTATGGATCTGTTAATTTAATAAGTTAATAAAATATGGTTCACATCTCACAAGTTCCTCCAAATGCCTATTTTTTGTAGTCTCACTGTCAAACTTTGTTGGACTATGTTTGTTATCGTCATAGCTGTGTATTCAGCTATGACGATATGACTTGAGTTGTGATATAGAGAGACTGAGTGCATCTGTTCACACTGATTTCAGTAGCAGATATCTTTTTATAATGCCCATGTTCAAAATTAATATTTTTATGAAAACATGTTTTAAGTTGTGATTTACCACCATGATTGTTAAAACCAAAGAGGACCTTAAGCAAAGGTTTAAGCAAAATGTTCCTTCTTTTTATATAGATGACCAAGTTTTAAATGTGGTAAATAAAGTAAAATACTTGGGTCACATCATTAGAAATGATTTAAATGATGACGATGATGTGCAGTGCCAGTGCTGTTACCACGGATTTCCACCATAGACAGTATATAAACTGGACACAGCGACCCCATTGGATTCAACGGAGACAAGTGAAGTCAAATAGAAGCTCTTACTTCCTGGGGGTTGAGCATACTGTGCAGACTCAAACTGAGCTCGACGACGTAGATGTGACGTGAGCAACCCGTCTGTCTTCTAGTAGCTGTGCCAAGAGAAATCTGAATCATTCCCTTCCGAAACTTGCAGAGACGGAGAGTGTGAGTAGCAGCTGTCCATGAGCTAGGAGCAGGAGTAACTTTTGCTGTGTATTCTGATTAATTATTTTGTCACTTTGTCTCCACGTCCCCCCGATTGCCCGCAAGCTTCTCCTCCTCTCCATACGGTAATCTCTCTACTGTGCGACAGAGAGTCGCGTGGTTATGACGCAATCGTTTGCCTATTTTTACAAAAAATTGCTTCTACGGGGCCATAACGTAAGCTACAAGGTAATGAAGCCTTTTATACATTTTCGTGTTTCTTTAGAAATAAATAATGGACAAATGGAGTCTTTAAACGCCTCAGATGTGAAGTTATTCGCTGTCAAAGTGACGCCAAAATGAATGGGAGTCAATGGGATGCTAACAGCAGGTGGGGGTCCGCTAGCCAATGGCGGCGCCCAGGGGTACCTTCAAAATAATAGAAAACCCTGCCCCCTGATTTCCACCAACTGCGGAACGGCTGCGTGTCGGCTCCGTGCTCCGCTGGCCTTCAATACCCACCAGGGACTCGTTCTTCGTACGTTGCTTAAAACATCCGAGATCAAATGAGACATCCAAGATGATATCATCGTGCTAATCATGATCCGGCTAATTAGGTTCTTCGAACACACTTGCCGGATATGATTAGTATAGCTGGATTGAGTTATCTGAGAAAATTGCGCGTTCATGCGCTGGTTAAAAGGGGATATGTTTTGATAGTAGAAACATTTATCAGCAACGCTGCTATTGGCTGTGAGCGCGCTCAGTTTTTCTCCTCAGCAGAGCAAGTTTATTCGGAATTTTAATGTTAAATCAAAACGCCAGGGAACACCTCAAAGTCTGCAAAAGCCAGGAGAGAGGGCTGGCAAAAAGTAGCAGACAATTTAAATCCGTTAGAAGTGGCCATGTTAGATGTTTTTATCACTTATTAGCCTATATTTGTGTATTTTAATAATTGCATAATTACTTTGTTCATTGTAATGTCAGTCACCACACTAGAACATGGGAACAAATAAAAGTGAAGTACAAAAATATTCTACATAATGGTCATTTTTAGTTATATTATAGTCTATTTTATAAAAGGCACTATTAAATAAATGGTTGTCTGATTATAAAAGCAACCAAAAAAAAGGCTGAGAAAAGAAAAGAAAAGATCTTAGTAGCCTAAACTGTAAAATAATTTGTGCTGCATTAAATTAAGGCTGTATAGTCATTTCAACTGTTAAATCTTGAGTAATGATGAATTGCTTTGACTTGTGAAAGTGAAAACTAATAAACTTATGTTAATGTAAAAATATTTTGCCATGAGTTATTGATCACATTTTTCCCGAGTGTAGTTCATTGTAATGACATTTGTTTTCCTCTTTTGTGCACTTTTACATAATACACCAACACTTGTATCTGTTCCCAAGAAAGTGGTGGCTGAAATATGTGCAGTAAGTGGACATTTTCTAACTTTCCAAAGGAAAGAAAGTATAAGACTTTGTAATGTCCATTTGTTTCCATTGCACTGGACAGTGAATAAACCCTCTCAGATAACTGTCATATGGAGGAACTAGCCTACCTGCAAGTGCATAAATAACTTTACTTAATTTATACTTGTATGCTTTATGGCTGCAATATAAGTTGCAGGATTCCACATCTACAGAAAGGCCTACAGAAGAGTCTGCACAGACAGAGGAGACATAGGCATACAGGTGGGCAGTGGATAGGTTACGTCCGTGGATCACGGCTGAACGCGTCTTCTCAACACTCACTTACAAACATTTTTCGCCTATCGTGCGTCTACTCTACACCCGTACCACTAAAAAGACGGATTATATCTAAGACTTCAGTCATACATTAGTATTAATATTGATAGCATCACTGGTAGCTTCGTTGCTAACTTACTGTCCATCTGTTAAAATGGCGAATATATCAGATGTAAGTAGTCTACCTTTTGGTGCAGGTGAGGACACATTTGAGCTGCACGCGGTGCAGTCTGAGCTGGAAGCTGTTGAGAAACAAATCCACGACCTTTTATTGAGACAAGCCGAGCTGATAGACCGGCGGTTAGCTCTTGAAACATCACGCGCCGATGCACACAAATCAGTGATTAACGTTACTAACCCGCTGACTCTGACTTCGTCTACTCCGTGCGTTTCTCAACATCGGTCCCGAGCGCCGAGGTCGCGATCAGCCATGGTCTCGTTCACTCCGGCTCCAACACGCCACCACGAAGCCTGGGTGGTTCCGCAGCGGAAGACGCGAGTCAGGTCTAGACAAAGACTCTCTCCGACCCTCCCGGTTTTCGAGTTATCCACACAAAACCGCTTCTCCCCTCTTCGCGAAACAGAACGCGATGCTGTGATCATCGGCGATTCCATCGTTCGGCACGTACGCGCAACGTTAGGTAAAAGTAAGGTGCACAGTCACTGCTTTCCTGGTGCTCGTGTTTCTGAAATCGCTACTCACGTTCCCGAGATTCTGAACGGTGATGAGCGCGTCGGAACTGTTGTCCTGCACGCGGGAGTGAACGACATCAGGATGCGCCAGACGGAGATTCTGAAGAAAGACTTCAGGAATCTGATCGATACGGTACGCAGCACATCGCCTGAAACAACGATCATAGTGTCAGGACCGCTTCCCACGTACCGACTAGGACATGAAAAGTTTAGCAAATTATTTGCGCTAAATGAATGGTTAATGTCATGGTGCAATGAGCAGAAACTGTTCTTTGTAAATAATTGGAATCTGTTTTGGGAGCGTCCTAGGCTTTTCCGTGCCGATGGCTTACACCCAAGCAGATTCGGAGCAGATCTTCTGTCGGATAACATCTCCAAAATGTTAAATACCTTTTGACTAGTAACCAAAAGTCCAAATCATAGTCTCTGCTGCACCAATTTAACTGATATAAATACTAGTGTAGAATATTGCATAGAAACCGTGTCTATTCCTCGTTTAGTGAGATCAAATAACAAATCTACTGCAGGATCTAGGAAAAATCTAATTGTTATTAAAACAGAAAATGTTGCTATTAGTAAACAAAAACAATTTCTAAAGCTAGGTCTTCTAAACATTAGATCACTCACACCTAAGGCAGTTATTGTAAATGAAATAGTCACAGATAATAGCTTCGATGTACTTTGCCTTACTGAAACCTGGCTTAAACCAAATGATTATTTCGGTCTAAATGAGTCTGCTCCTCCTGGATACTCCTATAAGCATGAGCCCCGTCTGATTGGTCGTGGCGGCGGTGTTGCGACAATCTATAGAGATATTCTAAATGTTACTCAGAAAGCGGGTTATAAGTTTATTTCGTTTGAAGTACTTGTACTAAATGTTACGCTCTTAGATGTTAGAAAAACATCCCTATTATCTCTAGCCTTGGCTACCGTATATAGACCGCCTGGGCCTTACGCTGATTTCCTAAAAGAGTTTGCAGATTTTCTCTCAGACCTATTAGTCAATGTCGATAAAGCATTAATTGTTGGAGATTTTAACATACACGTAGATAATCCAAATGATGCGTTAGGGGCTGCGTTTACAGATTTATTAAATTCATTTGGGGTCAAGCAAAACGTCACCGGACCAACTCATCGTCTTAATCATACACTCGATTTAATTATATCACATGGAACCGATCCAACCGATATAGATATTATACCGCAAAGTGATGAAGTCACTGACCATTACATGGTAACTTGCATCTTACGTACTGCTGTAATATGTCATGCGGCGCCGCGTTATCAACCAGGCAGAACAATCCTTCCATCCACCATAGATCATTTCTCAAATTGCTTATCTAATCTGTCTCAGCTGCTGCCTGAACCAAAACAAACAGATGAACTAGAAGAACTAATTAGCACTATGAGCACTATTCTCTCTAGAACATTGGATGTTGTTGCACCTATTAGATTAAAAAAGGTGAGAGAGAAAATTAAAGCACCGTGGTACAACAATACTACGCATGTTCTAAAGAGAGAAACCCGTATTTTAGAGCGTAAATGGAAACAAACTAATTTAGAGGTCTTTAGAATCGCGTGGAAAGACAGTATGTCACGTTATAAAAAGGCCCTAAAAGCAGCCAGGGCTGAGCACCTCCGCAAACTAATAGAAAATAACCAAAATAATCCAAGGTTTTTATTTAACACCGTGGCTAGACTAACAAATAAACAGACGTCACCCGAACAAAATATCCCGTTACAGTTTAGTAGTAATGATTTTATGAAGTTCTTCACTGAGAAAATAGAAAGCATCAGAACCACAATTGTAAACGTTCAATCTTCAATTGCGCCTTTTAATTCAGCCTCAATTATCACCCCGCAAGAACAGTTACAGTGCTTTACAACTATAGAACAAAAAGAGTTAAATAAACTTATCACTTCATCTAAATCTACAACATGTTTATTAGATCCTATACCAACTAAGCTACTGAAAGAAGTGTTACCTGTAGCGGAAGAGCCTCTCCTCAATATTATTAACTCGTCTTTATCTTTAGGTCATGTTCCAAGAACATTTAAACTGGCAGTTATAAAACCTCTCATTAAGAAACCACAATTAGATCATAATAACCTAGCAAATTATAGACCCATTTCAAATCTTCCATTTATGTCTAAAATATTAGAAAAAGTGGTGTCCGCTCAATTGTGTTCTTTCTTGCAAGAAAATGATATCTATGATAAGTTTCAGTCTGGATTCAGACCGCATCATAGCACTGAAACTGCGCTCGTTAAAATCACAAATGATTTACTTTTAGCTTCTGACCAAGGCTGTATCTCAATATTAGTTTTACTTGATCTTAGTGCTGCGTTCGATACTATAGATCACACAATACTCTTAGATCGACTACAAAATTATACTGGTGTTCAAGGACAAGCATTAAGCTGGTTCAGATCATACTTATCTGACCGCTACCATTTTGTCTACTTAAATGGAGAAAAATCGATCATAACTCCAGTAAACTATGGAGTGCCGCAGGGATCTGTGTTAGGCCCTCTATTATTCTCAGTATATATGATGCCACTTGGAAATATTATAAGGAAACATGGAATTAGTTTCCATTGTTATGCTGATGACACTCAAATATATATTTCATCATGGCCAGATGAAAACGCTAAATTATCCAAATTGACAGAGTGTGTTAACGATATAAAAGATTGGATGACGCGTAATTTTCTTTTATTAAATCCAGACAAAACAGAGGTACTACTTATCGGTTCAAAAAACCACCCGCAAAACCTCTCGCAATACAACTTTAATATAGTAGGATGTCCTGTTACTTTATCCTCTACAGTAAAAGACCTGGGTGTTATACTCGATTGCAACCTGTCTTTCAAAAATCATATTTCATATGTTACAAAAACCGCCTTTTTCCACCTTAGAAACATTGCTAAGCTACGTAATATGCTATCAGTTTCTGATGCAGAAAAGTTAGTTCATGCATTCATGACCTCGAGACTAGATTACTGTAATGCTTTATTAGCCGGTTGTCCTGCATCCTCAATAAACAAGCTACAGTTAGTGCAAAATGCAGCCGCTAGAGTTCTTACTAGATCAAGAAAATATGATCATATAACACCGATTTTATCATCACTGCATTGGTTACCTATAAAGTTCCGTATTAATTACAAGGTATTGCTACTTACTTATAAAGCCCTAAACGGCTTAGCTCCAGTCTATTTAACGGATCTTCTATCGCCCTATAATCCATCGCGCTCTTTAAGATCACTTAATTTAAGGCTTCTGGTCATACCTAGGATATCCAGAACCACCAAAGGAGGGAGAGCATTTTCACATTTAGCTCCAAAACTCTGGAATAGCCTTCCTGATACTGTTCGTTGCTCAGACTCGCTCTCCCAGTTTAAAACTAGATTAAAGTCGCATCTCTTCAGCCAGGCATTCATATAATATTTTTAATCTTACAGTTCAAATTACAATCCGGCCTCTAGTTAATAAACGCCAGAGGAGATCTGGCCCCCGACTGAGCCTGGGTTCTCCCAAGGTTTTTTTTCTCCATTGGGTCACCTGATGGAGTTTTAGGACACCATTAGGTCACTTGATGGAGTTTTTCGGTTCCTTGCCACTGTTGCCTTTGGCTTGCTCAGTTGGGGATATTCTGGGGATATCTAATTTGATTTTATCAATAAATTCCACTAGAAACAAACCTTGTTGTATTATTTTAATTTAATACTGTGAAGCTGCTTTGATACAATCTGTATTGTGAAAAGCGCTATACAAATATACTTGACTATAGCCAACTTTTCCTTTTTATTTGTTGCATGAGGCATGTGTCTAATATCTCTTGTTGCAGGCACTTGACCACTGGCTTTTCTTTACAAAGAACAACTGAAATAAAACTCAAGGAACTAAGCATATTTGTCTTTTAATAAACATTTAATGGAAGTGTTTTTTTTTTTGGCAATGTTGTGTAATATGGCACATGCAACAGTGTCACAGGCCCTGTCAGGTGTGCAACCCTCAGACTTTTCAGACACTGAAATCTTCCCTTTAGCCAAAGTTCATTTCATTGTGTGCCCTTGTCCTGGAGCTGCATTGCAACTGGTTTGGGTCAGGGAATGGGGTCATAAAGCACCTGTCTGCAGGCAGGAACATGTCATAATCACCTATGAAAAAAAGGAAGTTCTGTTAGGATCAGCATAAGTGTATGTAATACAGTGAGCTTGATATTTAATTGTGGAACTTTTCTTACCACTTTCAAATAATGTGCATAAATGTGAATCTCTGAAAATGCTTAAGTCATGCACAGATCCTGACCATTTTGCTTTCACATTTGTGATATGGAAGATTTTAGTCAACTGCCTTTTTTTTTTTTTTTTTTTTTTTAATATAATATTACTAATCTGGAATATTAAGAATCACAATAGTAACTGGGCTGCACATTTACATTGTGAACCCCCTTTCTGTTCACATAATCCCCTTCATTGAGGCCTTGATGGCAGTCTATGGTAGCCTATAGTCTATGGTACCAATCACGTTAGTGAAGCCTGAGTGACATATCTGTAATTGGCATGGTCATGATTGCATGATCTTCATAAAAAATGATGATAGCCAAAAAAAAGAAAAAAAAAAAAGAAAACTGCTTTAAAAAAACTGCTTTACAACATTGGGTCTTAAGTGGCTTGGAAATGCCACAAAAAAAACTAAAACTGTTTTTTAAACCTAAAAGCGCCAAACTCCGAATGACACGACAGACAGCACTTTCCATCAGGTTCTCCGCATCTCCAATAGTGTAAAGGAAAGAGCCACTCGCAAATAATCTTAGGGCAATGCAAACAGTTTGTGCTGTAGTTAAAGCCCGACTCCGACAAGTCGAAAATAAATGTGCGTTTCCAACAAATTAAAAATGTAAACGACAATCTCACGAGTCACGAGAAAAAAATATATATCTCAGAAAGTGCACTATCGCGCTGCGCTGGACTTCCCGTATCAGCTCCGCTTATAAAGCCGCAGTCTAATCCTGATAACATGAAATAAGCCTGTTCCCGAGCAGGTTTAAGATTGGCACCTGTTGCTATGACAGCAAGTCCAGGATGAGCGTCAAAGAACCAAACAATCCAAGATCATGCCAAATCGCCAACAATCAAATCCAGCTAACTGAGTTAGCGACGTACGAAGAACGGGCCCAAGGTCCGGATTTGTTGCGGAACGGCTGCGGCAGCGGCTATAACTTCACGAGGACCCACGAGATCTCGCGCAGTCACGTATGATCGCACGATATAAGTGCTAAATTGCTGCGGAGCTCTCCGGCATCCGGCAAAAATAGAAGCTCTGCGTATCTGCTCCGGAGGGCTGCGGATCGCCGGAGTCGGAACGCAGCCGTTCCGCAGTCAGTGAAAATACACACATTGACTGTGTATTTCGGAGCGGATCCGGAGCCGTTCCACAGTTGGTGGAAATTAGGGGTAAGTTGAATGGGCAAGCTAATATGCTGGCTCGTAAATTGTATGTGTACAGATGATGTTAAAATAGCTCTATTTAGGGCATATTGTTCTTCTCTTTATAGAGCCCACTTGTGGTGTAGGTATGCTAAAGCTAAAATGAAAAAGCTCCAGGTGGCATTTAATGATGCGTTAAGAATTTTGCTTAAACTCCCAAGGTGGAAAAGTGCAAGCCAAATGTTTGTATCTAATAATGTAGCCTACCTACTTTGCATGCTGTCTTAAGGAAGTGTATGTATAATTTCATATGTCGGTTGAGTGATAAAAAAAAAAATAGTATCATAATGGTTTTAAATGATATTATATTAAGTGATACAAGGTATTTTTCCAGTTTCTGGAAGCATTGGAATGAAAGCTTGTATGTCTTTTAAATTTTGCCTGTTCTTTGTTAAAAATTGTATTTGTATGTATTTTTCTTCTTTTTCCTTTTTATATGGACCCATGAGTCTGAAATAAAGAATAATAATAATAATAATAATAAACACAGCAAGCTCAGTAATACTGGCTTCTTATTCACTGAATTTAACTCCACGATAGTTCATTCATGTTGCATGAGCGCCATCTGCAGGACAGACAATCCATTCAACATGTCAGAATCATACTAAAAGAACAGCGACACTTTTGTGTTAATGTATAAAGAGATAAAACAGGGAGAAGTGTTTGTGCACTGAAAGGAAGAGCTTATAAGAAAAAGAGCTAAAATGTGACGAGATTCAGCCATTGTTACACAGGCCAAGATTATTCTATATACAGTATTATAAGATGTGTCCCATTCCAGGGGCTTCATCCACTTAGAAGGGTCCTTCTTTCCCCGGGCCGTGAAGGAGAACGAGTGGATGCTAGCAGCCGAGCCGATCCTGCGCTGGTGATGACAGGACTTTTATTTTTCAAAGAAAATGGCGGGTGATGGTTCTTCTGTTGTGGCCGAGGAATACATTTATAAATGTAAGTATCGTTTTTTTTTTTTTATTTACTCAAATAACTAGCGAAACAAGTGTTAAAAGCCTGGGGTCTTTCATTCCTAAAAACATGAACTTAACCCCTGTTAATGAAAGAAAAAAGTAATTTCTGTGCAGTGTTTTTTTTTTTTTTTTTAAATGCAAGTTACCAATTTGTAAATGAAAAAATAAATTGTTCTATACATTGTTTTTGTTATGCAAGTTATAATTTGTAAATGAAATCAAATTAATTATGTACATTTTTACTTGCAGTGTTTTTTTTTTCAACTATTTACAAGATTAGCTATGTTTAAGATCAGAAAAACTTACCAGCTGTCAGAACGGCTTCTGAGCGCTTTCACCTGCGCACCTACCAGCTGTGAGAACAGCTTTTTGTTTGCTCAAAGGACAAAAACAAGAAACAGAAAAGAAGAGAGAGAAAAAAAGACAGCCCGCCCCAGGGTTGAGAAGTCTGAAAAAAGGCTTGTGGTTTCACAGCTCTCAGAATGGTTTTAGAAAGCATCGAAGTGCTTGGCTCTGAAGCGAAAGACTGAAGTGCAATCGCACCTGCTGCTCGTTATATACCCGCGCTGGGTGGCTGAGCAGCTGATGCAAATGATTGCACGCCAATGTGCAGTGGCTCGTTTAGTTTCACTCGAAGTAGATTCCTATTAGTCGGTCCGACGCACGTCGAGAGTGACCGACTGATAGGGTACATACATTACAGTTACAGAAATATATATTATTGTAACGTGCTCCAAGAACCAAGTCAGAGTCAGGATCTAGATGCAGATAAAAAATTATGTTTAATGGCAAAAAACAGCATTAATAATAAAAACAGTAATTCATGGCTTGAGCGTAGAACACAAGACACAGAGTGAAGAGCTTCACCATAGCAATGAACCATGGAGGGCACGTTCACACAAACATTAGGAAAAAATAAAAACATTCAAATAATATATATACAGAAAATCGGTCATCATTTACCCTCATGTTTATCCAAACTCTATAACACAAAAGAAGATAGTCTGAAGAAAGTTCAAGCTGTCATGACATTTGGTCACATGATGTGTGAGAAACAGAGTTTGCCAGTGGTTAAGGTTCATTTTACCATGTTGGCATTGGGAATAAAAAAATTGAAGAGTATGACATAAACACATTATATTCAATAAGCAGGAATGAAATGTCTTTTTATTCAATGTAAGTTTGCCATTTTGCTATTAAGACCACACATTTCTTCTGCCATCTTAACCATAGATAAGCCATTCTCCCAGGTATCAGCTGCTACCTTTGTTATAACATCACACACAGATTCAGCTTTATCTGATTCATCACACACAGATTTAGCTTCAGCTACTGTATTCCATGCAGAAACAATGCCTCCCACACCTCCTACCAAACCTCCAGCTACAAGCACACCTGTAGCCATCGTACCTGCACCAACTGCTGCTGCTCCTCCTCCCACTGCTCCTACACCTGCTGCTGTAATCGCTGTTTTTAGCGTTACAAATAATTGTAAAACAGACATAACTAAAGCTACAGCAAAAGCCATTCCGAAAAGAGCACCAAGCACGGTCCCTGTTCCTACTCCTACACACTTCTTCAGAAATGTGTAAAGAATACTTGTTTTTGCTTTTTCTCGTTTTTCTTCTGCATGCGAATTGTCTTCAGTTATATTCTCCTTCTCCTTTTGAATTTCTTCCTCCAGCTTTTGAAGCACCTCATTGGTGTAGCTGCCGTTCTCTTTCACCATCTCGTCGATGGTCTTCAGAAGATTTTTCACCTGAACTCTGTTGCTCTTGTTCCCTCGTTTACGTTTATTCCAGTGTTTGTTGTCGATGACGTGACAGCGTCCTCCACATTTATCGACGAGCTTCTTTAGTTGTGAACAGTCCTCTATAAATTCTTCAATGGTCTTGCCTTCTAGTTGCTCGCCATGAGTGAATAAGATCACTGTGTGTTTCAGGACGTGTTCCTCACTGAATGTTTTCAGGAGTTTTTGTATCACCTCATTTTCATGTCCTGTGTATCTTCCAACCTTCAGGACAATGATAAAGGCATCGATGGCTGGAGCGCAATCAACCAGACATTTGATGGTCTCCGATTTCAGCGCTTCATCTTCACAATCTGTATCAAATTGTCCAGGTGTGTCAATAACTGTTATCTTTCTTCCATGAACCTTCCTCTCTGCTTTTTGACATTCAACTCCTGCATCTGAAGCTGAAGCTTTAGTGGTGAGTACATTTTCTCCAAGAATTGCATTCCCGGCGCTGCTTTTGCCATCTCCTGTTTTCCCGAGAAGGACAATCTTTCTTTCCGGCACTGACACACTGGCTGTTGGAAAAATAAACGTTTTAATGAGAGTCTTTAATTTTAAGTTCCATGCTGTTTTTGAAACTTCTTTATATGAAAAAAAATATAGGGATTTTTCTTCTGTTCCTTAAGCATTCAGTAGCTCGTCTCTCTGCCATTGTAAACAGATTTTAGACTATAAATGTGACATTGTGCAACAATTATAACTTACAGGTACATCCCATGATCCTTGTCTGCTGGTGATGTCAGCCTCTGTATAAAGGTACATGATATTAGAGTTGTTCTTAACATTAATTATTTGTGATGCTTCACCAACCACCAAATTATTTGTTTCAATGACTGTATGATTTCATTTCAAAAGTGATGTCCAAAACTGACTCACTCTTTATTCAAATATTTGTAAGCATTTGTTAAAAATATAGCGTAGTTGTGCTTGGAGTTATATGAGTACATCATTTCTGCCCAGGCTGTAATGCTAAGAAATTATGAATGCAAAAATAATGAAATATCAATAACTGATTATGTTTTAGTCAATGTATACTCTTTTTCCAGTAAGCTTTTTATTTTTCTATGCATTTTTTATTTGCATAGTAAAATAACAATTTGCATCTGTAGTTTGCCCGTTTTTTGCCAAATATTTTTTGTCAGATAAATAACATAACCAAGTTTAGTGTTTATTTTCCTCATATTTTGATGGTTTAATCACACTTGTAGGGTCATTAAAAACAAATATCCCCTCCAGACATCATGTGGCCACTGCTGTGTGTGTTTGTACAGTACATATAAAAGGACGTCCGATAACTGAAAGTTAAAATGGTAAAATGAGTTTTTCCTGCTAGTGCATAGCCTGTGTAAGACTTGCGATTAAAGTTAGCAGGATCTAAAGTGCATCATATTCCAGCATTATAAAATATCCACAGTTGTCTGGACACTATAATCAGTTCTGGTAACACTTTACAATTCACTGTGACTTTCTGTAAAGGGTGTAAAATGCAAAGTACTTACATAGTTTTACCTTCCTTTCTTTGTTTCTTCAAAAAAAGTCAAGCCAGAAAGTGGAGAGGATGTTGATGGATGGTCACACCAAGCTTTTGCTTTCTTCTTAAATAAGTAAGCCACAACTTTCAGAATTTTTTTTAAAGAAAGACTCAATACATTTCTAACGAACAAACACGACCTGTTATCACGGTCTTGAAAGTAGTAATACAATGACAGGAACTGAAGCTCTGGTGCATGAACAAGTTCTCAACCTCCACCTGATCTGATGAGACCGTCACAACTGTCAGGAAACATCTGAAGACACATCTCTTCCACATCAGCTTAAACCACAACCAGAAACAAAGAAACTTATATTATAGTACTTAACTCATATTCATTTATACATTAGGATTGAGTACAAATCTCTTTAATTGCATTTCATTGGTCAAGATTTAGGGAAGTACCCTATAATGCCATTCATAATTCTTCTTCAGTGTTCATTTGAAAGTTAAATTCCTGCAGCCATGATTCTGACAGGGGTTCAATTACTGGAAACCTGCATATTAAAATAAAATATAGTTTTTGCATTCGACTGTAAATTCACATGTTAAACAAGCGCCATCTGCTGGACAGAGAGTCATCCAACATGTCAGGTCATTACTGTTCAATCCTCCTGCAGAGTTTAACTCCATCACACCAGCCTGGAAGTGAGTCTGAAGAGCTTGATTAGCTGCTTTAATTAGATGTTTAATTAGGTGTGTTTAAGTCAGTGGCCTTACATTAGCAGGTTTGGATGCTAAAGCTGTAGATGCTAAATGAACAACAACTAAACCTTTACAAATACTTTTGTGTTCCACAGGATAGAGAAAGTTCTACAGAACACACTCAAAACATTTAAAGTAGTCAATAGCTCCAGCAGTGATGAAAATATGTATCTTTAACTCTGTCATGGAAACGAGCATGTACAAACCTTAATCAATAATTCATTCAAAATGAATTTACACCTGTATGATATTACGCTGTAACCACATTGGACCAGTGGTTTGGCAAATTGATGGCTGTATGATTCAGCTGCGGCGCCATCTTCTGGTGAGACGCGATCCTCACAGTGCATTATGGGTATTCCCTAGCCCTTGAGTGGATATATCTAACTGCAGAACCGCAGATACACACGTCACAGCAGACTGAGGACCTCAGACCCGAAGTTAGGATGGCGCTGATGAAAATATTGAAATTATCAATTATCAAAAATATTGATTTGTTTCTAACCCTTATAAATCTGTTATTCCAGATGGTACATTTATGGGGAAAATTATGACTATACATAAGAGTCCATGAGAGTAATGCTTGTTTGTGGAAACTTGCAAGTTTAATGGGTATTTTGTTAACATCATAATCACATTTCAATATAAATTCTATACCACCTACTTTTTGAAATATAAAATTAGGTACCGTATACCATATACTTTGTTTATTTTTTAAATAATTTTGGAGCCATTTTATTTTAAATATCGTGTTAGAGGTCTTAAAATCCAAAGCATTCAATCCTCTTCAATTGTTGACCTATTTAAATATACAGTGCAATGCATAAGTGAATACACCCATACTAAAGTTGACTAAAAAGAGGAATAAAAAATCATCTTTTGGAAATTGAACTTAATGCCTTAATTTAAAAAATTAGGAAAAATCCAACCTTTAAGGACACCAATTTTCTTTGTGAATGAATAATGTATCGTAAATAAATAAATGTTCTTCCTTAAAATACATGGTGCATAAGTGAGTACACCCCTATGTTAAATTCCCATAGAGGCAGGCAGATTTTTATTTTTAAGTATTTAAAAAAAAAAATTTTTTAGGATACTATGCATCCTGATAAAGTTCCCTTGGTCTTTGGAATTAAAATAGCCCCACATCATCACATAGCCTTCACCATACCTAGAGATTGACATGGTTTTATTTCAGTTAGCCTAATAGCTGGTTTGATTTGCATTGAGAGATGATCTTATGGAAAGTACCCCATGCCAATCTCTAGGTATGGTGAATGCTATGTGATGATGTGGGGCTATTTTAATTCCAAAGGCCAAGGGAACTTTATCAGGATGCATAGTATCCTACATTTTTTTTTTTTTTTTTTACTTAAAAATAAAAATCTGCCTGCCTCTATGGGAATTTAACATAGGGGTGTCCAAACTTATGCACCCTGTATTTTAAGGAAGAACATTTATTTATTTACGATACATTATTCATTCACAAAGAAAATTGGTGTCCTTAAAGGTCGGATTTTTCCTAATTTTTTTAATTAAGGCGCTAAGTTCAATTTCCAAAAGATGATTTTTTATTCCTCTTTTTAGTCAGCTTTAGCATAGGTGTCTAAACTTATGCATAGCACTGTAATGTGATTTGTTCTTCCAAATAAATTTAAAGAGTTTGGTGTCTATCATTTTAATTAATAAGGGTGGGACATCTAACACTTGAGCAGCATAAACCAACCTGGACAAACCCTCAGCTTTAACCAATAACACACGACCAGTGAAAGAGAGATCTCTCATCAGGCAAGAATTCAGTTTCTTTTCAAATGATTGAATGATGGGAGTGAAGTTTAACTCATTCCTGACTTCCTCATTTTTTTAAATCTTAATACCCAAATATTTGATAACTTCTTTCACGGGAATATTGCATACTGTGGAAAAGTCGCAGGAACCTAGAGCCATAAGCTCACATTTATTAATATTTAAGGAAAGACCAGATACAACTGAAAATAACTGCAGACACTTAATTGTTTTTTCAACTTCAGTATAGTCTCTTAAGAAAAGAGTAGTGTCATCAGCTAATTGTGTGCATTTCATTTATGTATCTTCTATTTTAATACCACGAAAATAGTCCTTCTTAATATGAATGGCCATAATTTGTGTAACCAATAAAAAAAGTAATGGACTAATAGTGCAGCCCTGTCGAATACCCCTTTTAATTTCGAATCTATGAGAAGTTCCATATGCCAATTTTACAGAGCTATTAATCTTATTATATAGGGTTCTGATTACTTCTTTAAATTTGTCCCCAAAAGCAAAAAATGTACGAGTTTTAAAAATAAAGTCATGCTCAATTGTATCGAAGGCCTTGTAAAAATCGACAAACAGAATAAAACTATTGTCATTGATAATTTCATTATAATCTAACACAAGTCTATTATTACAAATATGTCTTCCTTTTATAAAACCTGACTGCGCCTCATCAATAATAAATTCTAATCCTAACTTTAACCTTTCAGCGAATATGGAAGCAATAATTTTACTGTCATTATTAATTAAGGTAATAGGTCGCCAATTATCTAGCGAAAATAGATCTTTATCAGGCTTTGGAATTAAGGATATTAGACCTTGTGTCATGGAGGGTGACAAAACCCCCTGATCAATAGATTCTTTAAAGACCATTAACAGAAATTCAGCTAGATCGTCTAGCCATCATTACCGGGGGACTTGTTTAATTTAAGTTTTTTTATAGCTGTTCTTATCTCTAAAATGGATACTTCCTTATCACAATGATCTTTAAATTCTCCATCCATACGATCTATATTATGTTTTAGGGGCTTTAAAAATTGATCTATTGTGTCTACAGAACATGCACTGCTGGAATATAGTTTACCATAAAAATTTGAGACGTATTTTGAAATAATAATACTGTGTTTCATGGCCATTAATATTAAGCTTTCTAATAGATGTATACTCTCCATTCCTTTTCTCCAAATTATAAAAGTATCTGGAATTAGTTTCCCCTTCCTTATCTAACTCAGCCTGCAGATTCATTAACAAATTAGAATTCCCATCACTGTCATTATTAGTAATATTACAAATAGCTTTAACCCTCGTGTGGTCTTCGGGTCATTTTGACCCGGAGAAGATTTTCTTTTTCCCAAAAATACTAGTTAATGTTATTGCATTGGACTGAAACTTAGTGACTTTGTTCCCAAAGGGCATAACTACTTCTCAAATGTTTTTTGAAAATTTTCGTACTTTTTTAGGGGGGGTTTTGTTACCTTGTTACACTTGTGGTCTTCCCGGGTCAAAATGACCCGCCTATAAAAAATAGCTTATAAATCACTCATTATACCATATTTTCACCAAATCTTGGATTTAAACTTTTTGTCAACTTGTTCTTGTTCAATTAGGACTGGTTTTGTATTTTCATTTGCATCTGATTAATCGTGGGCCTCATTTATCTGAGAGTAGGCATCTCATTTTTTGAGTAAAAAAATATATATTTTTTAATAATTTTGGAATTTTTTTTTTTTTTTTTTTTGAAAATTGGTACTGTTGATCACACTAGTCTACTTTAATGTTTCACCGGGAAGTTTGTTTTGAAAAACTTTTATTTTGTAAAAAATGGTACATAGTCACACTTGTGGTCTTCCCGGGTCAAAATGACCCGCCTATAAAAAATAGCTTATAAATCACTCATTATACCATATTTTCACCCAATCTTGGATTCAATCTTTTTGTCAACTTGTTCTCTTTCAATTAGGACTGGTTTTGTATTTCCATTTGCATCTGATTAATCGTGGGCCTCATTTATCTGAGAGTAGGCATCTCATTTTTTGAGCAAAAAAAAATATATTTTTGAATAATTTTTGGAAAAATAAAATAAAATCTGAAGAAAATTGGCACTGTTGATCACACTAGTGTACTTTAATTTTTCACCAGGAATTTTGTTTTGAAAAACTTTTATTTTGTACAATATGGCACAGAGTTACACTTGTGGTGTTCCACTGGGCCATTGAGGGCCATTGTGGGCCATTGTTTCAATGGGCCATTGAAAGTGAAGGGGAGAGACCAATGCAAACAATGAATGGAAAAACACAAAATAGGTATCATTTTAAGTTTAGAATCTCAGCTTTTTAATGCATCTAATCACTTTGATCAACTCCTAACCAGAGCTGAGTTATCACTCTAAAACTGAGTGTTCCCCCGCAGGCGCCACCTAGCTGCGAAATAAATAATCATAATATTTTTCAAAACGATTACCTTGATTAACTTAAAATAGGTGTCATTTGAAAGCTTAGAGTCTGAAATTTACAATGAATGTAGTCAATTTGATGAACTCCTAAGTAGTGCTGAGTTATTTGCTGATAAATAGAAAAAAACAAATTCATAATTTATAAACTACTTTTTTGTACTACATTCAGCAATATGTCAAATACATCATACAGCTCAGATAGTCCTGTGTCATATGTCATTTGAAAGGTCTCAATTAGTAGAATACAGCAAGCATAATTGTTTCAGGCTTTTTACTAAACTTGAGAGAGATTTTTGTAAAAGAAGCCCTTCAAGAGACCCATGTGTAAACCATATATGGATGATGGAATTTTAGACACATTTCTGCTCGTAACTTCATGAAACATGCTCCGATTGTGGAAAATGACACATCATTATTTACAGCAGATGCTTACCATTAAAATGAGTCCAAACTCAACATAATCCATCACTCAGAACTAAAGATATTCCTCATGGAGTTCTAACACAAAAAATACTACAGACACACAGACTCACATAGCCAAGCAAGGTAGCTTAGACTTGGCCTTTTTACTCATAACTTCATGAAACATACATCGATCATGAAAAATGACACAACGTTATTTACAGCAGGAACTCACGATTAAAACGAGCCCAAACTCAATATATTCCATCAATAAGATCTAAAGATATTCCTCATGGCGTTCTAACACAAAAAATACCACAGACGCACCTAGCCAAGTATATACTCATGAAGCTCTCACGTTTGTTTTTTGCTCATAAATTCACGAAGCATGCACAGATCGTACAAAAATGTACATCATTATTTTCAGTAGACTATCACAATTAAAAAGAGCCCAAACTCAGCATAATCCATCACTCAGATCTAAAAATATTCCTAATGGAGTTGTAACACACGAACCCCCACAGGCGCTCACAGAGCCTTGAATATAGATGTAGCCTAGCACTTATGTCACGTTTTAACTCGTAATTCAATGAAGCATGCATAAATTGTGGAAAATGGCACATCATTATTTACATGAGATTGTTAAGATTAAAAAGAGCCCAAACTCACCATAATCCATCACATGCTCATATGTGTACATAAACAATGAACATGCTCCTGAAAATGTTTCAGTCTCTCCCATTCACTTTCAATGGCCCATTGAAACAATGGCCCTCAATGGCCCAGTGGAACACCGCAAGTGTAATTCTGTGCCATTTTGTACAAAATAAAAGTTTTTCAAAACAAAATTCCTGGTGAAAAATTAAAGTAGACTAGTGTGATCAACAGTGCCAATTTTCTTCAGATTTTATTTAATATTTCCAAAATTATTCAAAAATAATGTTTTTTTTTACTCAAAAAATGAGATGCCTACTCTCAAATAAATGAGGCCTACGGTTAATCAGATGCAAATATAAATATAAAACCAGTCCTAACTGAAAGAGAACAAGTTGACAAAAAGATTGAATCCAAGATTGGGTGAAAATATGGTATAATGAGTGATTTATAAGCTATTTTTTATAGGCGGGTCATTTTGACCCGGGAAGACCACAAGTGTGACAATGTGCCATTTTGTACATAATAAAAGTTTTTCAAAACAAAATTCCTGTTGAAATATTAAAGTAGACTAGTGTGATAAACAGTGCCAATTTTCTTCAGATTTCATTTAATATTTCCAAAATTATTCAAAAATAATGTTTTTTTTACTCAAAAAATGAGATGCCTACTCTCAAATAAATGAGGCCTACGGTTAATCAGATGCAAATATAAATATAAAACCAGTCCTAATTGAAAGAGAACAAGTTGACAAAAAGATTGAATCCAAGATTGGGTGAAAATATGGTATAATGAGTGATTTATAAGCTATTTTTTATAGGCGGGTCATTTTGACCCGGGAAGACCACAAGTGAGACAATGTGCCATTTTGTACAAAATAAAAGTTTTTCAAAACAAAATTCCTGTTGAAATATTAAAGTAGACTAGTGTGATAAACAGTGCCAATTTTCTTCAGATTTCATTTAATATTTCCAAAATTATTCAAAAATAATGTTTTTTTTACTCAAAAAATTAGATCCCTACTGTCAAATAAATGAGGCCTACGATTAATTAGATGCAAATAGAAATATAAAACCAGTCCTAATTGAAAGAGAACAAGTTGACAAAAAGATTGAATCCAAGATTGGGTGAAAATATGGTATAATGAGTGATTTATAAGCTATTTTTTATAGGCGGGTCATTTTGACCCGGGAAGACCACAAGTGTTATAGGGTTTTGAACACCACATGAGGGTTAAAGGAGTCATAACCTAGTATTACCTTGGATACCTACTGCTGTATTATAGTCTTTCAGGCCCTTCTAAAAAAGAAAAGTGGAAAAAAAATAAACACAGAGCTCCTCAGACCCTTATTTCTGAAGGCATTATTGTCTCGCGAGATCTGATGCGATATTTTGGCTGTCGTGGACGGTCATTTTAATAATGCAAATGAGGGGCGCGTTGATTGGTTGCAGGAAGGAGGGGGGTTGACACCGCAGGTAACGCTTTAGCATATCATTCCAAAATGACATCATGGCGCAAGTTGTGAATGAACCCGACCTGGCCGCGACCGGCTTCCTGGCCAGTGTATAAGCGTTAGGCAATCAATATACAATAGACGAGTTCATGATGATCTCAGTCATTTGTTTTTTGCAAAGTATCAGCCATTCCCCATGTTTACCTCGAAGCTAATACTCCCGCCAGTGTTGTGCCTGAACGCGTTCATTGAACGATAGTAATGTTACTATTAACTGGCAAATTCCCCGAACACATCAACCTACGCAATCTTGATCATATTCTGAATTAAGAAATCATTATAATGCAGTCAAAAATTGTTTACAGGGAACATAAATAATTACTTCACCTCGAGTCTTTCGTTTATTTGTTTAGTGACAGACGCAATAGCATACAATAGCCGCATTAGCAGTTAGATGCTGTTTGTTACACACAGTAGAGCAATAAAAACACAGTCTTACCGTTTCAATTGCAGGCAATTTTGTTGGAATGGCGCTTTTCCCGAGCTTCGATGCCAACTTCGCCTGATATTGCCCCAAATTTGTGAAGGATTCCGGCGTACAATGTTTAGCACAGCACAAACACCTAACGATAAGCCAGTGGGAAGGGTTGAAGGAACCGCGTCATTAAAAATGAATTTAATGATAGCTAGGTCCCCTGATAGCTAGGTCCGTTCTTGGTAGAGAAAATACATTTACATGTTGATTCTGGCAGTCAACCACAGAGCAACTCACGTGTGCACTACGTTTCTGCATCTTTCGCAACTGAATATGAGGGGGAGAGGGGAAGGGCGGGCTTCCTGCTGCGGTGTCCATATATGGTATATCCTGCCCCGTCTTGACGTCAAGACGGGGCTGAAATCAAAATCTCGTTTTTTAGTGCACGTGCACGTGGGCTATTTTACAAACCCTGAGGTAAACAAACGCTTCACTTTTAAATATCGGCTTCCCGGCCTGTGTATAATCATTATGCAATCATAACATACATTGATTCTCGTGGAAAAGTGAAAATTGCAGGTTATGACTCCTTTAATAATTTCCTCTTCCTTTGACTTATTAGACTTTGCAACTTTGCCTTTATCAATTGCACTAAGTCTAATTTGAAACTTCATAAACTCCCAATTTTTACAGTATACATTTGTTCGCTTAGCTTGATCCCAATATGTTTGTATTATCTTCTTAATTTCATGTTGAAAACTATCAATTTCCAATAATTTATTTTTAGTTTCCAATAAGTCTTAGAGCCTTTATATGAAGTTTCATTATTCCCTTTAATGAGAAGATAAATCATTTTGTGATCAGACAATATCGATGGTTCAATTGATACTCTGTTTGTATTTTGTTCTAATGAATTAGAAATTAACCAAAGATCGATTCTTGACTGTTTAGATTTATCCATATTACTCCATGTGTACTCTTTCAAATGTGGGTGTTTATATCTCCATATAGCAATTACCCCTAAATGTTCACAACATACAGATAGCTCTGAATCACCTGTAGATGGTCTAATTGGAAAAGGAATTCTATCCATCTTAACATCTGGGATAATATTACACAACCACGTCCAAGTGATCTGAGGGAGCGCTTCCTGGTGTGTGATGTGTGCGCGCGTTCTGGCTTAGTCTGCGCAAACGCCGCACAGACGTGGTTGTGTACAAGAGGTAAAAACGATATAAATACTGTTCGTTTGCTCACACAAACCGCTCGTTTCGTGTCTTAGGCCAACGGTTTGACCTAAAAATATCAAAATTGAAACTACTGCGGAAACAAAGACATCTACATCTTGGATGCCCTTGAGGTAAGCTAAAACATACCAGAATTTAATTTCAAAGTGAACTATCCCTTTAACTTGAGCATTTTTCTGTAGACTGTTCTTGAGCTGAGCAGGAGACTCTAGATGGGCTCCACAATAGAGACCCTGGTAAGGCATCGTCTGGGATCAGTGCATATTTCCACTGTCCACTAACAGGTTTCCAGGGCTGACTCAGTCGACGGCTGCCATGTTGCTGGGATGTTTTCAGAAAGAGGGAAGAATAAATTAAATTAACTCTTTAAAAATCAAACCAAAAAATATTTGAACATGCAAAACCGTTCTATGACTCGTTGCCTTTCCCTGATCTATGATATATTTTTAGTGTTTCTATTATACTGGCCATATTCTTAATATCTAATATCAAAATCTAATATCGATCTGTAAATGTTTATATATATATATATATATATATATATATATATATATATATATATATATATATATGTACTAGTGTTGCATGATATACCGGTACTCAGTGCCGTCGCAGGTGGGGTGCGAGGCCCTGTGCGAACTTGAAATGCGAGGCCCTGCTCTTTGGATGCTCAATTGCGCATTAATAACAGTCACACGTAGCTGTTCTAGTTCTATTGCACGCATAATCTCGCTGCAATACGTTTTTATCAAGTAGAATAATACAGCATAATCATGCACATAGTCTCAGCTATGACTTTTTGCTATTTATTTCAGAGGGAAAAAATCAAATGTGCAACGAGTGGCTTTACATCAAGTCAACTCGAGAATTTTCATGTGAATAAATACATAGATGCACCTTTTTAAACAATGTGTATCTTAATGGTCCAGTGGTAGAACTTTCGCCTAGCAAGTCAGAGGTTTTCGGTTCTAGTCCGCACTCATATAGTATTTTTTTTATCGTATAGTTTTTTCCCCTCATCAAAACCGATTATGTTCATCAGTGGTTGTATATCAAGCAGGGACACATTTGTGTGCATTATGTTGTGTGATTTCACCAGAACGAACAGAGTATCCGCAACGGATTGAAGCGCGCGTCCGAGAGAAGAGTGGCGTGTGCGCGAGCCACACGAGAAAACACTGCCGCACCACTGATCGCAGCGGAAACGAGCACTTTGATCACTTGATTTAAAAAACGAACGAAATGAATGCTCTGCCAGTTAACTGGAGATGTTTTATTTGTAGAATTGTTACATTTGTGCCGCGAGATGTTTTAAAAAGTGGTGGCCACAAAAAAAAAAGTAAAAAACAAAACAAAAAAAACAGCAGGATTGCGAGGCCCCCTAGTGGCGCGAGGCCCTGTGCGGTTGCACAGTTCGCACAGTCTATACGGTACTAGAAAGGTATCGCGATACCC
Organism: Rutilus rutilus; assembly: GCA_021464565.1. Taxonomy (NCBI): domain Eukaryota; kingdom Metazoa; phylum Chordata; class Actinopteri; order Cypriniformes; family Leuciscidae; genus Rutilus; species Rutilus rutilus. The sequence continues at coordinate 5,883,091 of JAJAQA010000003.1, forward strand.
TGCTATTAAAAACGATACCATATTAACTTTTATTAGCTAGTACCGGTACTTAAGAGCAGTATTTCTTAATTTGCATAGCTGTGTGACAGCAGGAGTCAGGACGTGTACATTCACTAACGACGGAAGCAGAACAGTAAAATATATACGCGCAGCACTTGACAAATAAACTTGCATGCATGAGTAAATAAAGCGCGGGATGTGCTCGCGCTGCCGGGCTCAGACCTAAAGCGCGCGCACACGCCGTTCAGACAGCATGCGATCGCGACTTCAGTTCTCTTTCGCGGATTATTAGGTTTGAATAGTCAAAATGATATGTAAAAATGCACGTCTTGGCGAGTATTCACGTAAACACAGTCGGGTATGTCTTTAGTGAACGTAAACCGTTTGTAAAAATAAATCGTACATGTTCCAATGTATTGGATACGTGCAGGTCTTAAAGGGCCGGACCGGCAGCGTAATATTCTGTGTGATTAATGTTAATCCAACAACAAAAGAAAATAGACAGTCACCCAATGCTTGACTGAATAAATTTAATCTATTTATTAAGAATCAGTCTATAGTTAATTTATAGAGTGAAGACCTTATTTTTTTCAGCTACAGAAGGTCTATTTAGCTTTCAAAAAATAAATTAAGCACTGTTTATTTTATTTGTCTCTTATAGTATTTGTCATATTGTTTGTAATTAGCTTTTTTGCTTATTTTTAATTACAAGGATATAATTAAATTAAATATCTATATTATAATTATACAATTACTTTTAAATATTAAATGACTCGTATCATGAAATAAGATTTTGGTCATCCCAGCCTGTTCAGAGTTGTGAAAGGTTTGCAAATGTTAGCATGATTGATAATAATGTGATTGTTGCAAACATCTCGGTAAGGACGTTCACACTGACATGTAATTATTATTATTATTATTTTTAATAAAGGGGAGGGAATGGTCATAAAGCAGGGCAGGAACATGCTGGTCATGTGAGTTTTTGGCTTTTTAAAATTAATTTATAAAACAATGATTTGTAAGATCTGTCATATTTTTCAATTACTTTTACTGTTTTAGTTTTTTTTTTTTTCGTGGTATCGATTCAGTATCGGTATCGAGGTATTTTGGTCTGGTATCATATCGAAGTCATAATTTTGGTATCGTGACAACACTAATATGTACAATACTTGCCTCATGTTTTAAAGTAAAGTAGCCTACAGTACTTGTAAAGTACAATACTTGAGATGAAGTGGAGTTGAATAAAAATCTTAAGTACTTCAAATGTATACTTAAATACTGAGTAAATGTATTCGCTACATTCCATCACTGGTTATTTGTAAAATGAAAGCAACAAAATATATTGTCATAAAAAATACTTAAATAGTTACAATTAAAGTTGAAATATTACAATTTTATGGTTTTAGGAGCTGAATGTTCTTTAGTGATCCTGCTCTTTTTAACCAATGAATTTACACTCATGATTTAATGGATAAGGATGTTTAAAGCATTTTAACACACAATTTCTAAGTGATGAAATATTTTACAGATTGGCATAACTATAAAAATATATTCATTTTAAAAATGAATTTTAAGTTTTTTATTTCATTTTTTTATTTTCATGACTTTTCCAGGTCCGGAGATCCCACTTTTAAAATGAGGTTTCCTCATATATCCTGATTTTCCTTAGAAGTAAAAGAAAACATTCGTTGAGGGGGTGAATTTAAATAGAAATCTCTTAATTTGTTGCTGTTTCAGCTCATTATTTCAGTCGTGTTGAGGCCCTCTAGTGGAGCCCAGACCTCTGGTCGGTTTAGAATGTCAGCTACCCATTACTTCTCTTTCATTAAATATGCATGAGCATTATTTTATTAAAACGTTCACTTCTTTCTGTGTGTTTGTTCAGGATCACAGTGTCACACACAGACCGGCCAAACTGACCATCGACCCATGATGTGGGAATGTACAGTAAGACACTACTTTTATTTTTAGCAGGAATAACACAACTTTGGTTTTGCGAAACCATATGACCACACATGCAGTTACACATTTGTATTGTTAAAGAATAGAAAAGAACTTGAAAAAAAAAAAAAAAGTTCAATCTCAAAATTACACATGGAAAGGCCTAGAAATTGCTATTACTTGAACTGAAAACAGCAATGAACAGCAATCAGTTCTTCAATCAAGAAAACAGAGACTTCATGAAACCCTTTTTGAAACATGAAAAAAAAAATCATTGATCATTTTTCATTCACTGATTCACTAATGGACAGATTAAATGAAGCGTTCACAAATATAAATGAGAATCTCAGACCTGAAAGGACTAAAAGCAGATGTAGAAGTGATGTTAGATGATAGAAGTGAAGCTTATGAACATGTTTGCATTCGTCTTGGATAATGATGCGTAATATGCGAAACATCCTAGAGATTAAGTAGAAATTACTTGCAACTAACTTTACTTTTCAACCCTACTGAAGCCTATAGAGCGCATGCCCTTCACCCCCACTGTGCCCATGATGTCACCAATATGTCGGCGGTTTGCAGATCTGACCATTTTGATCTGGTGGTGTGTCAGTTTGTGTCTCATAGTGAACAGGCAAACACTGGTTGTCAATGACATCACAAGCTACAACCACATAGCGCTCAATCGCATCTATAGTCAAAACTTCACACGGCTTCTGCTGCTCCTCCTGCTGCTCCTCCTGCTGCTGCTTTGTGACTTTGTACACTGTGAACAGTTTCTTGCTGATGCACAGGTTGTCTCTGTCTCTGATGCCTTCTCCATTGCAGATATCTATAATGCTATCCTCGTTGTTTTTGCTGAGGAAGGACTGGAGATTAGTTCTGCCACAAAGTTTCTTCTTTGTAAGATACTCTGCCCAATCATCTCGACTGTTTGTATCAAAATCATATGAGAGAATATGTTTGCGCTTAAAATCATTATACGCATTGTTCTTCGGAGATTCTAGGCAGGGAGATTTGTTATTTTTACGTCGATTATTTTTGTATCTGACATGATCCCATCCATCAGTGAACACCAGAGTGACGAGGAGAACGAGGAGAAGCGCAGATCTCATCCTGAGAACAAGAGAGTGACAGACACTTAGAGCTTCACAATCAGTGGAAATCGGCCATTAATAAGATAATTAATAACTTCTAACACGGCTGCATGGTTTTCTGAATATATCTCTACATGACTAAAGTAACAATAATAATATTTTCTTAAATACTCTTATTTTGCAGCGAAATATTGCCACATTAATATTTCTTGTTTTGTTTAATATTTTATTTATTATTAATAATAATATTTTACATTATATTAAGCTGTTATTAAACCACAGGAAGCCCTCAAAGCCGCTCTTTTGATGACAACAGATTAATATATTGATGTGAAGATTCCTCAAGACTAGTTGTGACAGATTAAAATGAGAAGATTAAAGACAGTAGATGCATTATTAAGATGATCTTCAGTATATGAACATTTACATGTGTACAGTATATATAGGTTTACCTGTGTGCCGTTCTTGAGCTCGTGGAAATGAAAGAGTCTTGTTGAGTCTGAGCTGGAGTTCAGAAAGTGTTCGAGATGCTCATTTGACTGATTTTTATTGCGTGGAAAAGAGGAAGGAGTGAAGATGAGCCTGTTTCTTGGAAACTCATCACAAACACGATTCTTCGAAGTAAGCAAAACTTTAGGAAATTCAGTAACTTTAGGTAACACTTTATTTAGACATTCTACTAACTAGAAGTAACTTTGCAGCTACATGTCAATTGTCATTAGAGTATTAGTGGACTGTCTGCTTAATATCTGCTAACACTTTATTTTGTTGGTCCCCCAACAGACATTCACTGACTATAAGTCACTTGGCAACTACAGGTCAACTCATTACTAACCCGAACCCTAACACCTAACCCTAACAGTCTACTAATACTCTAATGACAGTTAGTTGACATGTAGTTGAAAAGTTACTTAGTTACCTATAGTTAGTAGCATGTCTAAAGTGGACTATCGGAATAAAGTGTAACCACGCTTTACAATAATGTTCCAGTTGTTAACATTGGTAAACTATATTAGTTTACATGAATGAACTAACAATGATAAATACTTCTAAATTATAATTTGTTTAAATTAATTAATTAATTAATTAATTAATTATTAATCTTAATTTCAACATTTACTACTAATATATTAAAATCAAAACTTGGGGGTGTCAATACTGAAGGGTCAATGAACAGTTGCATTTGTAATTAACATTATTAAAGATCAATAAAAACTGTTACATGTTACAATGTATTGTTCCTTCTTTCTTTTTTATTTTTTTTATCTTTTATCTTACCAGGAATAATCCCATTTGGATATAAATATTTTCTACCTGGAAGTCTTGGCCAAAATGATAAACAGATCACATTTATGTTTTATGAACTCATAAAGCCAGAAATATTAAAATATTATAAAAATATTATCCAGCAATCATATGACAAATTATTTAAAACATCCATGTGTCCTTGTTGTGGAAAATTAATAAGTTTACTTTTAATTTTCTATTTCCTTAGAATATTTTGTGGGTTTTCCTTCAATTCAGTCATGTGGTTTCTCTCTCAATATGTATGTATGTCACCTGGCAGGAACACACCCACAGACACACACACACACACACACACACACACACACACAGCAGACACATGGTCCTTTGAACTCTATAGTAAAGACAGAGGGATTGTTTAGCTACAAAGAAAGACCTTTTGACCTCACAGGAGTGAGGACAGTAAAACCAAAGGGGGTTTAGAAGACCACTGTATTCCTTAAATCCAGATAGATGGGGTTTACTGTGGGTGCGGAAAATTACAGGAGAAGAGTTAGGTATAAAAGACTGTCTGTTTCCTGTGTGATCAGGTTTTTTGCTCCTCACACCGGTTAGCTGCGGTCTGTGTGACCAAGCCTCTTAAAGAGAATAAAACAACTTCTCTTTAATACAATTTGACTCTGAAATGTTTCTTACGCCATGATGCTGTATGTTTGTTAATTATTGTTTTTGCCACAACAGTCCTTCAGAACTCCAAAAGGTTTCTAGAAATATTTAAAGATGGGAACATCTGTAACGCAAAATACGCTGCATTTCATTCCATAATAGCAGCAAAAGAGGAAAAGGCAGTTTTGCTAAACTCAGAATATACTCTAAGAACATAATAATAATAATAATAATTAACTTTATTTTATAAAGCGCCTTTAAAAGCAACTTCTCAAAGCGCTGTACACAAATTAAGCACCACAAAGCTCAAATAATAAAAGTAACATCAACAATCAAATGCTAATTTAAAAAAATATGTCTTAAGTCTACCTTTAAAAATTTGATGGATGATCTAGTCCTATAATTACGAGTAATATGACAAGAGATAACAGATATACGTTGGCAGTTTGTCTTAAAATGCCTTGGCAATAAACAGCTTATGCATTTTTCTCCTTTGAATCAAGTACGTGAAGAGGCATCTCTCAAAAATCATATTGCAGCATGATATAGCCTATACAGTCAACTTATTTAGTAAAGATGGGTTTGCATGCATACAAATCACATCATCAAAATCCAACACTGAGAAGAAACAACTTTTTAGCTTTTTAAAAGTTTGTATATATATGTATATTCATTCATCAGGCCATATGCCCTGGGGTGCATTCTCTGATAATGTTGTCTCTTAACGCGCTACGAAGACTCTTAAGGTATAACTTAGCTAAAGGAATACCATTTCTAGGTGTGTTCCCCAAACCATACCTTAGGAAGCTGCTTAAGATATACCTTCTTACGTGTGACGTTACCCGGCGCTGTCCGTGGCGATGCTGCTGAATTGTTTGATATCGATGGCTCGAGAATCAATTATTCTCTCGTGCAGGGGCTGCTTCACTGCGTTAAGCTAGAAGTGGTGTTCTTTATAAAATAATCACTTCAGAAATAGTTTAAATTGCATTTATTAGGACTCATGGGATATAAAAAAAAATAATCCAAACTATACTAGCCTATACTTGCCTAAAATTATAGGCTATTATATATTGCTGCCATAATAACCATTTTAATTTTTTATGTGCTTTCTTCTCTTTCCCATTTTTGTTCGCTGAGGTGGAGCTGCGATGAAATATTGTTCTTGTAAATACTTTCCAGCATTTCAGTAAATAAAAGTGTACGTCACGTACGGTGCTCGGCAGTGATCAAAAAGGATTTAAACAGTGGATTTTGAATCTCTTTTTGTAAACTCAGAGATGTGGATTCAGACGGCAATTAAATTACCACACGACCTGTTTGTCAAAAAACAGTAGGTACTAATTTGGACAGGGATTTTTACGCGGGTTGGGTGAGAAAAAACACTGATATTATGGATTCGGACGGCACTAAAATCACAGACTTACCCCTGTAAATGTTTAAAATACCGGACGAGCCCATGAGAAACAATATTAGCGTCCAAATAGGACTTAACAGTAGGCTAGCCTATGCTTTCACTGGCCTTTAAAAGCGCTCTATAATTAAAATAAATTTATAAAATTGTATTATATAATAATATAATTAAAATTCTAACAACAATCATTGTAATGACAATTTTATTCTTTGCATGAAAACAATTGAAGTAGCCTAATTTAATACTGTCTGGGTGTATTAAAACTTCAGAATTATATTCATATAGACCTGCAACAGTGATAAGGTAAAGCTAAGAGTGGTCCAGACCAACCTTACGAACGTATGACTTAGGTAATTTTTTCATGTTTTGTTCAAATATTTTGATTTTACCACCTAGTTATACTGCATTAAGTGTAAAACAAAGGATTTGATTGACAGAAATATTTTATTATATTAATTATGATAGAGAAACTATGCCCCCAGGGGGGGCGTTTTACCCCTCAGCGTTTTACCCCACAAGCTATGAGTTTAAAAAAAAAAAAAAAATTTTTTTAAATATAATTATATTCCTTATAAATAATATATGATCTCAAACTACAGACTTCACTATTCATCTATCATACATCACTGCGATATCCTGCAGAACAATATTCTCTTAAACACTTATTTACTAATATCTGAAAATTATAGCATTTACCATGTAATCCTCTTCTCTTCAAATGTGTCGCTGGTGTCAGCTTATCCATAGAGATTTGTATATCCCCGTTATCAACGTAGTGCATAGCAACAGTAAAAATGTATTTTGACTACTTTTAGTGGTTATTTTGGGAAAAACAGGTGGGGGGCGTTTTACCCCAGGGGGGCGTTTTCCCCCACTCTACCCTACTTCTTAAGGTACAACTTAAGAACGACGTAGCGTTAAGGTAGTTTCGGAGAACGCAGCCCAGATATTTATAGAACTTAACTCTCTCTATGCAGTCCCCTTCTACGGTTAAATAGGTGGGACAGCTATTTTAGTGCAACGGTGGGTAAAGAGGATATTTAGTTTTATACCGGTATATATAAATTAAATGAAACAATGAAAATTGCAATGCCTGTACTAGCTATATGGCTCGATTCGACTGTGTTACTGTGTAGATAATTGTATCATCAGCATATAAATGTATTTTTGCTGTGGCTGTTTCATGAACTATGTCATTTATATAAACTGAAAATAAAATTGGTGCTAAAAATATATCCCTGTGGGACGTCTTTATTCATTTTGAATCCTGTAGTAGTTCTTTCTAGAGTGTTCTTTCTGACAAGTAATTATTGAACCAATTTAGACTAATTTTACTAAAACCTAAGCAACTGAGTCTCCGCAATTAGATTTTGTGATCTATGGAATCAGATGCTTTAGAGAGAGATAGACAAATAGTGCTGAATATTATCTAAACATGTAATAATATCATTTTTGACCAGCATAGCTGCTGTTACAGTACTATGACCTGACCGGAAGCCTGATTTAAATACATTTAAAATATTATTTTCCGATAAAAAATTGACTTGATTATTTAAAAAGATTCAAAGACTTTTGCCATCACTGATAACCTTGAAGTATAGGTCAGTAATTATATCATTAAGATTTTAGCAAAGGGAGAACCAAGGCTGATTCCCATGCATGTGGAATTACATATAAAATATGCCGCAATTAAAAATAAATAAATCTTATCTTATCAGGCCCCACTGATTCTTTACTATCTAAATTTGACCGAGTTTTGCAAACTCGTGCAACTAGAATAGGAGTAAAAGTAAAAAGCTGAGTAGACGTGTCGGCTTCAACACTTCCTTTTATTTTATGTTCCCTTAAATTATTAGAATCAGAAGTTGAACCAGCAACAATAAAATGGCTATTACACACATTAATAATATTTTCTTTATACCATTTCTGATTATCAATAATAATAATCACATTTAATCACATTGTTACTTATCAGAACAACTAAGAGACGGCAAAACCGGTTGTATGATTGGTAACGCTCTAATTAATCATTTTATGTATGCCGATGATCTGGCTATTGTTTCTCCTAGCAGTGCTGGATTTCAACAGTTGCTGAATATATGTTCTGATTATGGGCTCAAATATGATGTGCAGTATAATGCTAAGAAGAGTGTTGTCATGATATGCAGAACAAAAGGGGATAAACTTTCCAGTTTTTTTATCTGTCAGGTAAAGTGCTAGGTGTTTGTAATAAAACAAAATACCTGGGGCACTTCCTCACAGATCAATTGTCTGATGATGATGACATGTATAGGCAGAGTCGTATGCTTTATGCTCAAGCTAACATGTTAGCAAGAAAATTCTATATGTGTTCAGACAATGTTAAGATAAGGCTCTTTCAAGCCTACTGTACTCCACTCTACACTGCCCCATTGTGGGTCAAGTTTAAAAAGACAACTGTCACCAGGTGAAAACCTGGCAAATCCAAAAAGATTCCTCATTGGTTCTAATTCTGGCTCTGTTGAGTGTTGGCCATAACGAGCGCCAGCTGAATCAAATCAGCTGCGCTTCATTGAAGCATGTGCTCAGGAAAAGGAGCATAAAAACGGAGTGTTTGAGCAGTGTGGGGGACGGGCAGGCAGCAGTGTGTGTTCTGACAACGGTGGTGAAATAAGAAGGCTGAAGGTTTAATGCCGGATCGGAGTTCTACTGTGAGATTCCCCGAGGCATGCTCATTTAGTGAGTTTTCTGAAGAAACCACAGACAGCAACGCAATGAAGTAAGTGAGAGAGAAAACCACTGCAGGATGTTGAGTGACTCACCGAGGAAAAGTTAAGTGCACCCTTTCATTTATTACCCGTTGAGAACCACATTTGAAGATTGACCATCACCAGTGTGCAACTAACCTTTGTTTGCGGGCAGTGTATGTGATCTTGTTGACAGAACGAAGCGTAGTAACTGAAACAGCTGGGAGGATCGTTGATGTGTTCATGCTGATCTTCTGAAAACATTATTCCTCGAGTCATCCACCCTACAGAGAGAAGAGAAATGAGTCGATTAATCACTGTGGAGATGAAGTGAGTTTGCAGTGTCTGAAAGAGTGAAGCGCACACGTGTGAAGATTTATAAGAGTGATTTATGCACAAGTGTGGTGAGATCAAACGACTGCGTTTCCTCTGAAACTTTGATGGATGAATATTGACTTATGACTGTGAAGATTCTTTCAAATTGATCTGCCTAAAGCTGTGTCCAGGTTCCCACTTGAGTGTATGGTGGGAGGAAAGAGCTCAACGCACCCCGAGTACCACACTCCACGAGCACTGTCTCTCACGTCCACGAAAGTCCAGTCTCACGAACTCTCCCAACGACGCTGCTCTGCTACGCACGGAACGAGAGTAAAGGCGGGTAAATTACCACAGTCCTGTCTCACTTGTTATTGCCTGATCCACCGTTACTGTCTGTCCCTCAGAAGAGGTGAGGAAGCTGCTGTCATTCGATCGGCTGTTCTATGAACACGTCCACAAGCCGAGTCTGAGCACCGTCACTGTCTGTCCCTCCGAAGAGGTGAGGAAGCTGCTGTCATTCGATCGGCTGTTCCATGAACACATCCCCAAGCCGAGTCTGAGCACCGTCACTGTCTGTCCCTCCGAAGAGGTGAGGAAGCTGCTGTCATTCGATCGGCTGTTCCATGAACACGTCCCCAAGCCGAGTCTGAGCACCGTCACTGTCTGTCCCTCCGAAGAGGTGAGGAAGCTGCTGTCATTCGATCGGCTGTTCCTTGAACACGTCCCCAAGCCGAGTCTGAGCATCGTCACTGTCTGTCCCTCCGAAGAGGTGAGGAAGCTGCTGTCATTCGATCGGCTGTTCCATGAACACGTCCCCAAGCCGAGTCTGAGCACCGTCACTGTCTGTCCCTCAGAAGAGGTGAGGAAGCTGCTGTCATTCGATCGGCTGTTCCATGAACACGTCCCCAAGCCGAGGCTGAGCACCGTCACTGTCTGTCCCTCCGAAGAGGTGAGGAAGCTGCTGTTATTCGATCGGCTGTCCTAAGAACATCTTCACGAGCCGAATACTTACCTGCTCTGTCCGTGGGGAAAGCTGAAGGCGAGAAGCCTCGGTCCGTCCTACAGGTACATTTCGACGAGTCAAGGAAACGAGAAGAAATTTCTGTCTGTCCCATAAGCACCTTTCTGACGAGTCGAAAAGACGAGAAGAAGCCATTGTCCCACCCACGAGCCAGTAGAGAAGAGGAATATTTCCCCCCCAGTTCCTCTTCCCCAACCGGGTTCCAGCCACGAATATTCTCAGCACTGTTTTTATTCTTTTAAATTAATAAAAGACCTACCTTTAAAAGTCATCCTGTTGTCTGCCTCTGGTGTCTGCTCCTCCGGAGTGTGGTAATTGTCCCTCGGCCCTAACATCGGTTACATAACTTTTGGCGTAAGTCGGCAGGGTTACCACTCGGAGTTGAGCGGCCAGAGGACCCAGGATGGCGGACGAAGATTTGCCAGCTGCCCGACAACCAATGGCGTCTATGTTTATGGGAGTCCCGTGGGCCCAGAAGTATGGTGGGTCTGGCTCAGAGTTAAGTTTAACGGACTGGAGAGCGCAAGTAGAATACTTGGCCGGACTGAAAGGGCTCCGCGAAGCCCAGAAGATACAATTCATATTGAATTCGCTTGAGGGGGAGGCGAAGAGGGAAGTCCGAGCAGCACCTGAAGCCGTCCGAGCCACCACACAGGCCATATTTGAATTCTTGTCTGGGCAGTATGGTGATTCCACTCCAGTGGCAGTGCTACGAACACAGTTCTTTAACTGTAAGCAGGGACCTGGACAGACTCTACGAGCATTCGCTCTGCGATTACGAGAGCAGTTCTCTAGACTGAAGAGTCGAGAGCATCATGGACTGGGTGAGGAAGAGACACTACTCAGAGATCAGTTCCTCTTGGGGTTACGAGAAGGTCCAATACGACAGAGTCTGAGACTGCAGCTTCGAAGGGATGCCGCCTTGACATTCGAAGATTTACGTAAGGAGGCCTTAGCCCTGGAACAGGATCACCACCAGACCGTAGAGACACCGGTGTGTATGGCTGCAAGTGGAACGAGTGCCCCAACACAGCCCGAACTGACAGACTGGAAGCAAGCACTACGTGCAGAGTTGATGAAAGACGTCCGGGAAGAGATGGCCGAATTCTCAAAATCCATTCTTGGGGAACTCCGCCGCGGGCGGCCAGAGCCCTTGCCTCTACCTCGGGAACGGTCGTATTCTGACGGAGGGAGGGACCCGGGAAGACGCACCAGCCGCCCGTCCAGTTCCAGGTTCCAGTGGGATGAACAGGGGCGTCCGATCTGTAACACCTGCGGAGAGTCAGGACATTATAGCCGCCAATGCGGCTCCCGACGGAACTCGCAGGGGGGTTTTTAGAACGACCGGCCACTGTGGGTCAAGTGGTCGGGACCCCCCGGATGGACCCTCCCGTTAATCCAGCTCCACGAGATGGCTTGGTGGGACGTTGCCCCCTCGTGGAGATCAAAATCAATGGTGTTACTGTTCGGTGCCTGGTAGACACAGGATCCCAGGTTACCATGCTTGCTGAGAGTCTGTCCAAAGATCTGTTCGATGCTCATCACTTACCTGAAGCTGAAGTCCCCTGGCTCACCCTGCGAGGAGCAAATGGCCTGAACATCCCCTACATCGGATATCAGGTTACCAACTTCGAGATCCATGGCACCACGATCCCACAAAAGGGAGTCGTGATTGTGCGAGACTCCTGTCTGGGGGAACATCGAGCCCTGTTGGGGATGAATGTGATTATGGACTGTTGGGAAGAGCTGTTTCGGGCTGGTCCTCTCCGTTACACCTCCGCAGCCGAGAAGAATGAGTGGGAGCGTGTTGTGACCGACTGTCGGCGAGTGCAGGTCGCAAGCTCCCAACGAGATTGGGAAGCCGTTGGTCGGGTAGCCTGTCGCTATGCTGTCTCTGTCCCTGCCCAGAGCGAGGCTATGGTCTGGGTTCGGCTTCCAGGGCGGGCCTATGGCCCCGAAGATTGCATCCTTGTTGAGCCCCACTGGGAGTGCCAGACTATTGAAGTCGCTCGGGGGTTAACAGTAGCCCGTCGGGGCCGAATTGTAGTCAAAGTGAGGAACACGAATACTTACCCTGTTCATCTCTACCGGCACCAACGACTGACCCGTATCACGCCAGTAAGTCCCCATCAGTTGAGGGAGGAGCAGGAGGTCCACTTCTGCCAGGTGAGCGCAACAGTGGTTGAAGTCGGTTTGGCAAGGGAAGAGTCTTGCCCTGGTCCCGCTACACGAGGCATGCCGATCCACCTACTGAGCGAGTCCCTGCAGGGGGAGGGCCTATTGGAGGAACAAACCCGCCGACTTCAGAGTTTACTGGCCAAGTGGCAACACGTCTTTTCCACCCATGATGAGGACTATGGGTGCACCGATATAGTCAAACACGCTATACCTACCGGAGATGCTCCACCCAGTCGAGAGCGGTACCGTCCGGTACCCCCGACTTTATATACAGAAGTCCGTGCCTTATTAAAAGGAATGTTAGGACGTGGAGTCATTCGAGAGAGCAGCAGTCCATGGGCCGCCCCAATTGTCCTAGTCCGTAAGAAGACGGGCTCTTGGAGATTTTGCGTAGACTATCGCAAACTGAACTTGGTGACGAAGAAGGATGCCTTCCCCCTGCCCCGGATCGAGGATTCCCTTACGGGGCTGACCAACGCCAGCTGGTATTCCACCTTGGACTTGGCGAGTGGCTACTGGCAGGTGAGAGTGGAGGAACAAGACCGCGAGAAGACTGCCTTTACCACCCCCTTCGGCCTGTTTGAATGGGACCGTATGCCCTTCGGCCTCTGCAACGCCCCTGCGACCTTCCAGAGGCTTATGCAGCGATGCCTGGGAGGGCAGCTGATGGACTCCACCCTGGTCTATTTAGATGATGTGATCGTCTATTCCCCCGACTTCAATTCCCACTTGTTACATCTGGAGCAAGTCTTCCGGGCAATGGAGCGGTACGGGCTGAAGCTCCAACCAGGGAAATGCCAGCTCCTCAAAAAGGAGGTTCAGTTCCTGGGGCACCGAGTGAGCGCTGCAGGGGTGGCCGTCGATCCAGAGAAGGTGTCCGCGGTGCAGGGTTGGGTCCCACCGAAAACCGTGAGGCAGGTGCGATCCTTTCTGGGATTCGTCGGCTATTACAGGCGTTTCATAAAAGACTTCTCAAAAATTGCAAAACCCCTGAATCAGCTGTTGGCCGGGGCTGGTGTGTCACGGAGCCGGAGTTCCCCCACCATCACCTGGAGTCCGGAGTGCGAGACCGCCTTCCACCGACTTAAGCAGGAGTTGTTACAGGCCCCCATTCTGGCTTATGCCGATTTCACCCAACCTTTCATCCTCTACACCGACGCTAGCAACAGCGGATTGGGAGCCGTACTAGCCCAACGACAAGATGGAGCGGAAAGGGTCATTGCTTACGCCAGCCGGAGCCTCCACCCTGCTGAACGGAACGATGCTAATTACAGCTCTTTCAAAATCGAGCTGTTGGCCCTGAAGTGGGCTTTATGTGAGAAGTTTAAGGATTACCTGTGGGGAGCCGAAGTACTGGCGGTAACCGATAACAGTCCACTGGTGCATCTCCAAACCGCGAAGCTAGGGGCGGTGGAGCAGCGGTGGGTGGCCCAGCTCGCCAACTTCAACTATCGGCTACAATATCGACCAGGCCGAGAGCACATAAATGCCGATGTCCTGTCCCGATTACCACCAGCTAGAGAAGGGGGAATGCCAGGGCCAGAACCAGAAGAAGGGCTGATGGTGGGAGTAGTGGAAGCACCTGGAGCACGAGCGGAGGGAGTACCAGTAAGTTGGGGATGGGACCCCCGTCGATGGAGGGAACGGCAAGAACAGGATGCAGGGTTGGCTACCCTACGTACCTACCTGGAGCGGAACGAACTCCCTGGGGCGGAAGCACGACGGGAACATCCGGGGAGAGTAAGGAAGCTTCTGGGGCAGTGGAAAAGATTGAAGTTGCGAGATGGTGTGATCTGCAGGTCCGTTCTGGACTCCAGGACCCACGAGCTGGTATCCCAAGTGGTGGTGCCCGAAACCCAAATCCAGCCGTTGCTCCAGGCCTATCATGACCAGCTAGGACATCAGGGCCAAGAACGGACGGTGTCACTACTGCGCCGGCACTTCTTTTGGAGTGGGATAGAAGAGTCGGTGGGGAGGTATGTACAAGGATGCCCCCGTTGTACGCTGTTCAAGTCCCGGCGAGACGTGAGGGCCCCCATGGTCTCAGTGAGACCTAGAGCCCCGTTACATATGGTGGCTATGGATTTTTTGACCTTAAGTCGCCCTACCGATCGCTACCAGAACATCTTGGTAGTCACCGATTTATTCACCAAATATGCCTGGGCCATACCAACCTTAGATCAGACCGCCACCACCACTGCCAGTGCTCTATGGAGACACGTCTTCCAGCCCTTTGGATGCCCTGAGACGCTCTATTCCGACCAAGGGCCGAACTTTGAGTCCCGTGTCGTCCAGGAGCTATGCAATCTGTACGGATGCCGGAAGACCCGCACCACGCCTTATCACCCACAGGGGAACGGGGGGTGTGAACGTTTTAATCAGACGCTCCTGAGTCTGTTAGGGACATTGGATGCAGACCACCAAGGGTACTGGACGGACAGTCTACCGGCCCTGGTACAGGCCTACAATAACAGTATCCACAGCACAACGGGGTATGCCCCTACTTACCTGATGTTTGGGAGACATGTACGTCTGCCCACGGATCTGCTGTTGGGGACGGCTCCAGCTGAGGCCCCCGCCACCACTACCGAATGGGTACATCGACACCACCGCCAACTCCACTCTGCCTATGACAAGGTATCCAAACATCTCGATGTAGCAGCCAAGAAAAACAAGCGCTTGTACGACCGCACTGCCCGAGAGGCCCCTTTGTTGCCCGGAGAACGGGTGCTGGTGCGGGATAACCGGCGCCAAGGGAAGGGGAAACTTAGCGACCGGTGGGAGACCACCCCCTACGTAGTGGAGCGACGGCAGAGGCCTGACCAGCCCGTGTACACCATCCGTCCCGAGGGTAAGCCCGGCCCCGTGAGAGTCCTGCACCGAAACTTGCTGCGCCCCTGCCCCAATTACCCGAGACAAGAGCCAGAGGCACCAGCGCCTGTGGCCCCTGCACCACCTTGGGTGGGCTGGGCTATGATCCGTAGAGCCCCCACTCCGGAGCCAAGAGAGGAAGAACCCGCTGCCCCAGCTCGACGCTCCCAACGGGAGACCCGAGGAGTACCCCCTGCAAGATACGGAGAGTGGGAGTCTGAGCCCCGTTCTCGGGACTAGAACGGATCCGGTGGGGGAGGGTGTCACCGGGTGAAAACCTGGCAAATCCAAAAAGATTCCTCATTGGTTCTAATTCTGGCTCTGTTGAGTGTTGGCCATAACGAGCGCCAGCTGAATCAAATCAGCTGCGCTTCATTGAAGCATGTGCTCAGGAAAAGGAGCATAAAAACGGAGTGTTTGAGCAGTGTGGGGGACGGGCAGGCAGCAGTGTGTGTTCTGACAACGGTGGTGAAATAAGAAGGCTGAAGGTTTAATGCCGGATCGGAGTTCTACTGTGAGATTCCCCGAGGCATGCTCATTTAGTGAGTTTTCTGAAGAAACCACAGACAGCAACGCAATGAAGTAAGTGAGAGAGAAAACCACTGCAGGATGTTGAGTGACTCACCGAGGAAAAGTTAAGTGCACCCTTTCATTTATTACCCGTTGAGAACCACATTTGAAGATTGACCATCACCAGTGTGCAACTAACCTTTGTTTGCGGGCAGTGTGTGTGATCTTGTTGACAGAACGAAGCGTAGTAACTGAAACAGCTGGGAGGATCGTTGATGTGTTCATGCTGATCTTCTGAAAACATTATTCCTCGAGTCATCCACCCTACAGAGAGAAGAGAAATGAGTCGATTAATCACTGTGGAGATGAAGTGAGTTTGCAGTGTCTGAAAGAGTGAAGCGCACACGTGTGAAGATTTATAAGAGTGATTTATGCACAAGTGTGGTGAGATCAAACGACTGCGTTTCCTCTGAAACTTTGATGGATGAATATTGACTTATGACTGTGAAGATTCTTTCAAATTGATCTGCCTAAAGCTGTGTCCAGGTTCCCACTTGAGTGTATGGTGGGAGGAAAGAGCTCAACGCACCCCGAGTACCACACTCCACGAGCACTGTCTCTCACGTCCACGAAAGTCCAGTCTCACGAACTCTCCCAACGACGCCGCTCTGCTACGCACGGAACGAGAGTAAAGGCGGGTAAATTACCACAGTCCTGTCTCACTTGTTATTGCCTGATCCACCGTTACTGTCTGTCCCTCAGAAGAGGTGAGGAAGCTGCTGTCATTCGATCGGCTGTTCTATGAACACGTCCACAAGCCGAGTCTGAGCACCGTCACTGTCTGTCCCTCAGAAGAGGTGAGGAAGCTGCTGTCATTCGATCGGCTGTTCCATGAACACGTCCCCAAGCCGAGTCTGAGCACCGTCACTGTCTGTCCCTCCGAAGAGGTGAGGAAGCTGCTGTCATTCGATCGGCTGTTCCATGAACACATCCCCAAGCCGAGTCTGAGCACCGTCACTGTCTGTCCCTCCGAAGAGGTGAGGAAGCTGCTGTCATTCGATCGGCTGTTCCATGAACACGTCCCCAAGCCGAGTCTGAGCACCGTCACTGTCTGTCCCTCCGAAGAGGTGAGGAAGCTGCTGTCATTCGATCGGCTGTTCCTTGAACACGTCCCCAAGCCGAGTCTGAGCATCGTCACTGTCTGTCCCTCCGAAGAGGTGAGGAAGCTGCTGTCATTCGATCGGCTGTTCCATGAACACGTCCCCAAGCCGAGTCTGAGCACCGTCACTGTCTGTCCCTCAGAAGAGGTGAGGAAGCTGCTGTCATTCGATCGGCTGTTCCATGAACACGTCCCCAAGCCGAGGCTGAGCACCGTCACTGTCTGTCCCTCAGAAGAGGTGAGGAAGCTGCTGTCATTCGATCGGCTGTTCCATGAACACGTCCCCAAGCCGAGGCTGAGCACCGTCACTGTCTGTCCCTCCGAAGAGGTGAGGAAGCTGCTGTTATTCGATCGGCTGTCCTAAGAACATCTTCACGAGCCAAATACTTACCTGCTCTGTCCGTGGGGAAAGCTGAAGGCGAGAAGCCTCGGTCCGTCCTACAGGTACATTTCGACGAGTCAAGGAAACGAGAAGAAATTTCTGTCTGTCCCATAAGCACCTTTCTGACGAGTCGAAAAGACGAGAAGAAGCCATTGTCCCACCCACGAGCCAGTAGAGAAGAGGAATATTTCCCCCCCAGTTCCTCTTCCCCAACCGGGTTCCAGCCACGAATATTCTCAGCACTGTTTTTATTCTTTTAAATTAATAAAAAAACCTACCTTTAAAAGTCATCCTGTTGTCTGCCTCTGGTGTCTGCTCCTCCGGAGTGTGGTAATTGTCCCTCGGCCCTAACATCGGTTACACAACCATACATAAGCTTCAGGTGGCCTATAATGATTGTATGCGGATATTGCTTAAAAAAACCTAGGTGGTGTAGTGCAAGTGAATTGTTTTGTAAGGCAAGAGTCAACACTTTTCAGGCTTTATTGAGAAATCTGATGTACAAATTTATTGGTCGACTGGATGGCTCTCAGAATGGTATTATTAAGTTACTGGCAAATCCTAGTAAAAGTGTTGTGAGATACCAGTCACATCTGTGGAAGCACTGGTATAACTGTCTTTTATAATTGGTAATTGTTTTTTTTTGTTTTTTTTTAGGGAGGGGTTGGGTGTCTGTAATGTTGTATGGTTTTCTAATGGACCCTGAATCTGTCAATAAAGTTTAACTGAAAGCTGAGGACAGTACCCTTCAAAAAGGTTCTAATATGTACCATTTAGGTACTAATAT
Source organism: Rutilus rutilus (assembly GCA_021464565.1). Lineage (NCBI taxonomy): Eukaryota > Metazoa > Chordata > Actinopteri > Cypriniformes > Leuciscidae > Rutilus > Rutilus rutilus. Next base: position 5,901,406 of record JAJAQA010000003.1, read on the forward strand.
GTGCATGGTTGGTACCAATATGTACCTTTGAGGGACTTCAATGCACTCTTTAGGTACAAAGGTGTACCTTTTGAAAAGGAACCGCCACAGTGACAGCTTTTGTACCTTTTTTCCTGAGAGTGATGTTAACTAATGGGACTCTAACGTATCAAGCCAAAGCACTCGAGAGTTTAAGTAAATGTATAAAAAAAACTTTAATTCATCATGGCTTAGGCAATTAAAAACCATTTTCTAATGAGCCTTCATCAGGGTGTTAACTAATGGGACCTTATTGTAAAAAAATGTCTTAAATGCAGAATCTCAAAGATACAAAAACTTCCACTAAATTTAGCTTAATTCCAAGAAACTTGTTTGCGGTGCATTACCAAGAAATTGGTCCATTTTCACTCCTTCCTCTTACCGGAAATTCACATTATACACAGTAAAAGTGAGAATGAAGCTAGGTTAAAACTTGTGACTTTATGAATGCAAATAATAATTATGAATAATGATTGCTTCTCATAATAATGTAGATGATATTGAGGTGGCTGCATGTTCACATTACTCTGAATGAGGTTAGCATTTAGTTAACTAAGCTAATGACAGTCAAAGTGTATGAATACAAGAGTAAACACATGTATTATGCACCGAGCGAGTCACGATCCCTCACCAAGACTCTTGGATTAAAGCATCTGATTTCTGACTTGTGAAAAATGAATATGCATTATTAAACGCCTCCAGCTCCTCAGAATATGAGTGGTTTTATGTCCATAATTGATGTTGTGAGTGACTTATGCTTGACACTCTTGTAAAAAAGTTACGCTTGTCAAAAAGGTGACTTAACTTCTAACTAAATCATTATCTAGTCTATTTTTCATGTGGAACAATGATCTTTTAAAATGTTGTTGCTAAAACTTATATCATAAACACCTTGTGAAATTTTTAGCTGGGTTGATATAATCCCTCTATATTTGGGACAATATCTTGTCACACACACACTTCAACATTCAGCAGCAAAACACAACAATGGTCACAATTCAATTGTATTTATTTTTATTAATTGTAACAATAACAATTTTATTTGCTGTTTTTGTTGTGCTACTACTGACAAAACAGCAAATAGAATTGGCAAATAAAACAAACAAATACAAACAAATAAACAATGTGATAAAGAAAGATGTGGGTCTAATGTTCTACCAGAAAGACTCGGGAGATAAAATGATATAACAAGAGTAAATTTATTAATAGCTCAGCAAGCATAGTCTTTGGCGTAGGCCCCGTCCTTAGCAAGCAATGCGAGGGTAACGGAATCTGCAAATCCCGCCTGAAGATGAAGGCAGGGGCGCAGCCGACCCCCTGGAGGTAAAGGAAGGGACCATCCTGGTGGTGGTGGGGAGGATGGAGGGAAAGGACCATCTTGGAGGTGGTTGGGGAGGATGGAGGTAATTGGCGCCGTCAGTATCTGCGAACTCAGACGGATGTAAGTACCATTCTTTTATACTGAGAGTGTTAACACATGATTGGTTAGAAGTGAGTTAATTCATAACGCGCTGATTGAGTCTTCCTGGCAGAACTTAACGCTAAGCTTACATTTCATCTGTTTCTGTGCATTTTTTTGCATATTTTCAGTTGGTTTAGTTTCCGCACAATTATCGGTGTTGGAGTCAGAGCCGGCGCTTACATACTACAAGTTCACTGTGTGACTTCCATGTCTGTCTGTTTGCAGGTTTGCCTGCTTGCATTATTGATGCATTATAATTAATAATTCAGTTATTAATTCATAATTAGTTTAAATTATGTGGTCAAACCTTGATTCTTCAATAAAATATTCTGTTTTATTTATCCAAGAAACAACCAACAAATTATTGATAATTAAAATAGCCATTAAAAAATAATACCATGGTCTGTGGAGTAACATAAAAATACAATAAAAGCATCTTAAAAATAAATGGTAATTATTATTTAGTGTCATGCTGTCAGGGATCAATCAGGTTCATTCACACCCACTGCACAAAGATCACAATCACCTGAGTATTAACCACTTGCACCTGTCGTCTAATCACACCACTGAGCACTACAAAAGAGCACACTTCTCATCCAGTCTCTGTCGAACCTTGAACTAGGAACTGACCTGCTTGCATTCTCTCTGTGATTCCTGGATTCGTATACTCTTCTGTTCCAGTGTGACTCTACGGAATTCCAGCACAAGGACTTACCTACTGTGTCTCTACCCAAGACCCTGCGTTTCCTCCTGAATCCTCCCCGATTCTCCTGTGATCCTTCCCTGTGTATCCCGGTTTGCACATCCTTTCTACTTTCAAGCATATCTCTGCAAGATATCATCACAATAACAATTCATGCATCTGTCTGTTCATCTGACGCTCACCTGCAATTCTTCTATTAAAGCCTTCTGAATCCAACTTACCTTATTGTCCTCGTGTATATCCTGACAGAAGGTTTGACCGCAAAACCGCCATGGATTCAGAAAATCCCGCTCCACAGATAAACCCAGCCGAAATTCCTCTGCCTGTGTTTGACGAGCTCGGAGCGGCAGCCAGTCCCGCTTCCGCATCTACAGCTTCATTTCCGTGGTGTGTGGCAAGCCCCATGGTAAAACCGGCGCCCTTCTCAGGCAAGGAGGAGGATTGCAACGGATTTCTCCTTCAATGTTCCCTAGCGCTAGAGGTACAGCCATATAATTTCCCTACTGAACGCTCAAAAATCTCCTTTGTTATTTCATTACTCACTGGCAGAGCACTGCAATGGGCCGAAACCATCTGGAATCAGGCCGGTCCAGCCACCAATACCCTCCAGGCTTTCATATCCCATTTCAAAGAGGTGTTTGGCTGTCCTCTAGGCGATTCATCCACCTGTGAACAACTCTATCATCTGCGACAAGGTACAAGTTCAATCACTGAATATTCCTTGAAATTTAGAACCTTGGCTGCGGCAAGCGGATGGAATGAGAAAGCACTCATCACTACCTACCGGCAAGGTTTAAATCCCGCTCTTCGATTGCAACTTGCAGTATATGATGATATTGTTGGTTTAGAGAAATTCATCCAGTTATCCATCCGAGTGGCCCGACGTGTTCAGAACTGTTATCCTGAGAATCGACAACCAGTACATCCTGTTTCTGTTCAATCATTGGAAAGTCCTGTGGCAAACGATACAGAACCCATGCAGATTGACAATACCCGTTTGACTGTTTCCGAAAAAGAGCCCGACGGATGTCGAATCATCTCTGCCTGTATTGTGGAGACAACACCCATTATATCAGCGTCTGTCCTGTCCGACCACCGCGTCTCCTGGTGAGTTTGTTGTCCACCAGTACCTTTAATGTTGCTCCATTATCTACTACAGTGTCATTGATTACTGCTGACGCTAGTATTTCAGTTACAGCCCTCATCGACTCCGGGTCAGCGGGTAATTTCATCTCGAGCGACCTCTGCAGGCAACTTCAACTCCCGAAGACCCACTCTCCAACCCCGTTCACCGCAAAATCAGTGACTGGAAAAGCCCTGAATCCCGGGTATGTGAAATATCAAATCAAGCCCATCACATTACGAGTCGGGTGTTTACACGAAGAATCATTTACTCCCCTGATACTTGAAAACTCCACGGCAGCAATAATTCTGGGCAGACCCTGGCTCATACACCACAATCCCGTAGTTTGTTGGAGGAAGGGGGAAATTCTGCAATGGGGGTCAACATGTTTCCCTGCTTGTTTTCCTGAACTTCCCAAGCCGGTTTCTCCCCCTCCAACGAATATTCCCATCGCTGTGACATCCATTGAAAGCCCTCGGGAAAAACAATCTACAGACATTCCTTTCTGTTACTCCACGTTCGCCGATGTCTTCAGTCCCGAAAAAGCCTCCCATCTTCCACCACATCGACCCTGGGATTGTGCGATTGACTTAGAGCCAGGTGAATCGGTACCCCGAGGTCACATTTACTCCCTTTCCATCCCTGAACAGCGAGCCATGGAAGAGTACATACAGGAAGCCTTGAAACAGGGATACATTCGCCCATCCACCTCTCCAGCAGCCTCCAGTTTCTTCTTTGTCGCCAAGAAAGACGGAGGATTGAGACCCTGTATCGATTACCGCGCACTGAACAAAATAACCGTCAAGTTCCAATATCCCCTTCCTCTGGTTCCCACCTCTCTTGAACAACTGAGAGGCGCACACATCTTTACCAAGTTAGATCTCAGAAGTGCGTATAACCTTATTCGAATCCGCGAAGGGGACGAATGGAAAACTGCGTTCATTACCCCATCTGGCCACTATGAGTACCTCGTTATGCCATATGGATTGGTCAATGCCCCTTCCGTGTTTCAAGATTTCATGAATGAGGTACTCCGTGACTTCCTGAACAAATTTGTGATTGTCTACATTGACGACATACTCATCTTTTCTCCCAACGAAACTGTCCATCGACACCATGTCTTTAAAGTTCTCCAACGTTTACGAGATCATTCCCTTTTTCTCAAGGCAGAAAAGTGTACATTCCACCAAGAGGCTGTTCCGTTCCTCGGTTATGTTGTCAGCAAACATGGAGTGAAGATGGATGACGGGAAAGTCACAGCAGTCACCTCATGGCCAACACCTCAATCCATAAAAGAACTCCAACGATTCCTGGGCTTCGCAAATTTTTATCGACGTTTCATCAATAACTATAGTACCATAACCTCTTCACTTACCTCTCTCTTAAAGGTAAACCCAAGTCCTTAACCTGGACTCCAGAGGCAGACACAGCATTCAACATCTTGAAACAGGAATTCACCTCTGCACCCCTTCTGCGCCATCCTGATCCAAACCTCGCCTTCATTGTAGAAGTCGATGCCTCCACGACCAGAGTCGGTGCCATCCTATCTCAACAGCAGGAAGATACCATCAAACCTCTCCCTTGTGCATTTTTCTCCAAGAAGTTATCTCCAGCAGAACAAAACTATGATGTGGGAAACCGTGAGCTTCTCGCCATCAAGCTGGCTCTGGAGGAGTGGAGACATTGGCTCGAGGGTGCTCTACATCCATTCACAGTCCTTACTGACCATAAAAATCTGCAGTACCTAAAAGAAGCCAAGAGGCTGAACCCGAGACAAGCCCGTTGGGCCCTTTTCTTCACCCGTTTCCATTTCCACATAACTTACCGCCCAGGATCCAAGAACATCCGCGCCGACGCTCTTTCCAGACTCCATGCTCCCCCAGATCTCATTGAAGAACCTGAATCGATCTTACCAACATCGGTATTCATCAGCCCGATCCTTTGGGATATTGACGACCAGATCCACAGAGGTACACAACGAGAACCACCTCCACCTGAGTGCCCAGCCAACCTTACCTATGTCCCAAATGAGTTTCGTCTACCTCTTATTGAGTCTGCACATTCCTCCGTGGGTACAGGACATCCCGGAGCCACGCAAACGTTTAATATCCTTCAACCACGGTACTGGTGGCAAGAAATGAGGGGAGATGTAAAACGCTTCATCCAAGGATGTCAAATCTGTGCTAAATCCAAGGTTCCACGCCACTTACCATCCGGGAAACTCTTACCACTCCCTGTCCCTCAGAGACCCTGGTCACATCTGGGGGTAGATTTCATAACCGATCTACCATCATCTGGAGGTAACACGTGCATCATTATCATCGTGGACAGATTCTCTAAGGCTTGTAAATTGATTCCATTACCAGGACTCCCCACGGCTTTCGAAACCGCAGAGAATCTTTTCAATCAGGTGTTCCGTCATTTTGGCATCCCAGAGGATATTGTATCCGATCGTGGTCCCCAGTTTATATCACGGCTCTGGAAGGCTTTCTTCTCTCTCCTTGGGGTCACGATCAGTCTAACATCTGGGTACCATCCTCAGGCGAATGGGCAAACTGAAAGAAAAGTGCAAGAAATAAACCGTTTCCTCCGCACCTTTTGCCAGAACCACCACGAGACATGGAGCCAGTTCCTCGCATGGGCCGAATATGCCCAGAATTCTTTACGTCAAGGCACTACTGGACTAACACCTTTTCAATGTTTCCTGGGTTTCCAGCCACCTTTGTTTCCATGGTCTGGTGAACCGTCCGAGGTTCTCTCAGTTAATTACTGGTTCCGAGAAAGTGAAAGGGTTTGGAACGAAGCACATTGTCATCTTCAACGAGCGGTCAACAGACATAAGATGTTCGCAGACGCCCGAAGAAGTGAAACGCCTACATATGAGCCTGGTCAACTTGTCTGGCTTTCCACACGGGACATTCGTCTACGCCAACCATGTCGAAAGTTAAGCCCACGATACATCGGACCTTTCAAAATTCTCCACCAAGTCAATCCGGTCACATACAAGCTTCAACTCCCTCCTCACTTCAAGATTCACCCTTTGTTCCATGTATCACTGTTAAAACCTCACTATCCTGCTGTTCTCCCTCCTTCCACAGAACCTGATCCTGACATGCCCCCCATTGAGGAAGATCCCATCTACACTGTTCGTGACATCCTGGACTCCCGACGTCGGGGTGGTCGTCTAGAATACCTGGTCGACTGGGAAGGATATGGACCAGAGGAAAGATCTTGGATTCCACGAGATGATATCCTTGACCCAACACTTCTCACTGAGTTCCACCAGCAGCATCCACAGCGACCGGCTCCACGACCTCGAGGTAGACCACCACGACGTCGGGGTCCTCGTTCCGCTGGCGCGGACCCTGGAGGAGGGGGTAATGTCAGGGATCAATCAGGTTCATTCACACCCACTGCACAAAGATCACAATCACCTGAGTATTAACCACTTGCACCTGTCGTCTAATCACACCACTGAGCACTACAAAAGAGCACACTTCTCATCCAGTCTCTGTCGAACCTTGAACTAGGAACCGACCTGCTTGCATTCTCTCTGTGATTCCTGGATTCGTATACTCTTCTGTTCCAGTGTGACTCTACGGAATTCCAGCACAAGGACTTACCTACTGTGTCTCTACCCAAGACCCTGCGTTTCCTCCTGAATACTCCCCGATTCTCCTGTGATCCTTCCCTGTGTATCCCGGTTTGCACATCCTTTCTACTTTCAAGCATATCTCTGCAAGATATCATCACAATAACAATTCATGCATCTGTCTGTTCATCTGACGTTCACCTGCAATTCTTCTATTAAAGCCTTCTGAATCCAACTTACCTTATTGTCCTCGTATATATCCTGACACATGCACAGTATTTAGTAACGTATATTGGCATTGAGTTGAGACAAATTTATTTTTATTATTCTTATTTTGTAATTTATTTTTATTATGTTTATTCAATCCTTTTAAAGCATCTTTACAAAAAAAAGACATAATGTTTATAATATTATAATCCAAACTTTTTTGTCAGCTTAATCCCTTTGACCTAAAATATTTACTTGAAGTTCCCCCAGAGATTTTTAGTTAATATTAACAATTAACTATTAATATTTCAACAATTCAACATAATATGTTCAGAGTTATGCCAATTAGTCGTCAGTTTGACTTTCTTCAGGTTGTTTCCTCAAATATTATTCCTCGAATGTGCATCTGGACGTCTAATATTATCTGGAAAAGGGAAGTGTCTCAACGAGAAGGGAAAGTGATGATAATGTGCTTTGAAGTTTCAGAATGATCAAATCTCTTGTTAAAGTTCAGTGTCAAATACATGCTGAAAATGCACAATGAATGTTCGCATATGCATGTGTTGCTGTGCTGGACAATTTTCCTCTTTAAATAATTTTTAGGTATTGCAAAAGAGGGAAGCTGAAAACAATGTTTCAAAAACATTGAAAGACATCCATTTTACTATTTCGATTGCAACTACACTGTACATCATTTAGACTTATTAACAATTTACATTTGCATGTTTATTTCAGAAACATTTTTTTACACAATATAGGCCACAGGCGGAGGGTGATTATCACTGAAGCTGATTGCACACTGAATCTCTTATTTACACAATAAAAAAAATAATATATATATATATGATTGGAGAGGATTTTTATATCCAATAAATCAACAGATATGTTTGTGATATGTTTGAGAAAAACAAACCTCACGTTCTCCAGAGCGCTGGATTTTTTGTCAAGTCTGTTTTGCCAACATGCGATTATATTATAGAGAAGACTGATCCTAGACCAGCAGTTACTGGCAGCTTTTCCCTGTAAAAGCCATCAGAAGTGGTTTGAGTGAGAAAATCCCACGTTTCAAATGTGTGGACAGTGGAAGGCATTTACTTAAGCATTGCCAGCCTTACACGCTCCATCTATGCATTAGACTATACTTATACATACTTTAATATATCATTAAATTCTTATAATGAATGTCAGCTTTTGAATAAACCTCTAAAATTAAATTTCTTTGCAATGTAATGCAAACAACTACACTGGTAGACATACATAGACATATGTAGACATATACATGCCACATTCCTTTTAGTGTGACAAGTGTGCTTGATGAGCTTTGCACAAATCCTCACATAGCACTTGTTTTCTGGCTCAGCTCCGGGTCACACATCCAGTTTCCCTCGGCCAACATCTGGACTACAGACATGAGCCATAACTGGCCCAAACCTCAGCCAAATAATAACCCTTAACCAGCCCTGAACTGGGCCAAAACAAGTTTCATAGTGGTACCAAATCTCAGTCTTCAGTAAACCAGATCAACACCAGTCTTTAAGCCCAAATCCAAGAACTGAGCCACAGAATTCTCAGCCATGGATCCACACCTATTTAGTGTCTGTAATTCATACATATTTGGATTGTGAGAGAAAGTTGTATCTTTTGTTTTAGATTCTACAAACTGTATTCCCCTTTTTTCCCCACAGAGGGACAGTCCACCCTAGAAAAACTAATGAGGAGTCCAGTTCAAAACTTCTGAGCAAAAAAAAATGCAGGCCAAACCCTAAGTTTGTTGAAGAGAAGACCAGTAATGATGGACCATCTAGCCACAAAAAGGTAACAAGATTTTTTTTTTTTTTTTTTTTTTTTACTGAGACCCAAAACTAGCATCAGCATTGCAAATTGCAAATACAGCCAAGTACAAGCAGTCTGTCAGAGTTGTTTATGTTGATTTTATTTATGGTAAAGCTTATATACTTATATCCCGTAATTTAAAAAAAGCCTTTCTGGATTTGTACACCATTATTACAAAAAGGTGCAGTGTATGTCCTGCCTCTCAAACTTAAGATTGTTATCTATCATAATAGTAAATGTTCCCCTTAGTTCTAAAATACTTAACAGTAAAATAATTAGTAATTTTCCTGGTTGTTACCCCTTTATTCTAGGGATGGGCATTTTTCAAAAATATTGTATTAGAATATTCTGGTTCATAAAAATCAAATATTCGTTTATTTAATTGTTGTTTAACAAGAAAGACGTTATTTTTTAAGTTTAAGGTTTTTCTTCTTTTGTCACCATTTCTGAACAAGCTTACATTAGGCAATATACACAAAAAGCTTACTACTGTATATAACTTAAATGTTTTCAACTAAAAGAAAACCTTAACAATATGTGTAAACCAAAAATATAAATATAAAAAGAACAAAAGCATTTAAGCTCAAGCAGCAAAAAAAAAAAAAAAAAAAAAAAAACGCTGATAAAGCAGATTGCGCAGTTATTGCACAGAACATACATGCACTCGAGTCAGAATTATCGTGTTTATATTGTTTCACATTCATGTTGAGAAAAACCACAATATCCACATGTTCGGGTGAGAAAGCGCGCTGCGCTGACAGACGTTGCAGAGACACAGTGTGCTAAGTGAAGTTATTAATAGGGGTGGTGTGGCACAATGGATAAGACACATGCCTTTGGTGTGAGAGACCCGGGTTCGAATCCACTGTGAGACACCAATGTGTCTCTGAGCAAGACACTTAACCCCTAGTTGCTCCAGAGGCGTGCGACCTCTGACATATATAGCAATTGTAAGTCGCTTTGGATAAAAAGCGTCAGCTAAAATGAATAAATGTAAATGTAAATGTAATAGCACTTTGCGTTTTCTGTTCTTAAAGGGATGGTTTGGAGTAAAATCAACCTAGGGTCCTTTGCACCATGACCTCGAGCCAAACCCCCCCAGAAGCCTTTTTTCCCTTTATTATTAAAGGTAGAACTTATTTAGAGATATCAGTTGTATGGCTTAGTGCAGGCGCTAATGGATCCTATGATGTATCTCGTAAATTACCCCACTAATAATGCCCAGAATGGTACCAAACTTCTACAGTAGTACAAATAGGTTCTGTACTCATAAAACGAGGCATTAGAAAGTTTGTAAGTACATCAGGAGTTTATTTAAATAACACTTGCCTGACGGCTCATGCTACCGCTAACCCGGACGCCGACGTCACTTCAGTGGTTTGGGAAAAGCACGTAAAAGTCCTGACAGAAAGCAATCTATAAGGATGTAGTGTAAGGACGCCCAGTTCCAGGAATGCACTAATATTTTGTTGGTAGTACCAGTTTGCAACAATTATTAGTTAACACTAAGTTGTTAATACTTCAGAAAAAATACACTACATCGTTATGGATTGCTTTCTGCAGGACTTTTACGTGCTTTTCCCAAACCACTGAAGTGACGTCGGCGTCCGGGTTAGCGGTAGCATTAGCCGTAAGGCAAGTGCTATTTAAATAAACTCCTGATGTACTTACAAACTTTATAATGCCTCGTTTTATGAGTACAGAACCTATTTGTACTACTGTAGAAGTTTGGTACCATTCTGGGCATTATTAGTGCGGTAATTTACGAGATACAGATTTGGATCCATTAGCGCCTGCAATAAGCCATTCGGCTGATATCTCTAAATAAGCTCTAACTTTAATAATGTTCAACCAAGGAAAAAAGGCTTATAGGGGGGGTGTTTGGCTGGAGGTCATGGTGCAAAGGACCCCAGGTTGATTTTGGATATTGTTCCTCTATACTTACACGTACATACTTTATAGGTACACTGTAATTACCGAAAGTTACACTGTAAATTCGTTTTAATTACGTTGTACTTTCCGGGCCTTAATCTAAAGCGTTACCGAAATCTCATCATTCAACAAATATGGCTGAAGCTGTTGTGGTCTTATTCCCTGTATGCTGTCTGGTTCAGTCTGTAATTCCTCAAATAAAGGTGAATAATTTGACAGCTTGAAATTGCCCGAACTGTAGTACGTACTCTGCCCCTGTTAATTTGGAAAAGAGGCCCAAGGAGTGATCACATGGTTCATGTCTGTAGAGGCATCTTATTCTGTAGAGGTTCTTATTCTTGTTCTTGGTTGTGAAGAGCAGCTGATTCCATCTAGTTCTTGGTAATGGAGGCAGATAAATTCAGAGAAAGTGTAATATCATCATTTAATTTTTTCAGCTCTTTATTTTTAATGTTTTGTACTAATATTTTTGTCATGTTTTATAAAGAGGCAAACTAGTGATGGAAATTTGGACAAGGAGATTTTGGAGAAAATAAAATTACACCATGGACCTCGATTCCCTTCTGCTACAACTTCAGTTGCTCCATCTTCACCCAACTCACCATCTTCTGCCTCACCTTCTTCCGCGCCACTGGTTCCTAACTGTCCATCAGCACCACCCTCAGCTCCACCTTCACCTGCCTCATCATCACCTGTTTCACCTTCACCTACCTCACCTTCTCCTGATCCTCCTTTGCCAGACATCATAGCACAATTAAAGGCAGAAAATGAAGCCCTCAAAATGGAATTAGAGAACCTAAAAACAAATGTTGTCAGTCGTAAGTGTTTATTTAAAAAAAAATCCAAATATTTTATAAACTAGTTTTAAAGGTTGATGGTGAATATTAACATTTAGAAATCGATATAAGTTTGCCCTACTGAAAATCTCATTTTTTTTAAACTGTTTTGCTTCCTAGAAATGCCAAAACTCCTTAGTATGATGGGCAAGCTGGGGAAATGGCTTGAAGCGAAGGAGCAGAGCCCACAGGAACAACTGGCATCACCTTCCAGCTTACAGGAAACTGTGAGTATGCTGTTTTCTAACCACTACTGTAGTAACAGCTATAACAGCAAGGTACGACAGTAAAGACAACCAATTCAAATACCAATAAAACACAAAGAAGAACCACATACATGCACAAAATGGCGGCTAGCAGAGCAGAACATTCTGAAGCTTTAGTTTTGATAATGGGTTGTCTGAAAATAATAATAGGGTAAAGGACAAAAACAAAGGCGGTGTGTGTGGAGCACCTGGCTCTCTCCAACATGTTAAACGGTGCAGTTAGCAAAAAAGAAGTAATACAGTAAAACAGTTAAAACATTACAATTTTATTAAAATAGTTTTAATTTAAAAAGAAAAATTGTTAAGCTGCGCATACTTAGAAAACTACTGAACACTCAACACACAACTATATTATACAAATACAGTATTACAACAAAACATAAAGCATATACATTTATCAAACATATATTTTATATATATATTTCATTTTAAATGTAAAATATATACTAAGACTATATAAAAACATATTAGGGACATATATATGTCACATTTATGTAAGCAATATGCTATGCATATATGTGTAGTTTGTATATTGAACATATATACAAAGAAATATATGTCATGTATATTGATAATTATATATGTGACATATATATATAAAAAAAACCTGTATTATACATAAATAAAATATATGGGCTAGTTTTATATGTTAATATATGAAATTGTTCCATTTTCTAATAGGTTTTATATATGGGCAGATATATATGTACATATATGTTTTCACTTTCTATGTGGATATATTTAATATATGTATATTTCATATGTGTACATATTACATTTCCGTATTGGCTCATTTGCATAAGCGATCGCCATTACGATAACGAAGCTGCACACAAACCTCAGTAGTTCGATTTTGGATTAATCAAGTATGTCGTCCTGCCACAGCCTGCAGCGCAGCGTCTTGTTTGGTTCTCGCGTCTATCGTCACCGCTGTGTATTTGGAGTGTTGAAAGTAAACAACATTTGAAAACTGTCCCAAACAGGATAAATCTGCCGAAGGGCACTTTAGAGTAAGAACAATCACGGCCACCATATTGGTTTAAAACAAACTAACAAATAAGTCCATAAATAAATAACAAAAACCTCATTGGTTCCTGGCATCTTCCATCAATGCATATGATATGCTTTGGAAAACCACTGTATGCAGATGATGGGCAATATGGGTTGTAACATCAAACATGTAACCAAAGTCAGTCAGATAGTTGCGCGGCCCATCATGCGCGGCCCGCAGCCTAGGATTGTGGTAAAGCCCGAGGCCCCGAAGTCGTCCTGGTCAGAACGGGAGAAGCTCCTGCACATAAACTGCCTCGAAATGCTGGCAGTAGACGCGTTTTTGTCCCCAAATAAAATGACGCCACGTGTGGAGGCAACTGCTGTGGAGGAAATTTGTCCCAAGAGCAGGGACGCGCTGGCTTATGTATGGCCCCACCGCCCGCTCTATGCTTTTCCCCCCGTCTCTCTCCTGCCTCAGGTGATAGAGCGGATCAGGGAAGAAGGATGCTCAGTACTGCTCGTTGCGCGCGCTCTGGAAGAACCAACCTTGGTTCCCAGCTGTGATGCAGCTAGCGAGCACTGTCCCGTGGCCAGTGCCAGTGAGGAGAGACCTCCTCTCTCAGGCTTACGGCTCGATCTGGCATCCTCACCCGGAATTGTGGTCCCTTCATGTCTGGGCCATCAACGGGTACATGTTTTCTACTCCTCAAAATGGTCAGTGTTTTCGGGCTGGTGCACAGCCCGTGGCGTGTCACCCACAGACTGTGGAGTGATGGAGATGCTTTCCTTCCTACAAGAGCTGTTGGTTAAGTGTAGAACCCCTTCCACGCTCAAAGTTTACGTGGCGGCTATAGCAGCGTTCTCGAGAACAACGCTTGGTCAGTCGATAGGAAGGAACGATTTAGTTATCCGCTTCCTTAGAGGGGCTAAGAGACTGAATCCTTCCAGACCTCCCTCAGTCCCTGTATGGGACCTTTCTACGGTACTGGAAGCCACGAAAGGTGGCCCATTCGAGCCTTTACAGACGATTGATCTGAAACATCTGTCTTTCAAGACCGTGTTTCTGCTGGCTCTCGCTTCAGTGAAGCGCATAGGGGACTTACACGCGCTCTCAGTGAGCGCGACGTGCATGGAATTTGGGCCTAATGACTCAAGGGTTATACTCAAACCTAAGCACGGTTATGTTCCAAAATCCCTCAACACACCGTTTAGGGCGCAGGTCATTTCCCTGTCAGCCCTACCGGTCCCTGATGAGGAAGGAGACGCGAGCCTCCTTTGCCCAGTCAGGGCGTTGTGAGCTTATGTGTCTCGCTCGTCTGGTTTCAGACAGACAGAGCAGCTCTTTGTTTCGTTCAGTGGGCGCTCTAAAGGACTAGCCGCGTCGAAACAGAGCCTATCCACATGGATAGTTGATGCTATTGCGCTAGCTTACGCTTCTAAGGGCATTCTTCTAAGGGTAGAAAGATATCTTACGCAGTACGAGAGACCTCTCGTAAGAGAACGTACTCGGTTACTAACGTAACCTCGGTTCTCTCTAGTAGAGGGAACGAGTACTGCGTATCTTGCCGTGCATTCACACGCTCTGGTTGCTTCGATGATGAAAAACCAGATAATAGCTGCCTGTGAGCGGTATTTATAGGCCTAGACCACGCCCGTTTCGGCTGGATGTGACGCAGCGGGCGCAAAGCACCCTCATTGGGTCTGGCGTCACGCCAGGCCTCGCTCGATAGGCTGCTGCAGTTGCCGCAGAGCAGCCAATAGGTGCGCGAGCTGCCTCGCCTATGTCTGCATGCTGCCGCAACGCGTTTTGCATTATTGAAAAATTAAGGATAATTTTTGGCTTCAATATCTCGCGGAAAAAGGATTTTCCCCTAGCGTAAGATATCTTACGCAGTACTCGTTCCCTCTACTAGAGAGAACCGAGTTACGTTAGTAACCGAGTACGTTTTATGGACAAATACAGGTTCCAATAATTAGACATTTAGAAGTCTGGCTAATAAAATAAAGTGATGTCGCGTCATTAATAACTAACATGATCTATCAATGGAAAAAGTGATTTGATTTAGACTCTTTGACCCACTGAAGGTTCACACCATGGCTAAGACACATTAAGGGAAGCATTTAAACAATTTAATGAATGCACTTTAGAATTCAGAATCGAATCATTAATTTAATTGTATTGCATTGTGAATCGTCTCGAATCTAATCATTCTTAATTTGCGAAAATTTGCTCTTGAATCGAAAATCTATGAATCATGAATCAAATTGATTCGCTGTCGACCCAAAGATTCACACCACTAATTTATTCCAGGAAACTGAAATGTGCATGTTTTGTAGGTGACATCCTAAATATCAACCAAACACACCAACATGCACATATAGATTTTACATATTTATAACATATAACTGACAGTTTATTGTGACTTCACTTCACTTCTGCCTTTCTAAGAATAAACCAGATTTCATTCTCCTGAGACACAAATAATGATTATTCTTAAGAGCTGCTGCTCACAGAATCATATTCAACAGTTATTGATACAGATAAGATTAGTGAAAAACACACATACATTATGTTAGTATTTTAGACACCTAAAGAACATTCATTGATGTCAGAAAACTTTAATAAGATCACATTATGTTATGATAATTAACACAGTCATATTACAGACTATTAAAATATAATTAGAAGATTCACTCAGAAATTACCCAAAAAAAACTGAATTAAACCTGAAAGTAAATAAGAAAAGGAATGAAAACAGTGAATGTAAGTAAACACACGTCTTCTCACTCCTAAGATCTGCTGCAGATGAAGTTGAGTTTGTGAGTCTCAGGAAGGCTGATCCAGCGCTGATCTCCTCCAGACTGAACTGCTCCTTTTCTCTTCGTAAGGCTGCAGTTTTCCGGTGTCGTTCCGTTCCCTGGAGCCCAGTTCTGATAGCACACGATCTCTCCGCTCAACCAGAGCCACATGTTCATTTGGCAGTAGTTGTGTAAACCCAACCACACCGCCTCAGTAGACGCACGTTTAACCACATTCATCACACGCCGCTGCATCTCGACTGAATGAACCGAGACCAGATCCGTATAATTCTGTCTGCAGTATCTCAGAGCTTCAGGCCACGTCAGATTCTCTTTGATCAGAATCAGTTTATCTGGACACAAAACAAACCACAAGCAAAAACTAGAGAGAGACTGATCAAAAACAACATGCAGAACAAACACTGTGGAGGAATCTGTCATGTCAGACATGTAGCGTAAACTTTAAGATATCTGGAGGTGATGGATGGATTGTGTGTGTTTGTGAGGATCTGCTCACCTTCATGACACACAAAAGGAAGTTGGATGTCGCAAGTGATGTCATTCCATTTACCCTGAGTGTTCGAATAGATCATTGCACAGTTTTCAACACCTCCATAATTATCAGGTTGAGTAGGAGCCCAGTATCTGAATGAGGAGTCACTCTGATCTGACCACTGCCATGAGTCTCTGAACAGACCGATCCAGACATCATTAGATATGTGACTATCATTGATGAACTTCTGAATCTGTTGACTCTCATTCTGGTTCCTCACACTGACCAGATCAATGTGATTCTGTCTGCAGTGACTCTGAGCATCTCTCCAGTTCATCATCTGATCGACAAAGACGAGTCCTGTGTTCGCTTTAAGAAATACAAATGGAAATAGATTCATAAATCAGTTTGTTCATTATTCTTATGCTGGTTTATGGTTTTTAATGTGAATAAGAGCAGTGAAGCATCAGAAACACGTGCAATTCAAAGACTGTTTATACAGCTGATGAAATATTAAATATTCAAATTATATTCATGATGATTTTGCTGATAGAACATCAAGTATCCATTGTGAATTTTTGTAGTTGAATTGCAGACTAATAATACATACAAATTAATATTGTTGTAATAATAACACTATTAGTGTTTGTCTTGTTCTAGTCTGATCGGTTTTTGACATTGTAATGGACAATTTGTCTTTGTGAGTTCAGTTAAAGTTCATCTAACAATGATGATTTTTACAGGTTTGTGTTAAGATTTTTTTTTTTTTGTAATACGTGTAAAATATTGAACACAAATAAATTCCACTGAAAAGACAAGAACTGAATTTTGTTCTCAGGACAAGAGTTTTGTTCATAAATATCAAGATGGGGCAAGATGTTGTACATCTATATGTTGAAATTTTATGCATTCATTAAATCATTACAATTTACAGTATGTTTGTGAAACCAATGGTTTGATATTTTTCAATTTAAAGGGTAACTAAACCCCTGGTCTGAGCCTGACTCCACCCACTGGCAATATTTGAAAAATGCTAGAAAAGTGGGCAGACCCCAGCGGAGATAGAGGGGACGAACCGTGAGCGGGGGGTCGTGCACCTGAGACCCGCTGTCAGACTCTCTAAAATGGAGAGTGACTCACAGGGTCGCGAGACGACGTAAAGTACATGATGCATCTGATGAGTTTTATCGAGTTGATGTCAATAGCGCGCGTTCTCTATAGGCATTTTCATATTTTGCCGCTATGTGAAAAAATCCAGCAAAATGCGCTGGCGCGTTTGTCGACCCCAGAGGATTAACTTTAGCCTAACCATAAATTGTGATTAAAATATATATGATCACTCACATCAAGACGCCGCTGCGGTGGTGGAGTCCATGTAGGAGGAGCAGCGTTTGGCACTGCGTCGCTTTTCAGCGCGAGCTGTGTGGAGAAGCCCATTTCCACCTTTATTGCGTTGGAGAAGCAATCACGCGTAAAATGCAGGTTTCACACTCACGGTCTTCCAGGCCACGCATTCAACCACTGGCGCCTAATTTCCAAGTCTGCTGGAAAGCTGTGCAGTTGCCACTAACAACACTACACCTACCACTGTACTAAATACAGATAAATCTACGCTAGTTCATCCAAGGGCGTGGTGAGCTCGTACTAAGGGAGGGCGTGGTGAGCTGGAACCAGCCTACGTCACGCAGTACCGTTTACGTCACGCAGTACCGCAACATCCAATAGGAAAATTCAACTGCAGTAGCCACCGTTCAACCTGAAGAGGGCAGCACTCAGACGTTTTTACACCATATATTGTAGAATTAAAACACTTTATACCCAAATGTCAAAAAAGTTACTCGAATCAATGACCAGCACTAATAAAGCCCCATTCTTACAGATCATTAACAAAAAAAAAGTTGGTTTAGGGTTTAGTTACCCTTTAAAATTTACAGTATAAAGAATTATAAAATATAATTCTCTAGGCTCATACTGGCAGATTCCACAGTTATGAACAACAAATATCAAAATGTGTTCAATATCAGTTTTTTTTTATAAAAAAAATCCACAGTCTCTTCTACATTTATGACCACATTATATTGTGCATCTTTATATAAATGAATGTTTGTTCTGATTGTATGGAACTGCACTTACTGTTAGATGAACTGCAGATGAAAGTCAGGCTGTAACTACATGACACATCATTCCATTCTCCATTTCTCATCATAGCACACTCATGTCCACCATTACGTTGTCCAGGTCCCCAGTTCAGATAGAGCGCAGGTTCACCTGAAGACCACTGCCATTTATCAACACTCGTCCTCTTCAGCCCAATCCAGATATACTGAACACCTCCATCATTCACACTCTTCTTCAGCTCGTTCATGTCGTTCATGTTGTCAACGGTGGCCAGATCTGTGTAATTCTCTCTGCAGAATCTCTGAGCTTCAGTCCAGGTCTTGTTCACGTTTATAAAGTGATACTGACGCTGAACACATTCAGATACGGAGCAGAGAGCTGTGAAAGAGAGCGTTTGATTTAATGCTTTTCATAACAGGGTCAAACCTGATGAAACTATAAACCATAAATAATACAACAAACACACTCACCAATGAGAAGAAGAATCAAATATAGAGTTTGGTCCATTTCTGAGGAAGAAACACATTGAAAAACCCAAGTAAAAAAAAACAAAAAACATGATCATGCAATAAAAACATTTTATCAGCATAGCACGATTCACAATCATTCAGACAATATTAACATCTGAAAGTCTAATTGTGTTTGAAGAATGAACATGTTCTTACTTTAGAGGTCGTGTGTTTCTGTCCTGAATCTGATGTTTCTGTCTGCAGATTTAAACTATGTGATTATTATATCTGCTCTCATCCCTCATTCAGCTCATCACATCATTTGTGTATTTCTCTAAAACTAATTTTCATATTCTAATTCTTCCTTAGTTGTAATTTTTTCCACCCCTTTACTTTATTTGCATATTGTCAGTCAATATAAACATGGACCCTAATCAGAAAATATAATCATATTTACATTCATAATACATTTTTTTAACATTAATAACTAAGCAGCTGCTTTAATGTTATTGCTGGACTGTATAACTCGTGTTATGTAACGAGCCCCACGTGATGGGACTCCACTCTGCGTTGTGTTGATGGACTCAATAAAGAAGCTTCAACCCTCTTGCTGGTTAGCACGGTCTTTATTTTCTGCACAAATGAGAAATGTTGTAAACATGTATTTCGTGACTCTCTTCAGCTAATAGCTTAGCACCATTTGATGGCTCGTCGAGCCACGAGATAACCTCCTCTCGGCTCAGCAGGAAGTGAACTGAGTAAGCAGAGCGGAGCGCGCGCCAGATCAAGTATGTACTCTTAAAGCAACAGTGCACTTCAACAAATGTGCAACATATCTTGGAAATCATATACATCTCAACTCAGAAAACAAAATATTCCATACAATTATATAAAAGAAACAGGATTACATTTAAATTCAACAGGAAAAGGAGGATTTTGAGTGAAAATAACTAAAATAACCTTGTTACATTACATCCTTGTTCAATTTGACGTGTGTTTGTGTTTCTCTGTTTTTGGTCACTTTTTATCTGTTTGTGTGTGAACTGAACAACCCACTAATGATCTGATTGATGAGGGTTGAGTTCATTAGTGAAGACTGGTGATACTGGTTACTGAGAGCCTTTAAAAAAACCCTGTTTAGACTCCAGTCAAAGAGAAAGAAACGTGTGTGAGATGAAGGAGTGAGTTTGACTATTGAGTGAGTTTGTGTTGAGAAGAGGGTTTGAAAACTGTTTTTGCTCTTATATTTCTTCTTTTCTTCTTCTTCTGAGAGCCGAGATCACTGGTGTTGAGGAGACAATGACATGACATTCACAACAGAGACGAGATAAAGACATTAAAGTGCTCATATCATGCTTTCATTCCCCTGAAGTCCATTTCTAATGTTAGTAAAGGTTGTTGGACTCTCATTATCTCACTGAAATAATATCATCATCTTCTGCTGCTGCTGTTTCAGAATAAACGTGTCTTTATTTCCTCCGTCTAAATACTTGATTGTGATTGGCTGGAATGAAGAGATTAAAACATCATCTCTTTTTGAAAATTCTTATTTTCTTTCATTTCATACTCCTGCTGTTTACTGTTTCTTTGTTTGTTAATTAAATATGAACGCATTTGAATGGAAACACATCCTCATCACTCATTTGTTTATGTCCGCATTTAGACATTCAGGCTGGACAATATTTACATCTCTGACGTGAAACAGAAGGAGAAACAGAGTGTTATTGTTCTAGTCAATACGTTTCATTCAGTCTTATTCATATGTTAATTTTATTGAAACAACATGAAAGTCACGCTATAGTTCACAAAGGTCTAAGTGAATGCTGTTAAATGAGACTCTAACATTTCCTGCTGTTCCCGCCCACCGCTCCTGTCGCCTAGCAACTGTGACAGATGCCATCAGGATACAGCAGAGACGTTTCTGACAGACTTTTAAATACAAAAATGTTATACCGGCATATTTCAGGCTGAGACAAGACCATAGACAGTTAAAATCACGGCCTTTCAGGCCTTTCCTAACTAGGGATGGGTATCATTAAGGTTTTAACGGTATTACTACTCTTACCGATACACCTTATCGATCCGGTACTTTAACGGTATTCTTATCGGTTCTTTTTGTTATATTTAAAAAAAAAAGGGAAAAAAATTATTTAGAACATAATTAATATTCCTTTATATTTTGAAATGTTAAATATATATAAAAGCAATGCTTTAACAAAACAAATAAAACATGTATGTTATGCAGAAGGGTGCAGGCTTTTGTGTTTTATATTCAGAAGACATAGGACACCAAAAACACAGTACAAACACATGGTCAAAAAAAAAAAAAAAGTATACAATAAAACAAATATACAAATTATATACCCAGTGCTTTAATTTCAGTAATGTCTACTGACATTACTGTTCAGGAGTAATATGGGCTAAAAAGACATCTAATAAAGTCAGATGTAAAATAACACTGCATAGTTTATCATAGATAGATTAAAGCTTATAAAAGCCTAAATATTCATTAATATTCAATATTCAATAATTATTCATCCAAGAGCTGTGACTGATTTTCTCTTTGCCTTTTGTTGTTTGATTCACATGAATGGAGCAATCGTCAGCAGGTTTATTAGACTGCTGCCTCTTTAAGACCAAATGCAGAACTAATCATACGCATCATATTTTCTCCCAACTATTTACGTCCATTTAAGACAAACTGTATTTAAGTGAATAAACTGTTTAAGTGAATCTCCAAGCCATTTTTACATATTTGTGTGTATATTTGATCGTTTAGATGCGCACACGAAGCCCAAAATATACGTTGCTTGTCTCGTTGCGGTGTGTTTCGGAGCGCGCGCCGCATTTGGAACAGTGTCTATTGCGTCAATTTTGGTACTTTTAATAGCCTTTTATTATCAAACGCTTCCCGCAGTTTAGCAACAGTATAGACTACATTTTACAACAGTCACCGATCGTGCAGATTCTGACGTTACGTTTGGGTTTTAGGGAGAAATGACAGTGAACCGCTGTGAAGGGAAGGAAGTTGCGTTGGAGAGAATGCGGCTTTAGTTTTTAATGGTTATACCTCAAGTATCTTCTTTTTTATAATCATTGGAAGACAAAATCTAAAATAAAATTAGTTTGATATCAAAGATCTAAAGTGTAACCGTTTTAAAGGAGACATATCATGCTTTTAAATTGTTCCTTTTTACATATAAATCATACATTTGTAGTCTATATAAAGCGGAACTGCAATGCTTGGGTCTGAATTCCTCATTATTATAGCTCCACAGGCCCCTTTTCTACCCCTTTTCTGAAGTGCGTCTGAGAGCAACTCGTTTTGGTGCGGTCTCTTTAAATACAATTGAGACACTTCATACCCCGCCCCCTCTCCAGGTTGCAGAGGTTCAACTCCACCCCGTTCGGCCATTTTTGTAGTCTGATAGCAGAGATAGGATTATCTAGCGGCACAGAAACGTTTTATTCACACGTTATTAACAAAATGTCAACAACGGAAGACTTGTCCAGTATGGAGCTATTCTTGTGCCAATAAAAATGAACGTAGCTTTTCAAGAAACTAATGAAAATATAAATTGGAACTAAATAAATTATCTCTAAAACTGAAAAAGAATAAATCGCAGGCAAATTTTTTGACTTCGTTTTTAATACACTGCATGTTTTGCTAACTATTTCTCATATTTCAATCGCTGATCTGAACTTACAAATGCGCTTCCAGAGTTTTCACTTACGCTTCTGAAGTTTTCGTTTACACTCCCAGAGTTTTCGTTCGCCGTTCTGACACATTTCTCTCGTGGGGGCGGGGCTAGTAGCAGTGTGTTCTCATTGGTTACTGAGCTTTTGATTGATAGCTTCGTGACCTGGAAGTGAAGACGTCAGTGGTGTGTTTATGTGTGGATGTGAGCGTCTGTAATCGCAGCTTTCTATTTCATTTTAGTGATATTAAGTTTATATCTGTATTTATTTGCTGCTACACTATATTGTTGAGATGATCTCTTATAGAAGGAATAGTAAGTTACAGACGAATGATATTTATCATTAACGTTAGTCATCGTCGCTATATCAGGAGGATACTGGATAACGTTAGCCTACTCGTGGTAAGTCTGATTTTTTTTTTTTTTTTAATACTATACTAATACTATTTATAATACAGTACTGGCTTTTTTTCAGGTGGAGAGGCATTTTAGAGCTCAGTAAGAGCCCATAACTTTATACAGCTGAGCTGTGTTGTCTTGATTTAACTGTGTTAGCCCAATCATTACATGACTTGTTTATCTACATTCGGTTACAGTCTTCGATTAGATCATATTTGCTTCGATTAGATCATATTTCCCCCCAGCCACCCCAAACAACATTGAGCTAGAGTACTGTTCAGTAGCCTATCTGTACTGTATCAGTCAATGACTGATGCCATAGGACCAGAGTGCTGTCAATCACTGCCTGATTCAACTTTGGCAATGTAAAGCCTTTTCTACCATGCCAATAAAGCTATTTAAACCTGAATTTCTCAATTGCTGATTAATTTGCGATGCAAAGTTTTTGAAAGAGGAGAGACACGACTTTACCACAGAACACGTCTCTGTTCGTAATATGTAAACACTCAATTATTTTGAAGTATCGCCCTGATTGCAATATTTATTCTGATTACTTTTGTGTGATAAAGATTACTGATAAAGCTATTATATGTATCTAGTATGAGTAACAAATTGCTTTTTCTGTGTCCACATTTGACTAATAATAATGAAAAAAGTGCACTTCAAATGAACATTTCTTTGACAAATGTTAAATCTTTAATATTCTTTAATAATAAATATATGTCCACTTAATACATGCAAGTAATTATGACTGAAAACATCCAGCAACTAGGGAATGCACAGCCATGGATATATGTTTATAAATAGGGCTATACAGCCATCTACTGGTTACACAACAGTATTACAGATGATAAATGCTGTTTGACTCCGAGGTAAATATTTAGTACTGTAAAATCCCTTAAATATATATATATATAATAAATATTTTAAGTCTGCAACTTGTTACTAGGGGAGTTCAAAGCAGTTTGTATTGTTAGATTATAATACATTTCTTCTCTCATTTTCCAGGGAGTGGAGCAACTTTTCCATAAACAAAATTCTGATGCTGACACAGAGGATGGAGTGATAGTACCAGAGATCCACTGTCCCTATCAGACAATAATCTTACTTTGTTCAGACACATCACCTTTGAATGACTGGGATCTTGATCTTCAGACACCTGATTTATTTTAATATAAACTAGCAAATATTTAAATTTCCTCTAGTCTAGATTAAAACAAACATAGTTTGCAAGTACACAAGAGGTTTCACTTTATTCTTATTAATCTATGATGATCTTGGATTAGCATACCAATAGCATATGAATGTTGAGGGGATAGTTCACCCAAAAATACAATTCTCTCTTATTTTACTCACCCTCATGCTGTCCCAGATGCATTTTACTTTCTTTCTACAGATAAACACGAATTAAGATTGTAAGGACATTTGTTGTAATCCATCTCTGCGAGTCCTAAAGACGCTTTAAAAACCACACACAGTGAGCGTGACGGTAATCCATGCGACCTCAGTGGATGAATCAATGCCTTCTGAAGTCAAACAATAGGCTAGATAAAATAATAATAATCTAAACTGTTTTAACTATTAAAAATCTTACGTACATGGGTTACAATCCACTCGTATTATGGACTCACAGAGATAGATTATTTCCTTAAAACTCTTTGTCTATGTTTATATGAAGAAGAAAGTCATATACATCTGGGATGGCATGAAGGAGAGTAAATGATGAGAGAATGCTCATGTTTTGGAAGGACTATCCTTGCACTGCTTGTGTCCAGTCACTGCTTTGCTATTGTACTGCAACAGGAACTGCTCAAAGAATCATTGCAACATTTAAAATGTATATGAATTTTTAAAATGTATTCTGTATTTGTAATTGTGCATTTTGTATAGTAATGTATATCATGAGAATACTGTGCATTACATGTATATTATGCAGTTAATGTTTTGTGGATTCTGGTCTTTCCTGTCACAACATAATTGCATCCAAGACCTCTTTGACACTTGTGTATATGCTTTAGTGACAATAAAGAATGTACATTTATTTGAATTCATATTTTCAATTACATTAATTTAACTGGTTGTATAAGTCACGATTGAAACGGTTGATGATTGTTCAAATATATTTAAATTAAATGAAAATGTTAATTAAATGAAATAACTAAATATAATTATCAATTTAAAAAAAAAAAATGGCAGTAAGAACATTCTTTGTGTGACATATGTAATGAAATGCCCTTTGAGGTCTGTATCTGACAGCAGGCCACGACTGTAATTTTCATTTTGTTTAAATTCCTCTTATTTAAGTGATCATTAATTTTGATGGTGTAAACGTATATCATGCTAACAATGAGTAGTGTGATAGCCATGGCTGCCAACCTTGATTACCTGGTTGAAGTTTGACTTTCTTGACGGCTGAATATATCACACACGTTTGCTAATATACTCTTTAAATTGTAACAGCTGAACCTAATCAGAGCCTAACATGCAAAATAATCATCAGGAAGAAACAAATGTTCTCCGAAAACATTGGACACCACAATATTTTAAGTATTATATACAGACAGTACTTTAATGTGCAATTACACCTGAATAGACTGAATAGATCTCTTGTGCTCCTAAAAAGCTTCTGCCAACTAAGTAGTAGCAGCAGGTAAATACAGATAAAATAAAAAAACAAACATAACTTATCACTAAAATGAAATAGAAAGCTGCGATTACAGACGCTCACATCCACACATAAACACACCACTGACGTCTTCACTTCCAGGTCACGAAGCTATCAATCAAAAGCTCAGTAACCAATGAGAACACACTGCTGATCTCCAAGGCAGTTATTCAGTTCTTGCATGATACAGGACTGTATGTAAGAATTTAAGCCTAACTTTGACCTGTGGAGGGCAGTAATACGCTCAGCAGCGTCTACACTGCCGGAATCCTATAAGAAGAAGAAGAAGAAGAAGAACACACTGCTACTAGCCCCGCGCCCACGAGAGAAATGTGTCAGAACGGCGAACGAAAACTCTGGGAGCGTTAACGAAAACTTCAGAAGCGTAAATGAAAACTCTGGAAGCGCATTTGTAAGTTCAGATCAGCGATTGAAATATGAGAAATAGTTAGCAAAACATGCAGTGTATTAAAAACGAATTCAAAAAATTTGCCTGCGATTTATTCTTTTTCAGTTTTAGAGATAATTTATTTAGTTTCAATTTATATTTTCATTAGTTTCTTGAAAAGCTACGTTCATTTTTATTGGCACAAGAATAGCTCCATAGTCCAGCCAGCCTTACATGTTCGAGTCAGAGGCGGAGCGAGATGAAAATGAAGACGACGAACGTGCAGAACAACGTCTTCATATGGATGTATCGCAATGGTGTGTTACTGTATTTACACATGAAACTTTGGTCTTCCGACCTTTTACCACCGTGTCGATTTATTTTGATTAATATGTGCGAGGGAGAGAGAGCAAGACAGCGTCTAGTTTGGAGACGGTGATGTCTTGTTTACACTTTCGCCTGCGCGCGCGCGACCGGGTCTCTCTCTCTCTGCTCATTCTTTCAGTCAAACATGCGTGGCGCATTCATCTACATTAGACGGTGTAATGAAGCGTGTGGGTTACTACATCCAACAACCGATCATATTAACTTACCCTCTCGTAACTTCTGCATCATTTAGCTTTACCTACAAAATTGCAGCGAGAAATAAAAATGGCGGATTGCTCGAAGTGTTGGGCTGGAAGTCAATATCCTTATTTGGCAGTTCCGCTGCAAATACTGTGACGTAATAGTTCAAAAAACGTCATAGATAACAGAAAAATCGGAACAGGTTGAAAAATATGACCAAAACAGAATATAAAGATATCAACGACGCACCTGAAGAAAATAATTTCATCTTTTCTGTACTTCTAAACACTCCAAATATACAACAAAATGCATTTAAGGGCTAAAAAAAGTGGATTTAGCATGATATGTCCCCTTTAATGTTTAGATCTGTCCTCATCGTCACTCATTAAGCCAGTAAGGGTTCAGCGAAAAATCGGCAGCTGGCAGCAGGAAGTAGCTGCCATTGGCAGCTGACGTCAGCTGCCGCTAATAACCGGAAGTCGGAGGTGGATGCCGCTTTTAGCAAGGCAAATAAATTATTATATCAATGTATATATATCATTTTAGTACTTATTTAAATAAAATACTTACATTTGTAATTATTTTGTAATTGATTTAAAAAGGTTTATCAAATATAAATTAAGTAACGAAGATCATAGACACAGTACAAAAAACAAACATTAAGCTATACTTGAAATTATGAATTTGAACGTGTATAAATGTGTACATGTTTGTCAAATAATGAAATATATACATAAATGAATGCCTATATAATATTGTATTTTTATTAAACGTACAAAAACATTCATTAAACAAATAATGAATGTCCTGTCTAAAAAAAAAAAATAATAATAATTCTCAATGACCCAAAAAACATATTTTGCTATCATTTAAGTTCAGTTTTACATCTGTAGTATTTCCATACATTCTTGTCTTTGTTTTATAAAACAGCTATAACTTTAAAAACAGGCTTGATATTTGTTGTTCTGAAATCAGAATGAACAACAATTTTGAACTAGATGTTACAGTTCATAGAAAAACTAAGTTTCTAGTGTTAGGGAATAACAGCTTAAAGACCCAGGACCAGATATGATGAAAGAAGACCAGGAGTCGTGAGGTTCAATCAAATAAGTACAAATTTACTGAAGAATAGTTTCATCGGTAGAGCCAGGCATCAAATTCTCACGGGGTCGCAGGCCAGAGACTCTACTGTACACACAATCTCACACCAGTTATACCATTTCTGAAGGCATGATTGACATCAGTACATACAGGTTGGCTACTTCTCATTGGCAAAAGAACAAAGTTAAAACAATTCTACACTTATGTACAGATAGGAGGGTAAGTCGACATTGTCATCCGAGTCCAAGATGGTCCGGTGATGACCTTGGAGGTCGTAGAAAGGCGTCTTGGGGTCAGCTGTTGCATATTACAAGACCTGTACAGAGCATTCAACACACACAAAAGCACAAGGGAATCGCAGTTCCTCCAAAAGTAGTACAGATAATGTTCACTTTAAAGAAATACACATAAAAGTACAATTCTGTGAATCAGATCACATAGTGTTTGACCCCTGAAACCTTAGTAAGAAAGACAGATGTTAGAAAAAGACAGACAAGTTAGAAAGAAAGAAAGAAACTTTAGAGTAATGTTGCTGTCAGAGCATAAACAATATCTGCAATATGAATAAGTTATGACGATCAAAGTTCAAAGCAAAGGGAGACTTTTTTTTTTTTTACAGAAATCACACACACACACACACACACCTGAAAAACAAAATTAATTGGGATCAGCCTGATGTCTTTTGATGACAATTATGGATGTTGGGTTATCCGTAAAATAAAAGTTATGGGGAAACAAAACCACTGTAATAACTTACCATTAGCATGAATACACCGCAGTCCACAGATCCCAACTGAGCTGGAACACCCTGGAAAAAAAGAAATCTAAATGGAAAAACTAATATTTTATTTCTACACTAAAGATAGCAAAGAAATAAAAATTGTTGCAACATGAAATCAAACCCTTATTTTTAACAAGCTTCCAAGATCCCGGATCCATCTTTATTGCAATTGAGCTTAAAAAAAAAAAAAAAAAATTGTTATTTTATACACACGAGAGAAAAAGCAGGTGTAATTTATTTTTTAAATGCCACTGTCTATTCCCATCTAAAGCCAGAGAACAAAGTGTTGAACTGAACCACTGGACTAATATGTAAAACTCTGAAGCCCGGTTTCACAGATAGGGTTTAGATTATGACAAGATTAGGCCTTAGTGCAATTAGGACTTTTATAAATATGCCTTAGAAAAAAACATTACTGTTGTGAATCTTAAAAGAAACAATGGCACTGACATTTTAAGATATGCAAGTGTAATTTGCTTTCAGTTAAACATGCATTTTAGTCTGGGACCAGTTTGAGCCTTGTCTGTGAAACTGGGGGTGAAAGTTATATGGAAAAAGTGAACAGTTCCAGTATATCTTGAATAGATATATATAAAATAATTTAACATACATACATACATACATATACATATCACATACATACATACACACACACACACACACACATACATACACACATATTCTGGTCTCATCTGGTGATTGGGTCCCATCCAAAACATAATCAAACAAAGAAAATAGACACTGAAATGTCAAATTTTCGATACAATCTAGAATTTGTATAAAAAAATACAAAGATAAAAAAAACAGTATGCCTTTTGCCTGCTTTGATCAAGACAGGATATAATACATTTAACATTATGTTCCTTATGTGAAAACATACCAGTGAGTTTGGATGGATTTGCAAATCTGGGGTTTCCTTCCTGGCAGTATGTTTGTCCGTCCCCAGCAATCTGTGACAGGCTCTGGTGAACCTACAAAAAACAGAAGTTTAGAATACGGTGAAGTAATGTTGATTAAAATGGTGTTTTGTATTAAAACATGGCACATTTGGGATATGTTTTGTTAGCGTTGCACGTGTATCATCAAGGCTGAGCTTGTCAATAATTCCAATAAATCAGCATGAGCTTTATTCTAATCAATAGATTAAGTTAACATGTTAACAAACGCTAATATTTAATGATAATGGTAACGTAGTATTTGAAGTTAATGATAGCCCCTCACAAACCAGGAGCACACGGTGCACAAGCTGCGTTTCTACAAATGATTAAATTAACCAATTCAACTTAAGTAGTCACAGATACACTGTCTCTAACATAAAAGTTAAACTCCAACGTACAGAGCAACAATTATTTATTAATCTGATAATATATACGAACTTACCGAGCCAAACACCGCCGCCATTACTGAAGATTCGCCGGCGCCACCATTGGCTGCTGTCGCTTGACTTAAAGTTAAATGTGATTGGTTGCTACTACGTTGGACGATACTGATTGGCTGTCACGAAATAGCAGGTCCCTCCTAATATGGCAGGGCTTCCGGCTGTCAACGGCAGCTACTTCCGGCTGTCAACGGCAGCTACTTCCTGCTGCCAGCTGCCGATTTTTCGCTGAACCCCCTCTCCATTAAGCAGGGCTGTTGTGATGTGCGCGCTGTGGCTCCGCGTGAAAGATCGCTCTCTCTCTCACACACTCTCTCTCTTTAGCAAAAATGCATCACAGACAAAGGGTTCAATATTATTATAGAAGTGGCTGGCGAGATTAATTTTGCAAGATAATAATTTCTTAATAGTAATAATATATAGCACGTGTAGCCTACTTTCTTAATTTCTCCAGTACCGACAGCAGAACCGATAACGTCCAAGCTTATCGATCCAGCGGTCTTTCAAAATTCAGCACCGGGGCCCGTTTGATACCGGGTTTCGGTACCCATCCCTATTCCTAACTGAGCACGCAGCACAACTTCTCGTCCAGGCCCTGGTCATATCTAGGCTTGATTACTGCAATGCTCTTCTGGCTGGACTTGAATTTATTGTTGGGAAATACCTTTTTGTGTGGCTGTGGTTGCTTCTCCAATACGAAAGGAATGACTTGAAAATGTATTTGCTGCGATACCGGATTGGGTGAGGAAGATGTTTTTGGAACCAGAATCTCATTGGCTGGATGATTGGAGTCGTCTGCGAAGAGTGGATCAAGTGGAGTTTTGAACATGGAACGTTTATACTGCAGGTAATTTATAAGAGAATGGTACGGTTAAATTGGAGTTGGCAGATTGAAAATGTAAATGAAGTTTTAACATTCCATTCCAAACTTTTAACATTCCATTCCAAACTTTTAACATTACATTTTGGTGAACCATCACATTAAAAAGTTATTAAATGCTAAAAAGTATTACGAATCCCAGGGATGACCCATAATGGTTTGGTGTTGGTGTTTAGTGAGTGTTGGTGTTGATTTTTAACAAAATAATATTATTTACATACGTAATAAATTACGTTCAGTTTGTGGATATTTTCAGCTGAAAAAACATGCAGGTTTATCAATGTCTGTTGTAAATTGTATGAGCCAGCAGCAGGTGGCGCTGTTCCCGGAACAATCAGGGCAAAACATCAGACCTTCGTGAGGCTTATGCATATACTGACGTGCCACAATAAACCAGAAAAATCCTTACATTAAATAAAGTAATAAAATAATTAAATAGAATAATTCTGTATTGCAAATCACTTGCAGGGATTCACGTGCAGAGATTGATGAATCAGTGTTTCTTTACATTTTGTTTCTTTATAAATATATTGTATGTCGTTTCTGAAACTATCCCTTAAGAGAACCAAATTGTTTTCTCAGTATTAAAAAGCGATTTGAGTGCATTCTGCATTGGGTTTTCAATGATGTTATGTTATTTTATGGTGTTCACACTTTGTGTTGTTTGTCATGACTCTGTGGTTTCGACAGTTTCATCTCTCCTGCCGCAGCGGCTTTAATCAAACACACACTGATCCATTTCATCAGTCTTTGCCTCTTTATTTAAACTCACCCAAGATCTGATTCCTGCAAAACATGTGACACAATGAAAGAGAAACTGAACACAGTAGCCACAGTCTGCAAATAACAGCAGCTGAGTAGTACATTATACAGATTGTGTGTGTGTGTGTGTGTGAGAGAGAGAGAAAGAGAGAGTTCGTCCTTTTAAAAACTGTAATATGACTAAATCATCCTTTTTGATCTCTGTATCTATTCGAAGCAGTGCCGCTGTGAGAAAATGTAATAAATTAATTTATTTATTTTACTGTAAATATACAATAACCATGGATGTATTCTCTGAATAATTTCCTTGAGTTTTATAGTAATTGTCACAAATGTTAACTCTA
The DNA here is from genome assembly GCA_021464565.1 of Rutilus rutilus. Lineage (NCBI taxonomy): Eukaryota > Metazoa > Chordata > Actinopteri > Cypriniformes > Leuciscidae > Rutilus > Rutilus rutilus. Next base: position 5,933,193 of record JAJAQA010000003.1, read on the forward strand.
GTTTCTCACATTTCAGTTGAACACAATTTAATTGTTTTAAAAATATGCATTTATTTTGAACACAAAGAGAAATTTATTCTGCAGATGCCAATGTATTCAAAGACAATTATTACATTGGTTAACTACAAATAATTAAGTTGTTCAGTTAGGTAACTTTTCCCTGTCCCTGGCCTAAAGGGTCATAGTGCTGAAAAATAAAGTGAGATGGGAGGAAAAATTATATGTTAATGCATTTGCGTTCCCCGAGACACTTTGCTCTCAGAACTTTTGAGTTCTTTGCGAGCAAACGCAAAGTTTCTCAGGGGGTACTCAAAAGTATTTAAAAAAAAAAAGTTTTCTAACATCCCATATTCTTTCCACTAGGGGGAAAATATTTTTGGTGGAAAAAAAATTGGGGATGTGAGAAAACATTTTCCCTTCAGTACTTTTCAGCGTTATTCCATGTGTGAAACAACAGTTAACTTCCGTGTCTGTTACATTTATATTTTAGATATCTGAAAAAAAAAAAAATATATATATATATATATATACCCCTTAACGCCCAATGTTGCGAATTTGCAACAAACCCCTTCCATTCAGACTGCAGGCGAGATAGCGTGTGTTTTCCCCCAATGCCTGTTTGTGCACATTCGATACATACCTAGGAACATTTTGCACGCACTGGTTTCTCGTAGGAGCGGTCGGGAGTGGGAACTACATCCGGTTCACCGAAGCTAATATTTAGGTTTGCAAAATCCACATATCAAGGGCGCAAATGTGGAGAAATTGCCCAAAATGAGTTAAGTTGTGCTAAGATAAAAATATGTACCAGCTTACTGATTGCTTCTATAGCTATGTTATTCATATAGACTTCATGTGACGAATATGTTTTACGTACTTTGTAGATTTCTGTTTGTAGCAAATTTGCGACATTGGTCCATAACGGCTGGATTGGGCTAATGGCTACATATTATAATAATGCTATATTTAGATGGTTTCAGCCAAAAAAAAAAAAAAAATTATTTTTTCACAAAAAATATCATGTTAGGATATAACACTATAAGAATATATAATGTATGCACTGGAGAAACAAGGAAAGAGTTAAACAGAGTGTAACATGGAATGTATAAAAACTACTGTCAATGTTAGGGAGTAGGAGAGTGTTTTGTTTCTTGCTGTTGTCAAGATTCATTAATTTGTCAATTAAAGTTTATAAGTTCTAACAACTTTGTGCCATGAATAAAATCTACATACCTGAGATGGGAAAATGTGTTTTATTAATTTTACCATTTTGTAAAAAAAATTACCCTAAATGCCTGTTGTCGCAAATTTGCAACATACCAAAATTTCTATTTTTTTGTTGTGCAAAAGTGAAATTGATAATCTCAACATTATTTACCATCTACTTAAAGGCAAAAACACACATCATTTTTTTTTTTTTTTTATATTCAGGCGTTAAGGGGATATATATATACAGTGAGGAAAATAAGTATTTGAACACCCTGCTATTTTGCAAGTTCCCCCACTTGGAAATCATGGAGGGGTCTGAAATTGTCATCGTAGGTGCATGTCCACTGTGAGAGACATAATCTAAAAAAGAAAAATCCAGAAATCACAATATATGATTTTTTAACTATTTATTTGTATGATACAGCTGCAAATAAGTATTTGAACACCTGTCTATCAGCTAGAATTCTGACCCTCAAAGACCTGTTAGTCTGCCTTTAAAATGTCCACCTCCACTCCATTTATTATCCTAAATTAGATGCACCTGTTTGAGGTCGTTAGCTGCATAAAGACACCTGTCCACCCCATACAATCAGTAAGAATCCAACTACTAACATGGCCAAGACCAAAGAGCTGTCCAAAGACACTAGAGACAAAATTGTACACCTCCACAAGACTGGAAAGGGCTACGGGGAAATTGCCAGGCAGCTTGGTGAAAAAAGGTCCACTGTTGGAGCAATCATTAGAAAATGGAAGAAGCTAAACATGACTGTCAATCTCCCTCGGACTGGGGCTCCATGCAAGATCTCACCTCGTGGGGTCTCAATGATCCTAAGAAAGGTGAGAAATCAGCCCAGAACTACACGGGAGGAGCTGGTCAATGACCTGAAAAGAGCTGGGACCACCGTTTCCAAGGTTACTGTTGGTAATACACTAAGACGTCATGGTTTGAAATCATGCATGGCACGGAAGGTTCCCCTGCTTAAAGCAGCACATGTCAAGGCCCGTCTTAAGTTTGCCAATGACCATTTGGATGATCCAGAGGAGTCATGGGAGAAAGTCATGTGGTCAGTTGAGACCAAAATAGAACTTTTTGGTCATAATTCCACTAAACGTGTTTGGAGAAAGAACAATGATGAGTACCATCCCAAGAACACCATCCCTACTGTGAAGCATGGGGGTGGTATAGCATCATGCTTTGGGGGTGTTTTTCTGCACATGGGACAGGGCGACTGCACTGTATTAAGGAGAGGATGACCGGGGCCATGTATTGCGAGATTTTGGGGAACAACCTCCTTCCCTCAGTTAGAGCATTGAAGATGGGTCGAGGCTGGGTCTTCCAACATGACAATGACCCGAAGCACACAGCCAGGATAACCAAGGAGTGGCTCTGTAAGAAGCATATCAAGGTTCTGCCGTGGCCTAGCCAGTCTCCAGACCTAAACCTAATAGAGAATCTTTGGAGGGAGCTCAAACTCCGTGTTTCTCAGCGACAGTCCAGAAACCTGACTGATCTGTGTGGAGGAGTGGGCCAAAATCCCTCCTGCAGTGTGTGCAAACCTGGTGAAAAACTACAGGAAATGTTTGACCTCTGTAATTGCAAACAAAGGCTACTGTACCAAATATTAACATTGATTTTCTCAGGTGTTCAAATACTTATTTGCAGCTGTATCATACAAATAAATAGTTAAAAAATCATACATTGTGATTTCTGGATTTTCGTTTTTTAGATTATGTCTCTCACAGTGGACATGCACCTACGATGACAATTTCAGACCCCTCCATGATTTCTAAGTGGGAGAACTTGCAAAATAGCAGGGTGTTCAAATACTTGTTTTCCTCACTGTATATATATATATATATATTTTTTTTTTTTATGTATGTTGTCTATAGCTATACCTCTTCCTCTTCATCTCCAGAAAAGTTGGGGCATTTTGTAAAATGCAATAAAATCAAGAATCTGTGATTTGTTAATTCTCTTGAACCTTTATTTAAGACCTTCTAAGATGTTTTAGGGCACAGTTATGCTGTTTTAACTAATGTGTGTATATGGTTAACATGAGTTTGTCAAACAACAACATCATAATAGATTCAATGAGCTGTAACGGTTTCTCTGAACTCAGACTTGTGGTTTGAGATGACCCTCACCAGTGACTGATTCTCTGTTACATCTACTGTAATCACAAACTCTTCTTTCATTTACAGAAACTAGGAGTGTCCATGGAATAAAATAAGTAAATAAAATAGGTACACTTAAAATGTAAATAATTACAATTTACTGTTTTAATAGTTGAATGTTCTTTAGGGATCCTGCTGTTTTTAAACAATTAATTTACACTTGTTATTTAAAGGATAAGAATGTTTAACTTTTTTTTTTTTTTTTTTTTTTGGCACAATTTCTACATGATAAAATATTTTAGAGATTGGCATAGCTATACAAATATATGTTAATTATAAAAATACCAATGGCACTTTAAAAAAATGACTTTCAAATTGATTTCATTCATTTCCATGACTTTTCCAGGTCTAAAAATCACAAGTTTAAGTTTTCTTCATTACTTTCTGTTTTTTCTTTACAGATTTTTTTTAAATATCTTGATTTGTAGCTGGTTAGCCCATTTGAATGCTTTTAAGTAATTTTGAGGCCCTTAGTGGAGCGGCTAAGTGCTTATGTTTGGCAGAATCGTTCAGTTTATGATACAAGCGTGAAAATTGGCATGAGCAGTCTCCATGGGTCACTTGACAAGAAAATTGTCCGAGCCACTTGAAATTTCAAGATGGCGGCCATTTTTCAAGATGGCCGACACCTTAGTGGAGCAGTCAAGTGATATAGTGGTTTATTTGGTGATACAAGCATGAAAATTGGCATGAGCAGTCTCTGTGGGTCACTTGTTACCTTGTCGTGGTAAGGGAGCTTGTGTACCTCAATGAACCCTGAGAGCTATGCCGGTGGGAGGCAACTCCTGACAGGCTTTACCAAACTGGACAGGTTATGGGTGAGGAGTCAGACAAAACACAGTCAAACTGTGTTAACTGTGTTAAAGACCTAATTTCTTTTGAGGAACCCAATACATTTCTATGAGAAAATGTATCATTTAAAGATCCACATGGCGGGTGGCAGTAATCCTGAAAAATTGCCGCCATCTTGAAATTTCAAGTAGCTGTGGGTGGCTTATTGTCTAGTGACCATCAGAGACTGCTCATGCCAATTTTCATGCTTGTATCACCAAATAAACCACTATATCACTTAACTGCTCCACTAAGGTGTCGGCCATCGGCCATCTTGAAAAATCTTGAAATTTACATTTACATTTACATTTATTCATTTAGCTGACGCTTTTATCCAAAGCGACTTACAATTGCTATATATGTCAGAGGTCGCACGCCTCTGGAGCAACTAGGGGTTAAGTGTCTTGCTCAGGGACACATTGGTGTCTCACAGTGGATTCGAACCCGGGTCTCTCACACCAAAGGCATGTGTCTTATCCATTGCGCCACCCCACCCCACCCCACCCCACCCCACCCCACCCCAATATAAGGTATGAAAGTGATAAAAAAAATTTGCTTTTAGAAACATTCATTTAGAGCAGTGTTAAACTCACAGTCCTGCAAAGTTTAGTTTCAACAAGCTCAAACACACATTCTGGTAGTTTTCCAATAATCCTGAGGGACTTGATGAGCTGGTTTAGATGTGTTGAATTAGGGCTGAAGCTAAACTCTACAGGGCTGTGGCCCTCCAGAAACTGAGTGGCCATTTACACAACACTGTTTTCAACTAAAAAATGAAAACTTTCTATGCTTTTGGTCGTTCATTTACAAGACAACAGTGTTTTGGGGAACTGAAAACGCAAACTTTTTCAAAAACTGGTTTCAAAATGTGTACGGTTTTGAAAACAATACCGTTATCGTCTCTGTGTAGTTAAAACTTTTTTCTTTTTTTTTTTCAAGGCACTGTGTAGCTAAACTACATGCAAATTTGTGAAAACAGTGGCGTCATGTGCGTGTATTATGTGTTCAGTCTATAGGCGTGTAGTGTTTCTTTACAAAGATACATCACCACCTACTGGCCTGGCAGCAGAATACAGCATTTTTAGTGTTCGTTTTTTGTTTGTTTTTTGCAGATGGGTGTGAACGGGAATCATTTTGGGACTGTTGTTGAGTGTACATGACAAAACGCAAAGGAAAACCTTTTCTGTTTTTAGTAGATGTAAGCGTACTCTAAGTTTTGCACCACTGATATAGGGGCTGTTAACACAACTATGTTATCGACTAAAAACTGAAAACTTTTGGCATGTTTTGGTCGTTCATTTACATGACAATGACATTTTGGGGGAATGAAAACGCAAAGTTTTGAAAACAGGCTTCAAATTGCAAGGTTTGGGAAACTACCGTTATCGTCTCTGTGTAAACTAAAAAAACGTAAATTTGTGAAAACGACGACATCATGCATATCATGTGTTCAGTCAGTGACATCGCCATCTACTGGCCTGGCAGCAGAATGCAGCGTTTTTATGGATCTGTGTGAAAGGGTATAATTTTGGCAACGTTGTCATCTGTACTCGAAAAACACAAAGGGAAAAACGTTTTCATTTTTAGTACATCGTTGTTGTGTAAACATACCCTTATAATATAATTAAAGAAACAGGAAAAGGTAATAAATGTCTGTAAATACTTAAAGCAAAATCTGAGGTTACATGCTGATTTTCTACGATGCCATGACAAACTACAACTCTGCAACTATTGGTGCAGATCTACCTTTTTCAATGATTCTAATGTTAAATCTTTACTTGTTTTTATACTTTTTTTCCATTTTGTTAGCTTTGAAAGCAACAGCAGTAAATTGGTGTACATTCCCAATCACATGTTTAGCCATCTCAAAGTTACTATCTATTGCACTTTTCATTGCGTCAATCATTGAATCAGCGTGTTCAGCTGCTTCCCATCCAATGACAAATCCTCCAAACGCTCCTGCAAACGGCGCTCCGAGAACGACACCCGCCGCTATTCCCAGCTGCCGCTGCCACTCCTGCTGTCGCTGCTCCTGTAACGCCTCCGCCCACAGGCACTGTTACTATTTCCATCCCTTTACTTAAGGCAGTATCTATGATTGTTTGCATCAGTGGGGGAATGTTTTGGCGTACAAGAATCACAACTGAGGTCCCCAGTACTAACATGGCCAGACAGCCACCAGTCACCATCCCAGTCAGCGCTCCTATAGCTTTGCGTGAAGAATTGGCTATTGGAAGAAGACACTTATTAGAATGTATAATGTCAGTTATTATACATTTCTAAACATGTTAGTATTTTTAAAGCATGTTTCAAATATTATTAAACAATAATTTGGATCACTCAAATTGCAAAAAATAAATAAATAAAAATTACAATTGCTGCAATGCTAATATATAAGCTATCTGACAATAGAAAATATGCGTTTAGCTACTAGTGGAGCTAACTGTTAGATTAGAAGGCATTTATTATACTCGATGCCAGAGTAAACTCGCTGAGCAAATTCAATTTGTGCTCTCGCGAGAACTCTGGATTTCCAGGGTAGTGTTTAATAACTAAATCACAATTTCTCATTGAAGCAAGATTCGTCGATCGGCAAGAAGCAGTTGCACGTGTTGAAGTGTCCATCCTGAGCTTTAATGGAAATTGTATGATGGGTCAATGTAACTCAGTTGAGTTAAAACAGCATTCCCTTGTTTTATGTTACATCAAACTGATTGAAGTAGGTTACAGCAACAACATTATAAATAGTAGGTAGAATCAAGTAGAAATATCTCCTTAAAACAGCTGCACAGGTTCACTTTTTAGTGTATTATTTTCAATAAAACATCAACATCTTTGTTAATTCTCAATGCGAACCTGTAGACGTATGACTGCTGTGGTTGTAGTCAGTTGTAGTTCTTGTGTTTCTGGTTGTTTCCTTTTCTGTTCTTTTTTCCAGTGATTCTGATTGTTAACCCCCAAATATCTATGTATCCATGTAACCCCCTGTAGTGCACACTGCGCAGTGTTCACTTCATCTGGTTAACCCATGTGGGGCCTACATGGAAACTGAGGACAAAACTGGCTGGTCCCCAGTAAGATAGCCCAGGTCAAACACATCTGGACCACATGGGTGTCCTGGTCGAGGTAAAGAAGAGGTTCTAGTCCAGGAAAGCCTCCAATGTTAGTTTGGGTAACAGTATCTGCGTTTCCACTGTCGGGCCAGAGCCGGGTGTGCTAGTGCGTGCCAGGGACAGTCGCGTTTCCACTGTCACTTCCGGGGCTCGATCGGGGCCAACGGCCAGGACTTTCTGGCCCATCGAATACCTTGGGCCAAAGCGGGCTAGCTCGGGCTAGAGGAGTGCTTACGAACAGAGGCGGGGTTTACCTGAGTCTGGAGACGCCAGCGCCAGATGATTCTGTCAGCATTAAAGACTTTTAAAATAATTGAACTCACTTTCATGTTTGAATGCCTTCTGTTCGTGATACGATATGGACTCTGATCACCGTATAAGGTAGAAATATTTACATGCGATGCATAATTGTAATTGATAATTGTAAATGCTAACAATTACCATAGTAAACATAGTAAATACGCTTGAAGACGACTACGTCAGACGAAGAGCCTACGCGCTCGAAGCGTTACTGTGTGTGAGTCTACTATTAAATGTTTCATATTTTGGAGCCATGGTGTGCCGACTTTTTTCCTTTTTTCATTTAACCTATATGAAATATCAAAGCACACGTCAAGCACAGACTGCAGAGTGTCATTGTAAAAGCATGTTATTTTTATCCTCATTCATCATGTACTTTACAATAATCAAACACGCTCAATCACACATACTGTATAGAAATAATAATACCACATTATCAATTGTATTATGGCCATTTGTCTCTGATAAATTGAAGAAGAAAATATAAAAAGCAGGGCAAGTTTAGCACTAATAATGTAAAAAACAACCAGCCGATATCTGCATGATAAATGTACAGTGAAGTTAACGTGTGACTGCAACACAATTTAATAATTAACAACCCTACTTGGCAAATGTCTAAATGAGTCTAAATGAATCTGAATAGCATTTTTATTTATTTTTTTACATAGTTTTCTAAGCTTTTAATGTGGACAAAATTAAATAATACTGGAAATTGTCATTACTGAATATATCTGAATTCAGATATACCCCCCAAGTTTATTATTAAAAGCAAGATCAACTAATAGATAACTAAAAATAAGCTACATAAATTCATCAACTAACCATTCAGAAACTTCCTGTCACTTCTACACAGGGACGGATTGACAATCTGTGCGTTCTGGAAAAGTCCAGAACGGCCGTCCAACCGAGGGCCGTCGGCACAAAAAAAAAAAAAAAGTCTAATAAAGCAGTATTAACAGCCAACAGCAGGGGCACTAATATGATCACTTATGCTACGTGTAAAAAACAACAACTGAGGAAGAAGAGTCGGCCTATAGCCACTGACATTTTATAAGGCTGCACTTTTAAATTTGCTTACATTATATTTGAATAGCTGTGGTCTCCAACGTGGTGCCTGTCAGTTGCCCGCTAAACACATTCTATAAATAGCCCCAACTTGCCGTCGGGGTTCCAGACTTCGAATAAATGGTAGGCCTGTAATTTTGCGACCTTTTCAACTAAACGTTTCAATTTGAACTTTTGCCTCTACAAAATTACCCAACTCTCTTTGATTGTACGCTGTCATTTGCGTTGCGTATGAGAAACATCAAATGGCAAACGCTTAAAAAGCGGAACAAAACTTGTTTGATCTGAGCAGCGCATTATCAGCTCGGGCCAAAAAACAGCGATCGCGGACAAAGCTGATCTCGATCACGCGAACATTATTACACAGAGCTGCGCGATCCACTGAGAAGCATTTCAATTCAGCGCAGAATTCTCTATCTCTATTATAAACCACAAATGACTATGTGATTTAAGCTTGTAAAAAGCCAGATGAAACAGCGCTGATATTCTCAACATATTGACGCAAAAACAACAACAAAAAAAAAAACAGGCGAAACATTGTTCCGAGAACAAACCAGTTATGTATAAATGTATTAAATGTAATGCAGTAATGTTTTTGTTTAGAAGTTATGGCAGTTTATTATTATTTTTTTCATTTTTTTTTTTTCATTTATATTTATACTAAATGTTTGGGCTGCTGTTTTTGATAACACGTACAATAGGTTTATAGAAAATCAACAAAAAAAACCCTAAAAAAACAAACAAACAAAAAAATTCATAAGTTTTCAGGATTTTTTTTAAACGCTTTTAAAGGCCTGTTCATACCAAGCACGATAACTATAAAGATAACGATAAAGATATAATTCTAAAAATCGTTTTCCATATTAAAGAATAACAGAGTTCACACCACAACTATAACGATAAAGATATGAGGAACGATATCGTTGGGATCACTTTCAGAACGATTTTTTTCCAGCTGTCAAACGATAAAACACTGACAGGCAATCAGAATCCATTCTAATTTAAAGGTCTCGCACATTTAAAATGGGGCGGGCGCGTGCTTAGAATAAAAAGACCGTTATCGGTCGTTGGTGTGGACGCATATATAGTTATCTTTATCGTTATCTTTATAGTTATCGTGCTTGGTGTGAACGGGCCTTAAGTCTGAACCAGAATATCAAGATATTTTATTATTTCCCATATGATGGTGAAAAGTAAAAAAGCTTCACCATGTTATGTATAATAAATATTGGAGTATAACAAATAAAAATTCCTTCTAGATTTGCACACAAAAAGGTGCAACAAAAAAGGTGCACACAAAAAGGTTGGAGATCCCTGGTATACAGTAGCCTAACTATATGTTTTATAATTACAAGTTTGTGTAATTTGGGTTACTGTAGCCAGTGACATTTCATTATTTGTATTTTATGGCATTGTACATTTTTTGTTTTTATTTGAAGGCTTCATTAATAAACACAACCCCAATTATCATCATTGGTTTTGAGATGTTACTTGCTGTGAATACCTGTCTGATAGGCTACAGTATTGTGGCATAGCCTAGTATCAGGACATCCTGGCTAGTGTCTGTCCCACACGGCTAGAGGCGAATGGCCGGATGATGGGCCTATTTGGGAGAAAGTCCAGGGCTGTTTTTTAGCCCCAGTCCGTCCCTGCTTCTACATGTTGTCACTTCTTCTTGAGTCTCTCCATCATTGTCCGACTCTCTGTTATCAGCTCCAATCACCGTGTGTGTGAGGTGATTGGAGCTGATAACAGCTCCGCCCTCTGTGCCGGGAGCAGCAGCTCATTTGCAGTTAAAGGGGTCATGAACTGGCTTTTTTTTAAAAATATATATTGTTTTCTGAGGTCATCTTATGAGGTGCACTTGGTTTTTACATTCAAAAACATCAAATTGAATAAATAACTGGCTATTTTCTACCCTGGTTTTGAGCCTAGCTCCTGAAACGCTCGGTTTTTATGGGCGTGCCGCATTGAAGACTTGCCATAAAATGCCCACTGCTATGATTGGATAACAGTTTTGCAAATTATAATGAGTTTCATGTAATGCGTGAATCGGTGGGCGGGGCTAAACAGGCCGTGTTGAAGTAGGCGTTGATCTTCTCCTGCAGAGGCGGGGTTTGATACCCTTTGACCTCATAGATCCCCACTTTGAAAAACCTGTCGTTCGCTGTGCCTGGTGCAGGGTGGGAATTTTGTAATTTTAGGGGCAAGGCCATTTGGCCTCCACCTTTTTTTTTTTTTTAGGGGCACCAAGGCCATATGACAGGGCACAAAGGCCATCGTACAATTCGATGGTTTTCCCATTCAGATTGATACCATAACATCCTAATTTGGAATAAGACATGGATTATGACTTTTTTAATAAAAAAAAAACATTTTTTAATGAGAGATAGAGCGCCATTACATCCAGAAGGTATACACCCTCACACAACAATAGAAACAACATAGATGCCAATAAAAGCATTCAGAAACACCACAAATGCCAATAAAAGCATTCAGAAACAACACAAATGCCAATAAAAGCATTCAGAAACAACACAAATGCCAATAAATTAATAATTTCCTGCATTGTCGAACGCTCTTCTTCATGTGTTTGAAATATGGACTATAATGTTCAGTAGAGCGCCCTCAGGCTGCTGGTATGAATTGAAAACACAGCACATCAGTATACAGCGCTCATAATGATTACATCGACGCATTTGGCTATAAATTCAATAAAATATTATTCCTGTCAATAGAAATCTGATGTAAACTGAGAATATATCAATATTTCTCCAAATCTGCACACTTTTGATCTAAAAGCCGTGAGGGACGTTGTTTTGTGAATCGCTTTCATGACGACAGCACAGGAGTTTTTTATGAATGGGAGCGTCTGACGCTCATAATTCATATTAAAGGTATCGACTCATTTTTGCATTTCATAACTCCTGACACAAATTAAGACATAACTGTCAATATAAATTTCTCAGAATACAAATACTGAAACGTGAGTCTTATATCTTTTTAATGATGTAAGTTATAGTTTGTCAAGGTAATAACATTAAATCTTATAGTAACTTTGAACTATATAAAAAAAAAAAAACGCTTCAGTGCGCCGACGCCGTTACCTCTGGAACCTTGCATAGGGCACTTTTCTGAAAAGGGCACTTATCTACTAGCAAATAGATTTTGATATTTTTAGGTCAAACCGTTCCTGTCTGTCAGTCATATAATGCAGGTCTATGGTTACGGTCTCAAAGAGCATCCACAGAGTCCAAATTAAAACAATTGCCCATCGTCCAAATTAAACAATTCCCCATCGTAAGTACACATTGATGGCCTAAGACACGAAACGAGCGGTTTGTGTGAGAAAACGAACAGTATTTATATCGTTTTTACCTCTTGTAACACAGCGACGTCCAAGTGATCTGAGGGCGCCCGCGCTTCCTGCTGTGTGACGTGTGCGCAGACTGGTGCATAGATAGACATATAGATTTCGCCTTGGCCACGGCAGTTCATGAACGAATGCCGTAGCCAAGGCGAAATCTAGTGTATATGTCTATGCACCAGTGTCGACAACAGAGTGTCGTTCTTCTGTTGGTGCTGACGTTACATGCTTCTTGCACTGCTGTTTTGATGCGTGAGATCATCGATGTGATTATGACACAGCACCTGCGCGAATCCACAAACTAATTGAAGTTCAGAGACTACTTGGGTGGAACTTGGACAGAGCCAGGGCACACAGGCCACTGTGGCCGTACGATGATTTTTTCACGTGGCATGAAGGCCAAAGTGTAGGGCAACGGCGGCCATAGCCGCGTGGCCGCGGTATAATTCCCACCCTGGCCTGGTGTCAATAAAAGCTTTTATTGGACTAACAAGGAAGTTTTCAGTTCTGAAACGTACATGATATTATTATAGTATGATGACCTCTTATAGGCTATGTCAAAAGTGTAAGGACTGATTTTCCTGATAAAACAAAGCTCACCCTGCAATAAAGCCATGAAATGCACCCTGGATAGGAGTTAACAAAGACTGAGCACAGGACAGTGCCCTGACCAAACTTATCTCCTTGTCTCCTTGTGTGACTTCAACTCATCCCTCCTCTCCCCCCTCAAGTCACTGAAAGTTCATTAAGAATGTCTAAATAATCACATATGGTGTATCTTGTGAATCTATTGTTTTTCTCAGTGCGATTGGTGTAAAATGGTCTTAATTTCATTGCAGTCATTGGTTTAATGAGAAAGATTGAGAACTTAGGAGAATCCTGCTCTTCTCTCTGGGTAATGTCTCTTAAAGGTATCTCCCGAAACCAGGTGTTACCCCCTGGGGTACATGAACTGACCCAAAACAACTCTAAACAATATTTGTATAACCCCTTTTGTTCTGGTCTGGGTATTTAAGGCGAGGGGACAGAGCAGTCTTTGGGACTCTTTACCAGGATCATCCCCCACAGTGATGTTTCAGTGTTTTCCCATTGGAAAGTCAGGCGAGGCTGTGTCCGTGAGATCCACGTAAACCCGGGGCGTGTGAGTCTGTGTGGCATCGGGTCCCTTAATGAATTAATAACTGAAAGTATGGATACTCAGAATAATCAAAGATCTAAATGAATTCATAATCAATATTTATGACTATTTTCTAATAAGAAACACAATCTAAATTTGATAATCATTTGAAATTGGAGTCAGATTAAGCGTAGAGCTAAAGTAATATTGAAACTAAATTCCAATAAATTAAGTGAACTTCACTGGACCGCTGAAAAGACAAACACGCATTATTCCTTCACCGGGCCGGAAAAACTGTAATCAAACACACACTGCTCCATTTCATCAGTCTCTTTGTCATTTTATTTAAATGCACCCAAGATAAGATCTGATTCCTGCAAAACACGTGACACACTGAAAGATAAACTGAACACAGTAACCACAGTCTGCAAAGAACAGCAGCTGAACCTGGAAGTTTAGCATTATACAGATTATAGTGTGTGTGTGTATGTGTGTTTTTGTCCAAACAATCTCCAGACTTTTTGCTTTAACTTGGATTTCATCCTTTTAAAAGCTGTAATGTGACTAAATCATGCTTGTTTGATCTACTATGTATTTGTTCAAAGTATTTTATCAATGCTACTGTGAATAAATGTAATAAATACACTATTATTTTACTGTTGTTATTCATTAACCATGCATGTTTTCCTTTATTTGTTTTCTTGAGCTTATAGTTCACATGGTCACACATGTTATCTCTAGTTTAATCGGGTTAAAAATACACATTTCAGTTGAACACAATTTAATTGTTTTAAAGATGCATTTATTTTGAACATAACGATACATTTAGATCAATTCTGCAGATGCCGATATATTCAAATACAATTATTACATTGGTTAACTACACAGTAAAATCCCCAGTGTTCATGTGTCCACAGCAGGGTGTTAAAATAGCACTGAAGCTGTGTTGAAGTTAATGAGATATAAAAAGAAACCCAGCCTTACCACATGCTAAATGTACAGGAAACAGGAAACTGAATCCTTACAGTGAAATTTATGTGTGACTACATACATATACAGACAAGCCTTACAAAATTGTATTGAGACTAATAAGAATACAGCATAATGTCAGCTGAAACTAAATAGATTTAAAGTATAGCCACTAATGAATAAAACATCTTAATATAGCCTAATTGTAAATGTTTTATTTTATTTTATATCCATTTATTTATTTATATATAATATATATATATATATTCAAATCAGTAATTAATTTTCTTTTTTAAGTATAGTTGTTGCAGTTTCAAGGTTTTGCAGTGCAGTCCTTCATCAAAGTCATTGCATTCTCATAGCTGGTCATTACTGCCCTGCTCATGCTGTCATTTGCTGAATCAGCATCTTATCCTTTAAATCCAAAATTAGCCATTGCTTTAAGTGCTCCTCCAGCGCCTCCAGCGATAATTTTGCTCCCTATTTCACCCACAATTTGTTTTGAATAAGCTTCTATATGCTTTTTTACTAGTTCTACAACTACGTCACGGACACCCATTAAAGCACTAAACAGTGCCCATTTTGATATTTCTTTAACCCAACTAAAAGTTGTTTTATGAACATTGTCCTTAGCTTTTTCTCGCTTCTCTTCTTGAGGCAAATTGTCCACATTTTCCTTCATCTCCTTTTGAATATCTTCCTCCAGCTTTTGAAACAGCTCATTGGTGTAGCAGTCATTATCTTCCACCATCGTGTCGATGGTCTCCAGCAGATTTTTCACCTGAACTCTGTTGCTCTTGTTCCTTGAATCACAGTCGTTCCAGTATTTGTTGTCGATGACGTGACAGCGTCCTCCACATTTATCAACCAGCTCCTGCAGTTGTGGATTGGTCTTCACAAATTCTTCAATGGTCTGGCCTTCTAGTTGATCACCATGAGTGAATAAGATCACTGTGTGTTTCAGGACGTCATTTTTCAGCATTTTTAGATAGTTTTCCACTATCTTTTTTTCTTGTTTTTTGTATGTTCCAACCTTTAGAACAATGACAAAGGCATGAACGCCTTCAGCGCATTCAACTAAAGTTCTGGAGATCTTAGATTTCACCTTATCATTATCTTCTGTGTCAAAGAAATCAGGTGTGTCGACAACTGTGATCTTTTTTCCATTAACCGTGTTCTCACTTCTCTGACGTTCAGTTGTAACAGCATTAGCCGAAACTTTAGTGGGGAATATTGTTTTTCCAAGAATTGTATTCCCGGCACTGCTTTTACCATTGCCTGAGTTCCCAATAAGGACGATATTTCTCTTTGGTGTTGGTGAGAAAAATGAAGAAACTTGAAGAAAGAAAAAAAAATTTAAAATGTGAGTCTTTAATTATAATCCTTATATAGTATATTTGGCATGTCCAACAATCATAACTTACTCCAATTTCCCATGATCCTTGTCTGTTGATGACGTCAGTCTCTGTAAGGTAAATAATAGTAAGGTTATTCTTGGCTCTTGGCCCTTCTTCATATAGGACATTAATTATAATATTTGTTTAAAAAATATATATTAAAATATATAATATTTGAACCACAAATTTATTTGCTTCAATGTCTAAGCAAATATCTTACTCATAATTCCAATTAAAATGGTGAATCAAATGTCATACTGTAAATCATTCACTCTCAGAATCAAATGTGTAAAAACTATTAAAACTATTGCAGTACCATTAAAGGACACACTTCTTTTTCTTTTTCTCTATAAAAGGTACATATTAGTACCTTAGAGTAGCAATAGTACCTGTACATCACAATGATACATGTTGTTTTAATTAAGTAAAAAATTGCCTGTTGGAGGGAAAAAATACATTCTTCATTCTTGTTAACATACTTTTTTAACATTCAATATACATGCATGCAACGTAAAACAAGAAGAGTATAGACTTAAAAAATTTTTTTTAAATGTTAGCGTGAAAATTGCATTCCTGCGTTTGGCTTGTCAATATTACAATATTGCAGTTATCGTGACAGCCCTGCAGTTAACTGCAGTTTCCTATAAGTCCACTGCTATGTATATACAAGGGCTGGGTGGTATGATGATATCGTTAACGCAGTATAAAATGTCTATCCTTTGAGATTTTGCCAAATTGTGTATATCGCGGTATGTAAATATATAGCACTATTGACAATTCAGAGTGAAGAAATGCATGAATGCGAATAAAAAGAGCGGGACGTGCTTGATTTTAACCCTCTGGTCCTCTTTGCTTAGGAGTCACACTTGTCTCCTTCGTGGTCAAAAGTGACCGAAGCCTTAAAATGTAGCTTTTTTTTTTTTGGAAAACCAATGTAATACATTTTTGTTCAATAATATTTTTTTATTATTATTTAGAATTTTGAAAGGTTTCTATGGTACTATGCAATAATTATAAATTTATGAGGTATTTTTTTCCATTAGAATTAATATTTTTTAGTTTTTTATTTTTATTTTTCAATAAATGCAACATTTCACATTAAAATAGAGTGCAGGCCTTTAAAATCCATTTTTTGAAGTGAGAAAAGCACCATCCAGTGGCGTTAAAAAAAATATAAACATGTGTAATGTCATGTAACCACCTGTAGGCTATACTGTAGCTCCCTATATAAATGCATAGAGATAGCCTGGTTAAAACCAGACCATTCTCAGTAGTAACTGAGTAGTGATGTTACGTTCGTGAACGAATCATTCTTTTTGAACGAATCCTTTAGGTGAACGAATCGTTCTCGTTCACGTAATCCATTGACTCATATTTCTCGTTCACTGAAATGTGAAATCCCTCCCTCCACAGCAGCGCGGCGCTATTAGCAGCGCATGCGCAGCTCAGTGAACCGGTGTTTTCAACCTGTCAAAGAATGAACCTCGAGCCAATAGCCTTCGAGTATGAGATGTGACGGAGCATGTTATTTGTTGGATGTAGTGAACGAATACGCCCTTCACTGACTGTGACCGAGTTGCTTTTGAGTCTGAACCATAGGTCTGAACGAGAGAGAGATCTTATCGTTTGTGAATGAGTTGAACGAACTGGTACATGTCGTTCATGAACGAAAATAACCAGTTGTTTGAACGATAATGATGGCGAACCGATAGAGCTAGGTTTGTGTAGTTAGCATGTTTGCATCAAAGAAAGAAATTTACACTTTACCATTGTAATGAAAACAGGTTAATAACGCAAGCTAATGGTTAAATATAACAAAGACAAATTAAAATCGTAATTTTTTACTTGGTTTGAGCTAAGGGGGGTGGCACTTGACTGTTTACTTGATTTAAATTTACACTTCTCGTTACCTGCTTTTCTTATATATTTGTTTGTGTGTTTTAGTCTTAGTTTTGTGGTATTTTGCACTTTGAACAATTTACTTGACTACTTGTGTTCATTTTGTATTATCAAAAATGAATTCATTACGTTTTATTCATGTCATATGCACTTCTCTAAAAACTAAAACAAACCAAAAAAATATGACAGTATTGGTTAGGTACGGTGGCCGAGAGGTGCAAAACAAATCACAATTACAAAAACAAAATAACAATTCAGAAAACAAAATAACAATTCAGAAAACACAACGACAATTTGGAAAACAAAATAACAATTCAGAAAACACAATAACAATTCAGAAAACACAACGACAATTCAGAAAACACAACGACAATTCAGAAAACACAACGACATTTCAGAAAACACAACGACATTTCAGAAAAAAACGGAAAAGGTAGGTATATTTTGAGAATGACGTACTTATCGCTGAATGGACGAGATACCTGTCAATCAAGAAATTTGTGATCAACTTTGTTTTGCTATGCGAAAATAGAACACATTAAACTTTACTTTGAAGAAGGACATTCATGTGCCGTGATTGTGGACATGCTGGCGACATACCACATAATATATACTATATTAATAGTGTGTCATGAGTTTAGTATGCCTGAGCACATGGTTAGCATGAGTGTTTCGCGATTAGCGCGATAGCCCGCTATTCATTATGTCGATATTATTTGAGTGTATGAGAGTACATGATGTTGTTTCAGTCTTATTTTGTTTGTAAAAAGCATGAGATTAGAGTGTTACTACAGCTGCCATACGTCATTTTGGGGCTAGCTAGAGCATGAGAACTGCACAGAGAGAGTGTTAAATAGCTTGTTGATCATATTTTTCCCTTATGTGTACAACGGTCATTACTGTAAAAAAAAGTGATATACATGTTGAGAATGTATGTTTTGAGCTTTTGTTATGCATATTCTCTTATGCTTCATTCTGAGTAAATACACCAACAAAGAAGCCATCACTGCAATGCTCTCTTTTATTTCATTTTTCAACATACCACGACATTAAAAGCTGCGTCGACCAGGACAGTTGTTCGGCTACCGGACAATGTGGTTAGTAAGTTACTTCTGCAGAAGTTGCGTGTTAAACGTGATGACATATGCGGCTGCTGCAAGAACTCGACCCACCAGGGACAGAACAAGGACACGTCGTAGATTCGTTAGGCGTACCTATCACTCCATGGGACCGAACTTTGCTCCATGGCACGTTGATGGGTACGATTTGTTTCTACCGGTACTTCCAGACAGTATCGCTTGATTCCGGTTCTGGCTTGATTGACAGGTATCTCGTCCATTCAGCGATAAGTACGTCATTCTCAAAATATACCTACCTTTTCCGTTTTTTCTGAATTGTCGTTGTGTTTTCTGAAATGTCGTTGTGTTTTCTGAAATGTCGTTGTGTTTTCTGAATTGTCGTTGTGTTTTCTGAATTGTCGTTGTGTTTTCTGAATTGTTATTGTGTTTTCTGAATTGTTATTTTGTTTTCTAAATTGTCGTTGTGTTTTCTGAATTGTTATTTTGTTTTTGTAACTGTGATTTGTTTTGCACCTCTCGGCCACCGTAGTTAGGTCTCATTTGCGTAACGTCAGCAAATAGCATTTCAGTTCGGGCTGTGAAGGGGCATGTAATTGGTTGGATCTACTGAACTAATATGCCTATCACTGACTGAGATCGCTCTGTTTTGAGTCTGAACGAGAGAGAGAGATCTCGTTCGTGAACGAATTGAACTATACTGGTTCTTTCGTTCGTGAATGAGAGTACTGGGTAGATCGGTCATTTAGCATGTGATTCAATCTCATTCAAAGCGCAGTTATAGGTGTGCACATATAATTTTTTATATTCATATTCAACATACAGACCATCAACGTTTAATATAATCCCAGATTTATGAATGTGTATGTCTGACTAAACAATTAAAATGTTAATTATGCAAGAAAACCTTGGTTTGGTCATCTGAACCACTTATTTAGACTTATGTTATTAATTTAGTAAATAAGGCACACATTTTAACAAAGCCAAATCACTTTTTTTTTGTAACAAGTAAATATGTTTGTTAAAACATAGCATAAAATACACTCTTTTTCGCCACCTGCTGCAGTATATATGTAATATGAAGAAATTATCACTGAACGAATCTGAACGAATCATTTTGGTGAACGAACTGAAAATGAACGAGTCTCTGGAAAGAATAAAAATTTCCACCACTATAACTGAGTTATGGTCTGGCAAAGCTCCTTTAATAGCTCATTTCCAAAGGGGCGTCACCAACGGACGTCGTTCAAATGCCTCTGGGCGCAATTGGATAGACCTAAAACTCCTAAAACCAATCAGAGATCGTCATGTGTAAAGCCATATGCTGCCTCCCAATTCGCCTATGTTACACTACGCCATATGTACTCTTTTTGTGAAGAAAATGTATTTACTTTTGAATGTGTAGCAAAAAAGTAGGCAACTTTGGGACATACTACTTCGTCATCTTTATCGGACGGATCTGTCGCGTGCATCCTGTCACCCTGTCAATCATCTTGTCACAGTTAAAATCCTCTATTAAATCTAATTTAATTTCCTACCGTTTCGGAGAGAAATGTAGTAGCATGTTCATCTGCCCGTGGGTCTTTCATGGAGACTGTCCTCATGTGTTTGCAATTTGAATATAATAATGCATTTAAAAGTTGGTGCACTTCACCAACGGACGTCGCTCAAATGCCTCTGGGCGCAATTGGATAGACCTAAAACCAATCAGAGCGATCGTCATGTGTAAAGCCCGCCTCAACGTTTCTGATTGGTGCCGCGATTTCGAGGCATGGGGAAATGGACTTGAATGAGCTCTTTGCCAGACTACTTGCAGAGCAAATCCAAATTTGCCGGAAGTTGTCTGGGTTTTCCCAGGCTAGCATAGAGAGGCTTTTTGATTCAAATTGTTTTTTTTTTTTACATTTTATATATATATATATATATATATATATATATATATATATATATATATATATAAGACTACTTTTTGTCAAGGTTTAGATATATTTTTTAGATAAGTATCAGATTTTGCATTATGATTACAATCAAACAATAACATTTGGTAAGAAAGGGAACACAATTGCAAGCATTTTTGTTTCTCAGTATTTGATCATTTAAAAAAAAAACTAACAAAATAAGGGATGGATAGTGATCATTCAAAACACTTTATGCAGACATTTTGCAATTAATTGGTATTTTATCCAGTTTAATTCTGTAAATGGTAATAAAACCTCAGAAGGGAACAGCAATTATGATCTAACAGCAAAAACATAAAATAACTAGTGGTGGGCCGTTATCGGCGTTAACGTGCTGCGTTAACGCGAGACTCTTATCGCGCGATAAAAAAAAAATATCGCCGTTAATCTATTCTCAAAGTTGGGTTGGGAGCTGGCTCTATACTACACAAGCTATGATGACACAATCTACTCGCAGCCGCGAGGTACACCCGGCTGCAACGCATTAACGTATTCGTCGTCATCTTAAGTAAACTACTGAAAGTGAAAGCTGGTGAAAAAGATCGGTGCAACCTCCATTATTTGGACTTGGTTTGGATTTAAGCCGTCCGACGAGCAGCAGCAAACTATAGACAGAGTGTGTGGGGACCAGGCGCCGATTTATGTTTTCCTCCGTGGGTGCTCATGGGCGCACGCCCTTTAAAAAAAAAAAAAAAAAAAAAAAAAAAAAAGTAGTCAAAAAATAAACATTTTTTGACTACTTTTTTTTTTTTTTTTTTTTTTTTTGCAAATGCAAACGCATTTCAGAACCTTAGGAAATGGACAGCGGCCGACACGAACACGCACACCTATTTACTTGATAATAAAGCCGTAAAGTAGGCTATCTTTCAACTCAGGACAGCGCCACTTCTCACAAATACAGACAGGATTGGAGATGAAAAGTTTAACTGACACGTAACCGCGATCAGCTTCGTGGGAAATTAAGAATCAATGTCACACAACAGAGTCCTGCACGGGTCCGATTTTGTAAACCCGCAGTTCTTAAAACTGCATCCGACCCGTTTACCGACAGCAGCAATTTAAATCCGCACCCGACCCGACCCGAAATAAAATCAGTTTATACTATCACATTATAGACACACTTACAAAAATGTTATTGTTTATTGCCAGATCATACAGAAGTTATCACACAGCCATTAACACAATGACAACTTCATCCGGTACATGAAGAACATGGCTAACATTACCACAAAACTGAGTAGCCTTATAACATTTTACCAGTCGAACAGACACGGCTGCAATACTATATCTGCCACGCAATTTCGTCTAGCCTATACATCTGACAATGTTGGGTTCAAACACGCCCTGCACACCACACATACTGAACAGTGTTAAATTTGACAAATACTGTTCGATAGAACGGTTTGGTTTGTTACCACAGTAACAGTTATCTGCGTGCTTCCTCAGCGATGAAGTTCCACATTTGCGGCTATCCGAAAATGCATGCAGCAAGCCTTTCATAACATTGTTTTCTTCAGTTTTGTCGACAACTTTACTATCTCCACTATAGCTTTTCTTTTCTTCACCTCCTCAGCATCCATCTCGACGACTGCAAGCAGATCGCGCGCGCGGTTATGATGACTTTTTAAAAGTGAAAGTAGAGACTCCTGGGAGGGCGTGTCGCGTGGGCACAAATAAACTGATGTGGATTTTAAATTATTTTATTAACTTGAAATACAGGCATATTTTTGTAGATGTGTTCCTAAAAATGTGCATATATATTTTTTACGTTTGCACGTGATTGTTTTAAGCCCGTGTTTAGACCCGTGTTTCCCCCGTGTCCGACCCAACCCGCACCCGTTTGAGCAAAATTTGTGGGTCACCTGAACCCGTGCAGGACTCGTTCACACAAGTCCACACAGTAAAAAATATATTTGTTGACTCACCATTGCGGTTAATTCTTCAGGAGGAACGTGCGACATAACCAATCACAGTGTGACAGACGCTTCACATAGCACCAACTGCAATGTTTAATTTTAAATGAATGTAACTGGCAGTTTGGCACACGTGGGTGCTCGGTATTTTCCGTGGGTGCTCGGTATTTTCCGTGGGTGCTCGAGCCCCGGAGCACCCACGGTATCGGCGCCTATGCGTGGGGTAACAGTTCGGTAAGTTAACACACGACTAATCCCTTCTACCACCTCAAATTCAAAACGAAACATATCACTGAATACCAGCGCGCGCGTATTATTCCCAATATACCTTAGTGGTGTAGCACATATAATATCTGTCTGCACCCGATTTTAAGAATCGTTGTTGTGTTTCTTTTTAACTGAAAATACATCAGTTAGACAATATTCTAATTTTGAATTTGGGGTTTAATAAGCTCCCAGCCATAATAAACATTAGACCTACTTAAAGGGATAGTTCACTTTGAAATTAATTTTTTATATGTTTTAGCTTACCTCAAGGGCATCCAAGATGTAGGTGTCTTTGTTTCCGCAGTAGTTTCAATTTTGATATTTTTAGGTCAAACCGTTCTTGTCTGTCAGTCATATAATGCAGGTCTGTGGTCACTGTCTCAAAACCCAAGCACAGAGTCCAAATTAAAACAATTCCCCATCGTCCAAATGAAACAATTCCCCATCATAAGTAGGGGAGAGCCGGGACAGTTGAAACACTTTTCAGATAAATGTCGTTTTCTAAGATAAGGTTACAGATAGATTTTTTATTTTTTTGTGATTAACAACTCACATATGTGTTCTCTTAGTATCATGTGTTATTCGGTACAAATATAGATTGATTTAAGTAAAATATGATTTTGAACGGGAGTTGTGCTTTGTTTCAATCGTCCCGCCTGTGCGGGACGGTTGAAACACAGGGGTGGGACGGATGAAACATGACAGTTTAAATGGCAACTATTCATCTAATGCTTTTTTTTGTGAACAACACCTGACAAGTAACTTATGTACATATTGTTACAAAAAAATTTTGTAATTTATTTTCATTTAAAGGTTCATATTAACCATTTTTGTTCTGTCGCACCAATAAACAATAGGCGATAAGCCTATGCGCATTTTGTAATCTTTCTAACAGGCTATTTTGACGAAGACAGGCAAATCCGTTTACTATTAATTTTCTTACATTTCTTCCTTGAGTCATATTGAGTGTTTGCTAGTTGAATAGCCTGTTATTATGAAGAAAACGAGGTCAACCAGACGACGATAAATGAAATTTATTGAATATTGAAGATTGGACAATTGCTGATTATTACAGAGATAGCATGTGTTGCGTAATTGAAAATTAATTTGCATTAAAATAAACACAAGTCTAGAAACAGTATATGAATCTATGAACAGTATAGGCTATGACACACTGTAAAACTTTACTGTAAATTTACAGCGAATTTCCTACAGAATTGTACTGTATTTCCATAATACAGTATTTGGCTGTATCTTTTACAGAACAGCTGTAAATATACAGCACATTTCTGTTTTCAACCCGATAAATTCGTAATACAGTATCATACTGTAAAAGCACTGCATTGTGGGATTGATTTCTTTCGCGCTCAATTCAGTTCAAATGTGACGCGAGCAGACAGTAGCTACTACAGGCAAACTTGATTTGTCAGCGGGATTCAACTGAACAGAATAATCATTCCTGTTATCAAGATAAACAGTGTCTGCGAATCTGTGAGCAATTTTTAAGCTTTTGTGAGCTTCGGTTCGTGTTTCAAACATTAGTTGCCTGTGACGCAGCAGAAAATGGGAGACATTAACTTTACATGAAGACGGATGGAAGAATTTGTCATCTGAATAACCTGCGCCTGTGACGATTAGTGGGATTTAGAGTTTGAGAAGATGGAAAATTGTTCAACTGAGTGATACGGTAAGACAATATATATATTTTTTTGCGTTCGCATTTCTAACATACGTTGATTTCACGAATGCTTATTTGGTTTGATTTTGCAAACGCGGTTTTCTGCCGCGGCCGCGCAAACAATTCACTCTGTTCCACCTGTTTACCAAGTAACGTAAACGTTAACTTCGATATTTCACATAATAGGCAACATATACCATGTTATTTGCATGACCTGCTTTTGATATATATCTTTTTCGTTTCAGGCTTTGTAATCTGATGACGGTCCAGTGCTAATGTAAGTACTTTAAAGTAGTGTTACAGTTATAGTCTATGTGGTAAAAAAAATGCTATCAAATGCTGTCAGTTCTGTGATCGTGCTTTTGAATCGTTGTCATAATTTTGCTAGCACAAGAAAATCAATGTTCCTAATGCTGTTTTCAAATGTAGTAGCAGCTATTCCTGATTGCCATGCCATGGTCCTACAACTAACAATTCAAAGAGAAGTTAGACGGTGTTATCCTTCAAGCAGATAAGTAGAGATTATTCAACAAATCTCATTAATCTGTAATATTTTTTATGTTTTGGTTCTGTTGATCATGGCTGTGCTGTCCTTTTTAAAAATTGTTTCAGGAATTTGCATCGCTGATGTCCAGCAATCTACACTTGACAGAGTCCACGCCTTATTTCCTGGTATGTAAACATTAAAGGGGTAGTTTAAACCTAAAATGAAAAGCCATCATTTACTCACTCCACTGCAAAATATATTTTTCTTAATTAGTGTTTTTTTCATGTTTCCAGTCCAGATATATAAAATTCTTACATGAAGAAGCATTTAATAGACAAGTAAAAATTGTCTTGTTTTCTGAAAGAATATGTCAGAATTTAGTGAGTTTATGCTTAAAACAAACAAAATAATATGGCAGTGCGTTTTAACGTTCTAACCCTAATCAATTTACATTTTTAGGTGAAAATTTTAATTTATAAAACTATGAATAGATAGACAACTACATCGAACCACAGTGGAACCCACAATAGTTATTTTAATTATTAATATTATTTATTAATTAATTTTATTATTATTTTTTTCAATTACAGGTCAATCTCTAAGCAACCAGTGCTGGACATTACGTTTGGAAGGTCAAGGTGTGTGTGAAAGGATCACAGCCTAACTTCATCACTGGCCTGGCAGCGCTGTTTGCCTCCTCCTATAACTTCAGCTTGCAGTACAGGAAGAGGCAGCACCTTGAGTTTGTTCAGAGGTTAGTCATTAGCATATTTGCCATTCATATAAATATTAGGCTGAATTGTGACTTGTCTTGACAGTATTTATTATGTTGACTACTGGTATGAACAATATATGGCCCTGGTTTCCATACTGGGCTTAGCTTAAGACAGGTCTAGGCCTTAATAAAATTAGGGTATTTAAGCAGCTTTTATAAAAATGTCTAATAAAAAAAAAAAAAACATTACTGGTGTGCATCTTGAGACAAAACAGTGACAGTCACATATTTCAGATATGTCAGTGCAAGTTGTTTTCAGTTGAAGGATTAGTGAAAATTCTGTCATTAATTTTTCACCCTCATGTCGTTCCAAACCTGTAAGACCTTCATTCATCTTCAGAACACAAATGAAGATATTTTTGATGAAATCTGAGAGGTTTCTGAACCAGCCATAGACAGAAACATCTTTGTAACTTTCAAGGCCCAGAAAGCTAGTAAAAACATTGTTTAAATAATCCATGTAACTACAGTGGTGCAACCTTAATATTATGAAGCGATGAGAATACCTTTTGTGCACAAAAAAACCCAAAATAACGACATTATTCAACAATCTCTACTCTTCCACGTCATTCTCCTACGCTGTTGACGTAGTGTAAACAGTGTCAAGTCACCTTCATTTATATAGCGCTTTTAACAATATAGATTGTTTCACATCAGCTTTACAGTGATAATAGGAAATTACAGTAACATAGATTGTTTTGGCTTTACAGCAGCTCTAGAATAAAGTTATTAGATCGACTATTTTTGACTGTCAAAATGCAGGCGGACACAGTTTCCGTGAGTTGTTCAAAATCTTTCTTTTTAGTAAACTCTGTGTACACAAACAATGTTCTCAATGCTGGAGTTCATGTGTAGAGTCTCTTGTGATACTGAGAGCACAGTTTCATGTTGTGTCGAGCCTTCTTAGTGTTTTAAAAAATAGCGATTTTTGATGCTATCATAGTCGTGCCACAAGCACTCCCATTCAAAAGGCAATTTGACCGAAAACGAAAATACGGTCAAACTTAAGTGGCGTTTCCATCCTAATTATGCTTTTAAATGAAGGTTTGCCTCGGGTAGATTAACAAAAAGACCCTAGGTTGCATTTTGGCAAGAGTTATCCTTTAATACACTCCGGCCCACTCATCCTCACAAAACAGTGTAGGAGAATGACATGTAAAAGAAGAGATTATTCAACAATGTCGTTATTTTGGGGTTATTTTGCACACAAAAAGTGTTCTCGTCACTTCATAATATTAAGGTTGAACCACTGTAGTTATATGTACTATTTACCAATGTTTTTACCACCTTTCTGGGCTTTGACAGTTGCAATGACATTGATGTCAATGGAGGGACAGAAACCTCCCAGATTTCATCAATAATATCTTAATTTGTGTTCCGAAGATGAACGAAAGTCTTAAGGATGAGCAATAATGACAGAATTTTCATTTTTGGGTGCAAACATGCATTTTAGTCTGGGAAATGTCATGTTTAACATTATCATGTAGTCATGTATGCAATAAACATTGCAAGGCTTGCAATTAAAGTTAAATTATTTCTGTCACAAAGGTTTGGGCTGGATTCTGGCAATGTGTGCTCTATATAAACAGAGTCTATGGCTGCCTTTCCACTGATACTCTGATGGGACCTGATGAGGGCATGATATTAAAAGTTGTAGAATAAAACTTTAAATCTGGCAACCCCACTTCCAAAAGTTTAGTTAGTTGACAGTGCACATGTAAACAGACACATTGAGTTGATGTATTTTAACCAGGGCAGAAAAATATCAGTTATTGATCACAACATCCAACATTGCATTTTTTTTCATGTTGTTCAGTTTTATCCAAACAGTTTAGTCGTTAAAACCGATATCTGGTTTTTATTTACACATCTTTTGTGCTGTCTCTCTTTGTCAAAATATATAAACTCAGTCCATAATATTTCATTGGTTTTTTTTCCTTTCTTTTCTGCCTTTTAGATGATTTCCTGACATCAATCCTGAACGTGGATCAAAAACAAAGAAAGGACAAGTAACTTCAAAGAAAACTGGCCAAGTTGTGCAAAAAAAGAACACTGTAAGCCTACAGGTGTCCTCACTTCTGCGAAAACTTGAAGACTTTGAATGGGATTTCGTTTGCACTTGTATGGACTTCAAAACAGAAACAGCATTTCACTGCCATTATAAAGCTTGGAAGAGCCAGGACATTTTTTAATAGAACTCCGATTGTATTCGTCTGAAAGAAGAATGTCATGTAGACCTAGGATGACTTGAGGGTGAGTAAATCATGGGCTAATTTAATTTTTTGGGTGAATTATCCCTTTAATTAAGTGCTAAGTGTTACCTGTTTGTTGTTAAGTGTTAAAATTGCATTTTATGTTTAAAATAAATTCAGCCAACATGTTCACAGAAGGCAATTTTCTGATCTTTGCTTTTAACCAAAATAAATGTTTTAAAACCCAGAAAATGTTGTTTTCTTTTTCATAGTGTGACTACTATACAATTTATTGCTGTAGACAAGTTTAATATTGTAAAATTATGTGGTATATACTGTATTTGGTAATTACAGTGGAGTACTGTAAATGCTGTTTACTGTACTAGTTCTGTAAAAATACAGTATGTGGCTGGCAACCCAGCTGCCAGTATTTTACTGTAAATTTACAGTACAACGTTTTACAGTACAATACTGTAAATGCTGTTTACAGTACTAGTTCTGTAAAAATACAGTATGTGGCTGGCAACCCAGCTGCCAGTATTTTACTGTAAATTTACAGTGAAAAGTTTTACAGTGTATAGTATTGCAAATAACAAAATGGAGGCAGGTGTGAGGAGGGAGAGGAGAGTCAATCAGTATATGAGGGGAGTGGGATCAATGAGGGTTAGAGTTTAATAAAGAGACAGCTCTGGGGAAAAAACTGTTCTTTAGTCTGCTGGTCCTGGTCCGGAGGCACCTGAAACGCCTGCCGGAGGGCAGGAGAGAAAACAGTCTGTGGGCTGGGTGAGAGGAGTCCTTAAGGATGCTGCGAGCTCGATGCAGACAGCGTTTCCTCTGGATGTGCTCGATGGCAGGTAGTGGAGTCCCAGTGATGCGCTGGGCGGTTTTCACCACCCGCTGCAGTGCCTTGCGCTCTGCAACAGAACAGCTCCCATACCACACTGTAGCACAGTTGGTCAGGATGCTTTCTATTGCACAGCGATAGAAGTTCACCAGGATAGTGGAGGAAAGCTGATTCTTCCTCAGTGTCCTCAGGAAGAAAAGGCGCTGGTGAGCCTTCTTGACCAGGCTGGAGGTGTTGGTTGTCCAGGTCATGTCCGCCGAGATGTGGATCCCCAGGAACTTGAAACTGGAGACACGCTCAACAGCCATTCCATTGATGTGGATGGTGTCGTGTGTGCCTCTTGACACTTTCCTGAAGTCCACGATGAGCTCCTTCGTTTTGGTGGTGTTGAGGAGCTGGTTATTTTCGGTGCACCATGTGGCCAGGTGCTTGATCTCCTCCCTATAGGCAGTCTCATCGTTGTTGCTGATGAGACCAATCACCGTAGTGTCGTCCGCAAACTTGACGATGGAATTAGATCCGTACACAGGCTTGCAGTCGGAGGTGAAGAGGGAGTAGAGGAACGGGCTTAGCACACAGCCCTGTGGTACACCAGTGTTGAGTGTGATGGATGTGGAGCAGTTGGAGCCTGATCGAACATTCTGGGGTCTGTTGGTCAAGAAGTCCAAAATCCAGTTGCACATGGAGGTGTTGAAGCCCAGGTCTCCAAGTTTGGCTATTAACTTAGTTGGGATGACAGTGTTGAATGCTGAGCTGAAGTCAACAAACAGCATGCGTGCATAAGTGTTCTTATTGTCCAGATGTGTGAGCACAGAGTGCAGTGCCATGGAGACTGCATCCTCTGTGCTCCTATTGCTACGGTAGGCAAACTGGTGTGTTGAATGTGTTTGAATGTGGTTATTTTTGTGCATATTCGTAGTTTTTGTGTTAATTAGCTGTTTATGGGTTGGTTTTAAGTTACCGCCCGCGCCAATTTTAAACGGCGGGGTTCTTTGGTAATATTAGTTCTTAAATATAATTAAAATGGTGCATTATGTTTATAAAACTTCATGCAGTTGACTTTGTCAAGAGTATATTGTCTTTGTATTGTATGTCTAAAATTGTATATTTGTAGCCATGTGATAGTGTTAATGGGGGCAGGGGTTCATAGATCACAGAAACTGAGGGTGTGTTTGTGATGCATTAATTCCTGTCATGTCATTAATAAACTGCAGGTATCCCAGCAAACATGCCAGTGCAGGCCCACTGTGGGTAAGTGTGGGTTATCTGTGGGACAGTGTGGGCAAGGGCAAACACTTTGGGACCCCATGTGGACATTTTGTCCGTTTGGGCCACCATGAGGGTTTACTGTGAGCAACCCACCATAACAGCACAGTCCAGTTAAATCATTGTTTTAAGATTAGAAGTTCAGGGTTAATCAAACTATTTTTAACAAATGTCATTACATTCAACAGTCCTTCCCATACTTAACTAAAACTGCATACAGTCAACAAGATAGCAAGACAAGTACTGTCTTTACCGGTTTGCTTTTAGCAGCTGTTCCCAGACAGACTGATAAAGTCAGACAGACCACATTACAGTAGTTTAAACACCATTAGACCTCAGTAAATCACAGCACTTACTGTATATTATTAATACATTCATAAATAACATAATAAAATTATAGCAATGCAGGTTGCATCTTTATAAGTACATTCATGGAACTATACAACTTACTAAGTAATACTTTAAATCAGTGTGTAATGGGTTATGATGCTCATGCTGCACATTGATGACTTGTAAGGAATTATAAAAAATAATATAAATGTAACTATAACTGTTCTTAAAATGCAGTAGGTCTTAATGAGTCTTTATAAATATATTTATAGAATAGTACTAATTGCTCATCAATAAGTATAATGGAGCTATAATTCATTATAGGAATGGACTTCATAGAAAGTGTTACGGTATTTATTAAATAAAATTAACTTATTTGTCACAATAAAACAATGCAAATGGTTGATCGTTGACTAATGTGTTTTGGTATTCATCGGTGATGTATTTATTATTATAAAATTATATATTTTTTATACTACTAAATAGATCATTGATGAGTTATATATGTTTTATATGATAGGTCTATTATATTTCTGAAATGGCGAAAGAAAAAAGTAAAATTATATAGGCCTAATTAGTAATAGCCTACAGTAGATGACGTCATCATGTGATTCATTCTAACCAATGAGACTGCTGGTACCGCCCAGCTTTGCTCCAAACAGGTAAGCTTTTTTCAATTTCCATAGTATTTTGAGTTTTCTATTAGAATTAGTGAATCAGGTCAAAATGGTAACAAATTAATTAATTGCTATTAAATTACACTCATTTTAGTGTATCTGTTTATGAATAGGCTGTACAGTATAGCTATTCTGCTGCAGTTTAAATGATAAACGGTTAAAACGGTCGACTAGCTGCTCAGACAGTCCGTTTTCTGGTAATCTCTGAGGTAATACATACTTTAAAACTGCATGAATTCATTACTTATAATTGTGGTAAAAGGACACAAGTTGTTGAAGCTCCGCCCTCTGCGCCAGGAGCAGCAGCTCATTTGCATTTAAAGGGACAGACACAAAAACTGCGTCTTTGCTCACCCTCGAAAAGTGACAACTTTAACATGCTATACAAAAATATCTGTGGGGTATTTTGAGCTAAAACTTCACATACACACTCTGGGGACATCAGAGATTTATTTTACATCTTGTGAAAAGGGCATTATACCACCCCCTTAAAAACAAATCCCCATGCATTGTTTAGACAAAAATGATAAAGCACATACAACAATGATAATATAATCTATTCCATAAATCACTAAAAACTGCTCTGTTCCCTAATCAGTGGTATTGTCCTCCTCGTTTAACAGTTTGTGTTGATATTTCTGTGCCACCGTCGCTGCACCTTTGGCATTCTCATAGTTGAGTTTGGCGGTGTTCTTTATTGTCTCACACACCGAATCTCCCTCATCTGCTGCTTTGTATCCAGTAATTCCTCCTCCGATCGCTCCGGCAAAAGCTGCAACTCCAAAAGCAACGCCTGTAGCTGCAGCGAGACCTGAACCAGCTAGTCCAACACCAGCTCCTGCAGCAATAATCCCAGCCTTCACCGCTGCTGCTCCTGCTGCTATTCCCGCTGCTCCGGCGGCTCCTGCTGCCGCTCCTGCTTTCACCACTCCAGGAATGTTGGTGGCTTTCAGTAAACTCACAACAGATGCTACTGCGACACCGATGCCCAGAAAAGCACCGGTCAGCGTGCCTGTGGTCACTCCCGCAAGCCGGTTGAGAAGTTTTTTGTGCACTATCTTCTTCGCTAACTCTCGCTTCTCTTCTGGCAACAAATTGACCTCGTCTACATTCTTCATCTCCTCTTGAATCTCTTCCTCCACTATCTGAAGCAGCTCATTGGTGTAGCAGCCGTTATTACTGTCCTTCAGCTTCTGTTCGATGGTCTCCAGCAGATTTTTCACCTGAACTCTGTTGCTCCTGTATCCCATTTTTCGCTTTTTCCAGTATTTACTGTCGATGACGTGACAGCGGCCTCCACATTTATCAACAAGCTCCTGTAGCTTTGGACTCATCTTCACAAATTCCTCGATGGTTTGACCTTCCAGCTGTTCGCCGTGAGTGAATAAAACCACTGAATGACTGAAGGTGTCTTCTCCACAACACTCCATGATTTTATCCACAATCTCCATTTCCTGTCCCGTGTATCTCCCAACCTTCAGGACGATGGAGAAAATGTCTGGACCCGGAGAGCTTTCGATCACAGATCTAATGATCTCGGATTTGATGGTCTCCTCATCCAGTCCAGTGTCAGAGAGTCCAGGAGTGTCAATAACGGTGATCTTTCTGCCATCGACCTTCCGATTTCCACTGACGCATTCAGCCGTCACAGACTCGGGTGAAGCTTTACTCTTGAAGACTTGCTGTTTGAGAATCGTATTCCCGGCGCTGCTCTTGCCATCTCCGGTTTTCCCAAGAAGCACGATCCTTTTCTCAGGCTGAGACTCTGAAGCTGTTTGAGAAATATGTTGTTAGTAAAGGAATTTACTATTCCAGTAAAAAACAAACAAAAAAAAACTACAGATTTAAATGATTTCTTGAACATTTAACCATAGTTAAAAACCAAGAAAGAAATATAACCAAGGAAAAAAAGGGAAAAAAAAGGAATAATCTTTTGATTATGCTCATGATTATGAGATAAAAGCTGAAATTATTACACACTGTCATTTTGATTACATCAAATGTCATAGGTATGCGATAAAAATCTAAATTGTCATACTTACTCATGATTATGCCATAAAATATCAAAATTATGTCATGCTAACTCAAGATTATGCCATAAAAAATCAAAATAATGAATGAAACAGATACAATTAAAATGAAATTATTACATAAATAATGACATAAGTCATAATTGCGGTGAAAGAGATTGACAAAAGTCATGTCATAAAATTAAAAATTGACATCTCATATATATTAAAACGTTGAGTATTATGACATACTAAGTCACAATTGTAAGACAAAAAGTTGAAATTATGATTACAAAATGATTACACATGCATTATACAAGTTGTCAATCTCATAAAAGTTGAAATCAGCCATAAAAAGTAATATTTGCTAGTCTCAGAAGCTATTTGAAAAAAATATGCTGTTGTTATCATAAGGAATTATTGTTTTAATCAAATTTGCAGACTTATATTGTCTTTAAAGCATATAAAAACATTTAATCCCATTGATTTTCATTGTAGGGAAAATGTTAGACATTTGTCAAAATAAAGTCTCTTATGTTCAACAGCAGAAATAAAGTCCTACAGTTTTGAAACAAAATGTGGGTGAATAAATGATAATAGCATTTTCATTTCGGGGTGAGCTGTCCCCTTAAGAGTGGTAGTGTGACCTGATTTTCTAAAGGTTAAAAACTAGTAGCTTTTATGTTAAATATAGAAACACTTGCTATAGTTTAAAGTCAAGGATCAATAAACACTTCAAAATCATGTTTTAGAATAATGATTTGATGAAAGGCATATTATAAAAGGTTTTCTTACCTCCCATGTTCTTGTCCTCTCTTCAACTGAGGTGCTTCAATGTATAAAATGATGTTGTATTAATTGTTTTCATCTATAATCTTATCCAGTTATGGTTCCTGGTGCTCCATATGATAAATTAACAAAAGCTACTGTAAACACAAATGTCATTTAAGGTGTATCAGAGAACAGCATGGAGAGTTTCACCGCTTAAAACACCTTTGAATGAGTCATTTGACACCACAGATGAGCTACAGGAATAACCAGAATAACTAGTTCTCTGATTTTTTTCTGGAACCTCCTACTTCTACACACCCTCATTTACACAGCAAATTCCTTAAAAAAAAAATCAAAGCCATGAAATGCTTACTGTGAGATAAACACATGGCAAACATTGTCGAGTTACTTCTTGGATTACCCACATATGTCCTGCCTCTAACTCAAAAAAAAGAGCTTAGTCAACCACGGACACAAGGATCATCTCAAAAACGGCTTTTACTTTAAATATTCAATAAAGTTGTTACAATCTTAGTTGATTTGCAGTCTGTTGATTGTCATTCACATCTCAATTGATTAGAACAGATGAGCTTAGTTTGCAGTTAGATTAGTAACTTGAAACAGTCATTCCTTTGGTAGAAAAGGTTGGTTTAAGATCAAGCTCAAATTAGGTTGATAACCTTTAAAGAAAAAAGAATAAAATGCCTAATTACAACCAAAACATTTGACACCCTGTGCATTAACACAATATGCACATTTTTAACAGACTTTAAAATACACGAATCGTATGCACTCTAATGCAACCTTATACCTAATACAAATTTGTAAAATGTCTCAAAACACGGTTCAAACATTCATCCTACCAGCAGCGTCTCGGGCTGACTAATCACTGATGTGCATCCAGTTTCTGTCATCCTCATTCATTTATAACTCATAACTCTTTTCAATCACAAAGTTCTTTCATCAAAAGGATTTATGTAGTGAATACAGTTCACATAACAGTTATACATAAGCTACACACTCTTATTACATCTCGATACATACGATTATGATCATTCATAATTGATAGACATCGATAAACACAGTGTGCTGACAGACAGAAAATCATATTTATATATAACATTACATGCGCTTCGTAATTTTACAAAGCTACTGTCATATTACTATGTTAACATGACCTAAAAATAACTGATTTTACAATTATAACTTTAATTGATAACTGAAATGAAATCAACCATCTGTAATATTTAATTAATTATTAAAATATATAACGGAAGTAAAATATTTAGGCCATGAAATAGTATTCACATTAAATATGAATG
Source organism: Rutilus rutilus (assembly GCA_021464565.1). Lineage (NCBI taxonomy): Eukaryota > Metazoa > Chordata > Actinopteri > Cypriniformes > Leuciscidae > Rutilus > Rutilus rutilus. The sequence goes on from JAJAQA010000003.1 coordinate 5,968,200, forward strand.
TAATCATTTCTCTTGAATGTATACATGTCATCAGCACGTTTATCCATACAGAGCAAAATTTGACTCAAATATTAATTTGTTTTTCTCCCTTTTCCTTGTGTGTAATCAGATCATTGGTTCTGCTACTGTTTGTAAGTATAATATTCGAATCGCTGTCTGATACATTCTCAGTTTTTGCATTACAGATTTGTCATAGACATTTAAAAAAATAAAATAAAAACTTCCTTTGCAGCATATCCTCCTGGGACCCAAGAATAGACTTTTGTCCACTGTAGTGGACATTATATTTTAGTGAATTTCTCTGACATCATACATGTCACATGACACAACCTGGGTGTCCTGTAAAGAGCACATTCAGGACTTTTCAGAGACACCAAATGTTTGGAGGTTTCACCATGAAAACAACTCCTCCTTGGTCTTTAAAAATGTCTGACATTAATTTAGTGATCAAATGTAGCATTCTTATGGAAATATGATAATATATTGTAATTATAATTTAAATTGGACTACTTTTCAAATTGTATTTCATAAAACAGCATCTCAGGAAAATGTTATGGGGTTTCAAAAAAAAAAAAAATGTTCTGTTACAGAACAGGGCGTTGATTTCATTCATGTCCACTATAGAGGACATCAAGACTTAAATCATGTTTATCAGGCATTTTGTGAGACACAACAAGTGAATATGGAAATAAATTATACATCAATATTCCTATGAAATATTAGATATTATTATTAAAATGTGGCCAATTATCACTCCAATAATTACACTTCTTTTTTCATAAAATTTTGCTCCAAGAACACATTAAGGTGCAAATTAGATACAGTTTATAGATACATTGCATTGAATGGGAATATTAATTTATGGACATTTTACCCACATACTGCATAAAGTAAAATGGTGTATCAATTCATTCCGTTATTTCTTTCATAACATAGTTGAGAATAATCTTTATACAAATTTTGGTTGAAAAAATCCTGAAACCCCCAAATTTATTGGTGATTGAAAAAAAAATCCCATTGTTTTTGCCTATACATATAATTTCATGTCATTTTATTTTTTAAACAACTTAAGGCCATTGCACACCGAGTCCGAAATTCGCATCCGAATTTTTCGGACGTTAAAAAATAAATACGACCTCACGTTATGTCAATCACGCTTGCACACTGCCTCCGAAACTTTCGTCCGTAATAAAAATAATCGGATTGGGTTCGATTTTCTGCGTTTTTCGCATCCACAGGCAGCGTTTTGAGAGGATTTTTGACTATTCAGAGCCACCGTACAAGCAAACGACAACATCCAGAATGGCGTCTGACAAGTTGATACACTTGTGCTGCGTTCCAGTCCACTTTTAGACACGCACTTGCGAACTTCCCTAAGCACTTCCCCTTGGGGGAATCCCTGCCGCCATTTTGAAGTGCGTCCCACTTCGTTAAGTGGACGAGGGAAGTTTATATGGACAGACCCTCGTTCCCTCGATTTTGACCGAGGGAGCGAGTCTGCTTCAAATGTACACTTCAGGCACCTATATGTCCCACAATGCAGTACGATTGTGACGTCACCACATATCTCATCTAATCACCACCACAACAGACAACTCTATGATATATTAATTATATATATATATTTGTTTAAAACAACCCAAACACACATAAACATTTGGATGCTGCATTAAACAAATTCTTAAAGGAAAAAAAAAATTAAATAATAAATCAACTCCACAGCTGATTCCAAGTGATCAAGGGCTTAGGACGTTCCAGTTCAGCCCATTGCAGTTTCCGCCAGTAGTGGGCACTCGCAATGACGTACATCCGAGTGAACGAGACGGAGGGAAGTTTGCGAGTGAAGGGCATGACAGTTTTGGACTGGAACGCAGCACTGGTCCCTGTCTATGACTTGGTCTCGCAGCACAAAGCACTGTATGATAAACAAAATGCAGATTACAAAAACACTGAATATAAAGACAGATTGTGGCAGGTGATTCTCGATCGTATTAGAAAAGGAACCACTCCTTTCAATTTGATCGAAATTTCGGATCGATTAAGGTGTGATTGAGCAGCCAATTCGAATACGAATGTATTATTTGGTTAAAAAACTAAAGCCCGTAGGCTACAGCTGTTCTGTCTGCCCAGCGCTTGAATTCCGCCGGCCGTGTGTGTGTGTCTGAACAGTCTCTGTTCAGGATCGATTGGTTCACGGAAATTGGCGGTCTTCTTTTCAATATGTGGCTCCAGTATCGCTAGCAAAGCATCAAACTGTTCCACTGACATTCTGAGGTAAATTTTGAATCGCTCGGGATAATTTCGCAACTCCTTGATAAGGAGGTGAAACTCTCCTTCCTCTCGGCGCAAAATCATCCTCACTGCTTGACGAATCCATTTAACGTTAGTATTTTTTGCGTTTTTTTCCGCAAAGGTTTAATAAATACGCATCGGACTCAGTGTGCAAGGTTTCTGTGCGTGACGAATTTTAAGGCTGACGAACACGAAAAAACGCATACGAAAATTTCGGACTCAGTGTGCAATGGCCTTTAGTCCTGGTGTCCACTACAGAGGACATAGCATAACGTATGAATAAAATATTATTTTTCAAAAATGTTTTTTTACCATTTGTTTATTGTGCTCTGAACAGTGTGATGACATGGAAAAAAAATAAATTCAAAAAACTTTTTTTTTTCTGGGTCCCAGGAGGATATAACTATTTTCATAAACATTTAGCTTGTTATCTGTTAATATTTTGGGTATACATTTATTTATTTTTTCTAATGAGATGATCCTCACCCACTTAACAAATACTGTATTTGTCAGTACAGTGGTGTCATATGTAGCCTACATTGTCAGATGTTATTGTACATATTCATGAATCAAAGTTTTAAACTGGGTTTATATCATTCAAATGTTGTTTGTCTTCTCTCTTTTCAGTATTTATTGCCATCTAGTCCTGATTACCGAATTGAGCTCTAACCCCAGTTAAGCAGAGCTGAACCAGTTGGTCAAGGTCTTCAGGATCAGCAGAAACTACAGGAAGGCTGGAGCTAAACTCTGCAGGACATTGGTCCTCCATGACCAGGACTGGACACCACTGCTGTAAGTAGGGTCGGGTATCGTTTCAATTTTAACAATTCCAATTCCTATTTCGATTCTGCTTATGCTGGGTACACACCAAAAGATTTTTTACATCTTATAAGATTTTCAAAATGTGATAGACCACAAACATGAGGACAAAAATCCTAGATTTAAGCGTTTTGCTCCTATAGTGTGTGGTGTGCTGTCTTTGTCACACACAAACAGATTTTCAACCAGAGTCTTGACTGTGAACACAGGAAATCTCGCAAAATCTCGAGAGACTTCAGAATAAGCGTGGTGGACGATATGCAGGAAGAAATTGCGATGATATTGTTTGGAATGATTTTCACAGAAAATTCACGGTATTTGCCACAAATCAACAAGCTGATCCTCCATCTCTGCTGTCCACATCAATTTCACTTTGTGCTGCGCCATAACTGCGTTTGTTATGCTTCCATCTTCCATCATCTCGCTTTCTGATTGGATATTGTTTAGTTTCACGTGATAATCTCCAGAGCGTGCGCGAGTTTGTCCTCGGGTTTCCCCACACATCAGGATTTCTGATCATAAATATGTAACATGTTGTAATTGTAGCTGAATATCCTGAACAAAAATAAACAGGCCAAAGTACACTTGCCTGTGATTTAAAAATACTATAGAAAAACTAATATAAATTTCAAGCATTATTAAAGACAAGCAAACAGTAATAAAAGAACATTGCACTTTATAAAAAAAAAAAATACATTCCAAATATTGTTATTATAGAGACGGCAGCTGCTGTCACTTTAAGAGTTGCCCAGTATAGTTACACACGCCTGCAGCACAGAAAACAGCGCGCGAGACAAGTCTTTACATGCTTGAATGGTTTAAAATCACATTCTAACCCTGGTCCAACAGACCTGAACCAGCTAATCGAGCCCTTTTGGATCACTGACTAGAAAGTCACAAACAAGTGAGATTGATCAGGTCTGGACATAAACTCTGCAAGACAGCGCACTTTGAGAACCAGAGTTGAGAACTCCTGACATCCTAATTCAGTCCCTCCAGTTTTTTGCGATTCCGCGATCGCTGAATACAACGCAAAATCAACAAAATGTCGCAATTTTTTTGCGATCCTGCATAATTCCTAATTTAACCGCAAAAAAAAAAAAATAATAATAATAATAATTATAAATCACCCAATAGAAATATCTCTAGTTTAAATAAAGTTTCAATGCATTTTACATGGATACAGATGTTGCGCACGCGTGATGTCTTTGAGTGGTCTGTCAGAAACATGGCGAAAGAAAATTTGTCTTACCTGCCCTCTCACATAAGCGCCAAGGACCGGGCTAAGCAATATCCTGATATATTGCACGAGAGTGGGGGTAAATTGTTTTGCAGCCCGTGTAATAAAATTTTAGACCACAAAAGAAAGTCTACTATTGACTATCATCTAAGCGGGAGCAAACATCTCAGACAAACAGACCTGTGGAATCAGAGGAAACGCAAGCAACTAACCATATCGGAGATGGCTTCAAGGATGACGGCCACTGGACATGATCGAAATGAAGTAAGCAAAAGTGATTCTTGTGTTGTTTTATATTGCTGTGTGGTATGACGATTTAAGTGTAAAATCGCTAAAGATATTTTCTTTTTTTTATATCCGGCTATGTAGCTGAATCAGCCGATATCCGAACAGTTTTCATTGGGCAATAGGCTACGGCAAACTTATTAACGCGTTTAACATGATTGAATGACATCACAAAAAGTATGATATGCTTGATGGTACTAAAAAGAATTATTAAAAGCGCAGTATACCGCAAAAGAGAACTAATTTCAGCCAGTCAAGTGACAGTCTGTCTCTGACTGAGTGACTGCCTGACTGGAGTGAGTGAGTGTGTGTGTGTGTGACTGGCTGACTGAATGACTGCGTGTCACCGCCTGTCAGCATTAGAGTATTGAATTCCCTTTATAGCGCTTGAACAAATACACATAGCTACAATGACTTCAAAATATTCATCTTGGCGAGTATTTACGTAAAACAATCAGTAATAACTGATTGGGACGTTTGTCATTACTATAGTAGGTCTTAAAGTGACAGTAACCTAATTTACCTGCTGTTGTCAGTGTTGTTAATGTTAATCAAGCAACAACAATAGGCTACAGCACAAAATCTTTACCCATTCTTCACAAAATTTGTGAAGAATGGGTAAAGCTGTGCACCGCACTTAACCCTCTGGGGACCAAAAACGCGCCCGCGCGTTTTGCTCGTTTTTTTTTTTAGCAATGAAAAATAAACACAAAATGCTCTGTTAATTTTGATCTTTCATTTTCGTGTAATACATCAATCGATCCTGTTCAGTTTCTATTTTTTTTCTGTATACTCACAATAAAAATAAAGTGTTTTGCTTTTTGACAAATAAAGAAAAACTAACATGATGCTATTTATGCTATTTCTGCCTCTCTGTCAGTAAACTCCCATTTGAAACGCGTTCGAAAATGATCTATAACTCCGCGAAAATTCAGTCAAACAGGGAAACAGACCCACGGGCATAAAGCTTGAGATCGCAGCTTTTAAATGAAGTAATTTATATAAAAAACAAATATTATCAGCTTCTGTAATCTGTATAAAAAGAGAGCGACTCCAGTCGAGCTCATTACGAGATGATTCACAGTAATTTGACCACGCCCCGGAGAGCGCGTGCTATTCAAACGCAAATTCTGAGAACCATTTCAGTCTGTGAAACGCCCACATCAACTGTAAACAAAGAGGCATAATATAGCCTACCTTATGGAGAAAATTTTCCGTGCTGATATGAGGAGCAGATCCCGCTGAGGAGTGAGGTAGGCTAAGTTATCCTTTCTCAAGTGTTAATGTGGAATAACGTTATGGAATAACGTTAGTGTAGGCCTATGTAAACAAAAAGATGAATCGCGTTTCTATAATATGAATCGCGTTTCTGTGAGATGAATGAAGGGTACATATTTGTAAAGACTGTTTAGCCTAAATATGAATCGCGTTTCTGTGAGATGAATGAAGGGTACATATTTGTAAAGACTGTTTAGCCTAAATATGAATCGCGTTTCTGTGAGATGAATGAAGGGTACATATTTGTAAAGACTGTTTAGCCTAAATATGAATCGCGTTTCTGTGAGATGAATGAAGGGTACATATTTGTAAAGACTGTTTAGCCTAAATATGAATCGCGCGTCTGTGTGTGAATAAACTACTTTGCTAGAGCCTACTGAGATGAGTAAAAATCGACTGAAATATGTTGAAATAAAATGTATTTGTATAAGCAACGTATTAAACTGCAAATTAACATTTATAGGCTATGCCCTAATATTTCATAAAAACAACGTTACAGTCAGGCGAAGTATGAAAGACAATATTTTGTTGACTAGATTTGGGTACAGTTTTTACTGTAGAATATACTGTCACATCAAATAAGCTTTTCTGCTCATATATATAAAATACTATTTTGTCAAAAATAAAGTCATAGACTAAGATGTTCCAATGTTGGCTATATTCAAACTAATGAATACATATGATAAAATGTAGGCCTATAATCTTTTTTTTTTTTTTTTACAAAGAAAGAGTACTTTTTTTGCAGAAATATTGCTGAAATTGTAATTATTGTTGTAATTGTAACCTTTTTAATAAAATAGCAAAACATATTTACAAGATAGATGTAAGCAAAATCTTAAATGGTCAATATAAGTCTTCTTCTAAATATATAGGCTATTTTGTCCTTGCATTGTGGCTCAGTCAGTGTCACACCTGAATGAATGGCTAATTATGCAGAGTCATTATGCAGAGTGGGTGGGACTGGGTAATCTAAGGTGTAAACTACTCCTCCCCCTCGCATATTGGCTTTCCAAGCAAAACCTGTTTTACACCATTTAAATCAATGTATTTTTTTTTGTGAACGATAAAGCAAGACTATTTTCACATAATTTTGAAGCTAGAACTCGAAGAGAAAACATCCATTAGTCAAAAGTCTTGTGGGCACATATTTTGTATGAGTTTTGTGGTCTTATTTCAGCAACTTTCATTTTTATTTTTTTAAATAACCACGCATAAACATTATTCTCTTAAAAATACAAACATCTACATACATGTTGCTTGCATATTATGGTAGGCCTGTTTGTGCTATATAGAGTGAATTTACACCTTTGCCATTAACATGTTTATAAATAACTGAAAAAAGCACAAATGTCAGAGCATGTCAGAACATCTCAAGGGCCCCAAAAACAGCTTGGTCCCCAGAGGGTTAATATCCCCCTTTCCAAGTCTGATCATCCCTTAGTGAGAAAGTTTCTAAATGAAAAGGTCACAAATGGTGGACGCATCCCCAAGTCCCACCAGCCCCAAGTCCCACCAGAAATACCTGGGAGAAGTGTACAGACAGGAGAAGGAACGACTAAAAGTAAAACTTTCAGGGGAGCCAGTTGCTGTCATCTTTGATGAAACTCCAGATGTGGAGGGAAGATGTGTATTAAACATATTGATCGCACCACTAAAAAAAGATGAATCTGGAAGAATCCTTGCACATCTAGTGAATACAGTCTTCATGGAGAAATGCAATCACTCCACTGTTTCGATGGCTGTTGTCAAAACTCAAGAGTACAACATTGCCAATGAAGATGTCATTGTTTTTGATACAGACAATGCGGCATACATGCTAAAAGCATACAGAGAAGCACTGAAGTCCCTTTTTCCTCATTCCATCCACATTACCTGCATGGCACACATTATGAATTTGATTGGAGGTGCCTTCCGCAAACCCTTCACAGACTTGAACACCTTTATGATGTACTTCAGTCAGATGTTTTACATGGCAGGGGGTCGCAAGAGAAGATACCTGTCCTACTTGTCTGGCAAACTGAATGGCAGTAAACCAACAATGGCCCCAAATCCATGTGATACTCGTTGGAACTCCTGGTTCTCTGCAGCGCAATATCATACTGAGCATTTCACTTTTTACAGGGAATTTCTGCAGGCAGAAATGCAGGTACGTTTAAAATCCTACAATCTATAAGTTAATTATTTATTGTTGTGGGCACATTATAAAAAAAATAACCCTGAACCCAACTCCACCCTCCACCCTCCACCCTCTCCCTTTTCTCTCGCAGGTGTGTGGGCGCAGTGCTCCAGCTTCAGTGGAAAATCTGAACAAAATGCTGGAAGACCATGAGTGTGCAGAGACCCTACAGGTCCAACTGAACATTGTCTCTGACAAGTGCAAGGTGATCCTGCAAATGTTGGACCTCTTTCAGAGCAGACGTCCTGTCACAACAAAGGTATTTGATTATCTTGAGGATCTACAGATGAACTTTGTGGCAAACAAAGAGCTCTGTGATGAGGTGTGTAGCCAGTACTTCTCACAAATTCTTTTGCCTCTTGAGCTCAAGACAAAAGTCTTAAATCAGGTGCGAGCAGCATTCGGTTATGCTGATGAAAAGCTAAGTAAGTACATGCAGCATGGACAACCTGGCATTGAGTTTCTCAAAGAGGTCAGAAGTTTTGAGCCACGATGCCTGGCATTCATGGATGACAGCCCCAACAGCTACAAAGCCATTCCTGGCTTTTCCTCAGTGCCTGAGGATGAGATGACAAGGTACATGACTAAGCTGGGTCCAGAAGCACTTCGAGCATCTGTGAGTGGGATTGTAGACCTTGACACCTTTTGGGTAGGTCTGCAGGATAGGCTTCCTGTACTGAGCAAACTGGCCCTGCGCTACAAAGATGCAGTTTCCAACTCTGCAGATGCAGAACGATGCAACACCATATATAAACTAGAGATGTTCCGATACCCTTTTTCCCTTCCCGATACCGATTCCGATACCTGGACTCAGGGTATCGGCCGATACCGAGTACTGATCCGATACCTGGGTGTGTATACAGCTGCAATTCATACTAGCCCTGTATGAATTGATATAATTATTTTATGGTGTGCTTCAGACTAATCCCTTAATAAAACATGAACAAATACATACAGTGAACTAGAGTATTTTTATTATCTGACATACATTTCACAGCAATATATTATTTATTTTTCTTAAGTGAAAAAGAACTTCAAATGCAGCCACACATCTAATCCTATAAACTGAAAAAGGTATTTTAGTTTTATTTAGTTATATAACTATGAATAATATAAGAAAAATAATCTCTTTATAACTTGAAGTCCAGAAACAATTTGCTAAATAAACGGCATTTCATTTTTGAAATACACAAGTAAAAAAAAAAAGAAAAAAAGTACAACAGTAACTTGTACTCAATCTAACGTTAGTCCTTTAAATAAGTGCAGCCACAATGTAGTGAAATAAGAGACTTGAGTAATAGAGTATAAATAAACCTCAACTAAAGATGTCGGTAGTAAAGCTGATTGTTTTCACATCTTTTAGTTTACATGAAATGTGTTTACGCACTAACGTTATCTCGAATAGGGAACTGAGATGTATTTGCGACCAGACAAACTGTACCGGGGCTCCAAATGCTCAATTAAGCGGCGAAATCCATTGTTTTCGATGACTGAACAGCGGCTGGTCATCCAGAATAATAAACTCAATAATTTTGTTGGATAAATGTATCGCTCGTTGGCTGTCTTTTGAAAACTTTTCTCTTCGTTTGAATGAAGCTTCCAGAGATTGTTGATTCTGGCGCGGCTCATCCTTCTCTGCCCTTGCGTTTATGTAACCGTCGTGTTCTGCGGGGTGACGCGTCTTCAAATGCTTTATTAAGTTACTCGTGTTGAAGGTGCTGCTTCTTGTGCCACCCCTCGAAATTACAGTATGGCATATGAGACATGTCGCCGTTTTAATGGCTGGTTGGTCCAGTCTGAAATACTGCCAAACAGCGGACATACTGCCAGCGCGCGTTTTCATTTCTTCTTCGCTGCTCTAAACAGTGGTTGCTTGTGGCAACAGCACAACTTCCTGCGTTGCCACAAGCAACCACTGTTTAGAGCAGCGAAGAAGAATTGATCTCCGATTTGCCGCGTTAAGCAAAGCTAGCGTGCTTTACTAGGTAATGTTATTGTTTAAGAAAATGGTATCGGATCGGTACATGGGTACAAGTACTCGCCGATACCGATGCCAGCATTTTGATTGGTATCGGCGGCATTTCCGATACTGGTATCGGAATCGGAACAACTCTAATATAAACTTATCCTCTCCAACCGAAGGCGTTCCTCTACAAGCAGTAACTTGAGGGCTCTGGTCTTTCTCTATTACAATCAGAAAGTGGTCTTCTTGAAATGGATGATATTGTTTGAAATTTAAATGTAATTGCCTCTGCCAAATCTGGCAGCACAAAATGTTTGTAGATTAGCATATATGTTAATATATTAGAATGGCAAATGTTTGCATTCTATTTGTTTGTAGTATGAGTTTATAATACAGTTTTGGTGTTGGTCAGTGAATTGTAGATCGATTTTAATGTCACCTATTTTTTGCAAATGTATGAATTTGATTTACACACAGTTCTACTGTATAAATTAATTAATTTGATAATTTGATTAGACCAAAATAAAAGAGCTTTATGCATTTTGTTTGTGATTTGTGTCATGTATGACTATTGTGCATCTGACATAATACTATTATGGTAAATGTGATGTCCTAATTATAAAATATAAAAATCGCAAATTTTTTCACAAATTTCTGGAAATTACCACCACAAAATCAGTCATTTTCATCGCAAAAATCACACAAAAAAATCGTGAAATCCTGGAGGGACTGTTAATTAGTCAATAATCACTTAAGAAAAATGAATAGCATACATTTTAATTTGTATAGATTTATGCAATATTTACTTATATTCAGTTGTCTTCTCTCTTTTCTCCTTTGTGATTGTGTATCAAACACAGCTAAATGAATCCAAAGGCCACTCAGGCACAGGTCACTGCACCTTTTGCTGTGCAAGTATATTTTTGACTGTCAGACACGTTCTCAGTATTTTCATTTTAATAAAAATTACATATTCATGCCGCAAGTTAGTCATCAATGATTTCTTAAAGGGGTGGTTGATTATGATTTCACTTTTTTAAAGGGTAACTAATAGGGATGAGCGAGTACAGCATTATCTGTATCTGTTAACCATATGAATTATCTGTATCTGTACTCGGACTGGGCGGGGCCTAACCTGGTAGTGGGCGGGATTTAATCCGGAAGTGGGTCGGGTTGTCTTGAAATGGGCGGGGCTTTAACCGGTATGTTATTTTAAGCATGCAATTGATATGGGTTGATCAGAAATTGTTATATTTTTTGCTGATTAGAAAACTATTTACATGACAGCATCAGCATTGAGCTTCAGATCAATGGTTTTGATCACGATAACAAACGAACTACAGAACAAGTTTTGCAACAATGAATACAACACATGCGGTTGCAATTATGAAGTAAAATGTAATGAACAAGAGTTTTCATCTCAACTAGGGCTGGGTGATATGGACCAAAAGTCATATCCCGATAGATTTAGGCTGAATTTCGATATACGATATATATATCCCGATATTTTTTTTATTTTTCATGTTTTATTTTTTTTTAATTTGTTAACACACACACACAAGTACTGTCCCCCTTCACTTAACATAAATTGTAAGAATGACTAATAGTGAAGACTAGTACTAATAAACATTAGGCCTATGCTAAAGCTATTAAATAGCAGTACCAAACTAGTTTTTGTTAATACAATGTTGGTATGAGCCACCACAGTCATTTAAAAATATAAAAAAATAACACAAAGAAAAATAGTGGCATTTTGGGGTTAATATGGAAACGACAGTTACCATGGTGAATACACAATACTAACAAGAACTGTTAATGAAACATGGAAACTGCTCCTGGTGAATAGAATGAAAATCATACCTGCATTACTTTTATTTCGTGTAATTTACAACGTAACGGCGTTGCATGCTCGTAGTTTCTTTTGCACTTTATATACAGTGAGGCGATACACAGCGCGCGCCGCCGCATTTGCGCGTGCAATTGAGTGTGCGCTACGACTACAGTATAACGGCTGACAGGACAAGCAACATGACATCATGACTTTGCGTAAACATACACGCCACTTTCAAGTCAAGTGGCGTGTTATCTATACGCATTTTGAGCTATCCGCGTGTATGTCCACGCCATCATCTTCCGCGTGTATGTCTACGCCGTTAAATGTCCGAGTGATTCCGCGTGTATGTCTACGCCGTTAAATGTCCGAGCGAAACGAAGCAAAATGTAAATCTACATCTGGGGAGCGATATTTTTTCACTAGGATGGTAGGGGAAGACTCATAAATGGTATTAACCCCAGTGACGGGTAGGTTTAGGGACGGGGTTGGGGTAAGTCATATATATTTATATAGAGAGTAATGTAACGTTAAGTCAACGGCGTTGATAAACACGCTGAAAAGCGATTATGCGTGTTGATAGCACGCCAAAAATGGAAATACGAATTGGCGTGTCATACATACGCCATTTCATGAGATCAGTCTGGGACAAGAAAGTCCGTTTTTCTGAGGTGAAAGACTTTATTTCATGTTATAACATAACATGCTCTAAACATGCACGCAAAGTGGAAAAGGAGGGGCGGGGAGCAGTGCAGAGAGCTCCGGGTCAGCTCTGCTTGGAGCAAGGATCACAGCGCAAATTTGAACTATATCGATATATGCGATATGGTCTAATTCCATATCGCATTTAAATGTATATATTCTTTATATCGATATATCGCCCAGCCCTAATCTCAACGTAACTTTTTTTTTTTTTTTTTTTTAATCCGAGCACATATATTGAGTCGTATTACTTGTATAATACTCGTACTCGACAAAAGTGCTTTATCCGTACCGGATACTCGTTTCAGCCGAGTATCCAGCTCAACTCTAGTAACTAAATCCTAAAACAACTTTTTTTAGTTAATGATCTGTAAGACTGGGGCTTTATTAGTGCTGTTCATTGATTCGAGTAAATTTTTTGACATTTGGGTATAAAGTGTTTTAATTCTACAATATATGGTGTAAAAACATCTGAGTGCTGCCCTCTTCAGGTTGAACGGTGGCTACTGCAGTTGAATTGTCCTATTGGATGTTGCGCTACTGCGTGACGTAAGCAGGTTCCAGCTCACCACACCCTTGGCAGCCCCTGGTATAAAAACATCTTGTTTCATCAAAACCACTGTAGTGAGTAACGAGTCAAGAGTTGGAATTGCGAGTATTGAAAATTATCAGGATAGCCTATATTAGCATCTAGTTAGCATAGCATTTATATAGTTATTTAGATTATTTTGTGTAGCCTAGGTAGTTAATCTGCAGTTAGTGTAGTATTGTTACAAGCATAGTTAGTTAGTAGCATAGTATTGCATCAGTTAGGAAAGCTTCAAGTTAGGGTAGATCTTTATCTGTATTAAGTACAGTGGTTAGGATGGGGACGTAGGTGTAGTGTTGCTGGTTGCAACAGCACTGTTCGCGCTGTAAAGCTCCATCACTGCAGCGACGTCTTGATGTGAGTGAGCATATATTTTTAGTCACAATTTATGTTCCTTCCTATTAGGCTAAAGTTAATCCTCGGGTCGACAAACACGCCGGCGCGTTTTGCTGGATTTTTTTACATAGCAGCAAAATAGACTTAAAATACTATTAATTATGGTTTACTATTATTATACTATTAGGCATTTATGGTCATACAGACTTAAGAAATACGAAAAAAAAAAAAACTGTTAAATGTCTACTTTTTCCACTTACAATCGAAATAAAACATTGTGCTTTTGTAAAATAAAAAATAAATAAAAAACGGGGTGTGCTTTCTGCCTCTGCGTAAAACTTCACATACACACTCTGGGGACATCAAAGACTTATTTTACATCTTGTGAAAATGGGATTATACCACCCCTTTAATAAAGACATTAAATGGATTGTTCTTCATGTTGTTCCAAACCTGAAAATAAGATATTTTGAAGAATGTTTAATCTGTTTTGTCCATACAATGAAAACGACATTGGATATCATTGAGTTTTTATTACATTGAAAAACAATGAGTCATTTTTCAAAATGTCATCTTCCACAGAATAAATCATGCAGGTTTGGAATGACATGAGGGTGAGTGCAAGTTGACAAAATAATTTTTTTTACATTGTGTTTTTGTAAATTGTTCTCATGCTCAGTTCATCATGCCCTCAATTCGTTCACTCTCAGTATGTTTCTCTCTCAACAACACAGCCTAAATTTGTTTTTAATATTAATAAACAGCACATTTGCAGGAATTCAAATTAGTGTCAGGTTTCTCCAGTCAAAGTGCATTTAAAGGTTTTTAAAGATTATTTGTTCCCTGAGGTGAAAATGTCCTAACCCTTGGGAAAACACAAGTGTATAAATTACACTTGGGACAACCTTTTTATTATTATTATTATTATTTTATTTATTTTTTAATGTTAACATTTCAACAGTTCATTTTGTTAAGAATGATCCTGCACGTTCCACAGACAGTATACACATATAAATACATTTAGACCACTTAGTGATTGCTATCAGGATGTGAAGAGACTTTCAACCAGCATAAAAATACAAATACAAATCACCTACCATGAGAAAATGTACTGAATGTGATGGTAGATTCAGCCATTGTAATGCAGGCAAAGATAATATTGTAAATGTAACCTACACAAATAGCAAAAATTACATTTATTCTAATTTATAAAAACAACAAAAATATATACTTCACAATAAATAATATAATGGGACTGCATGTTCATATAATTAAAGAGAACTAAAAACAAATACTCATGCATTATTTAGACAAAAGTGCAACAACAAAGATAATAATAATAATAATAATTCATTACATTTATATAGTGCTTTTCTAGGTACTCAAAGCGCTTTACATGAAAGGGGGAATCTCCTCAACCACCACCAATGTGCAGCATCCACTTGGATGATGCGACGGCAGCCATATTGCGCCAGAACGCCCACCACACACCAGCTTACTGGTGGAGAGGAGACAGAGTGATGAAGCCAATCAGTATATGGGGATGATTAGGAGGCCATGATGGACAGGGGCCAAGGGGCAAATTTGGCCAGGATGCCGGGGTTAAACCCCTACTCTTTTTCGAAGGACATCCTGGGATTTTTAATGACCACAGAGAGTCAGGACCTCGGTTTAACGTCTCATCCGAAGGACGGATAATATAATCTTAGTAATCATCAATCAAGTTTTAGCCATAACTACAAAACTGGTCTGTTCGCTGAGTAAAACTGTTTTCTTTCTTCTTTTTTTAACAAGTCTGTGTTTATTTCTGTGCCACTTCACTGCACCTCATAAATAATACTTTAAAATATTTTATTATTATTGTATTATTATTAGCTATTATAATTCTAATTAACTTGCAATTAAACCAACACTTTATAATAAATAATATAATGTGACTTCATGTATACATTCACAGTGTGGAGAACAAGTATTTGATACGCTGCCGATTTTGCAGGTTTTCCTACTTACAAAGCATGTCGAGGTCTGTAATTTTTATCATAGGTACACTTCAACTGTGAGAGACGGAATCTAAAACAAATATCCAGAAAATCACATTGTATGATTTTTAAATAATGAATTAGCATTTGATCACCTACCAACCAGTAAGAATTCCGGCTCTCACAGACCTGTTCGTTTTTCTTTAAGAAGCCCTTCTGTTCTCCATTCATTACCTGTATTAACTGCACCTGTTTGAACTTGTTACCTGTATAAAAGACACCTGTCCACACACTCAATCAAACAGACTCCACCCTCTCCACAATGGCCAAGACCAGAGAGCTGTGTAAGGACATCAGGGATAAAATTGTAGACCTGCACAATGCTGGGATGGGCTACATGACAATAGGCAAGCAGCTTGGTGAGAAGGCAACAACTGTTGGCGCAATTATTAGAAAATGGAAGAAGTTCAAGATGACGGTCAATCTCCCTCGGTCTGGGGCACCATGCAAGATCTCACCTCGTGGGGTATCAATGATCATAAAGAAGGTGAGGGATCATAACTACACTGCAGGACCTAGCGCATGCAAGGTCCCCCTGCTCGAACCAGCGCATGTCCAGGCCGTCTGAAGTTTGCCAATGACCATCTGGATGAATGGGAGAAGATCATCTGGTCTAATGAGACAAAAATAGAGCTTTTTGGTCTAAACTCCACTCGCCGTGTTTATTGAGGGGAGGATGGATGGGGCCATGCATCGCGAGATCTTGGCCAACAACTTCCTTCCCTCAGTAAGAGCATTGAAGATGGGTCGTGGCTGGGTCTTCCAGCATTACAACGACCCGAAACACACAGCCAGGGCAACTAAGGAGTGGCTCCGTAATCTCAAGGTCCTGGAGTGGCCTAGCCAGTCTCCAGACCTGAACCCAATAGAAAATCTTTGGAGGGAACTGAAAGTCCGTATTGCCCAGCGACAGCCCCAAAACCTGAATGATCTGGAGAAGGTCTGTATGGAGGAGTGGGCCAAAATCCCTGCTGCAGTGTGTGCAAACCTGGTCAAGAACTACAGGAAACGTATGATCTCTGTAATTGCAAACAATTTCTGTACCAAAAATTAAGTTCTGTTTTTCTGATGTATCAAATACTTATGTCCTGCAATAAAATGCAAATAAATTACTTAAAAATCATACAATGTGATTTTCTGGATTTTTGTTTTAGATTCCGTCACTCACAGTTGAAGTGTACCTATGATAAAAATGACAGACTTCTACATGCTTTGTAAGTGGGAAAACCTGCAAAATCGGCAATGTATCAAATACTTGTTCTCCACACTGTAATATAGTGAGAGTTAACAACAAATACCCATGCATTATTTAGACAAAAACGATAAAGTACATAATTTTATCTAATTTAAATGATAATATAATCTATTCCATAAATCACTAAAAACTGCTCTGTTCCCTAATCAGTGGTATTGTTCTCATTATTTAACAGTTTGTGTTGATGTTTCTGTGCCTTTTTCGCTGCACCTTTGGCATTCACATAGTTGAGTTTGGCGGTGTTCTTTATTGTCTCACACACCGAATCGTCCTCATCTGCTGCTTTGTATCCAGTAATTCCTCCTCCGATCGCTCCGGCAAAAGCTGCAACTCCAAAAGCAACGCCTGTAGCTGCAGCGAGACCTGAACCAGCTAGTCCAACACCAGCTCCTGCAGCAATAATCCCAGCCTTCACCGCTGCTGCTCCTGCTGCTATTCCCGCTGCTCCGGCGGCTCCTGCTGCCGCTCCTGCTTTCACCACTCCAGGAATGTTGGTGGCTTTCAGTAAACTCACAACAGATGCTACTGCGACACCGATGCCCAGAAAAGCACCGGTCAGCGTGCCTGTGGTCACTCCCGCAAGCCGATTGAGAAGTTTTTTGTGCACAATCTTTTTCGCTAACTCTCGCTTCTCTTCTGGCAACAAATTGACCTCGTCTACGTTCTTCATCTCCTCTTGAATCTCTTCCTCCACTATCTGAAGCAGCTCATTGGTGTAGCAGCCGTTATTACTGTCCTTCAGCTTCTGTTCGATGGTCTCCAGCAGATTTTTCACCTGAACTCTGTTGCTCCTGTATCCCATTTTTCGCTTTTTCCAGTATTTACTGTCGATGACGTGACAGCGGCCTCCACATTTATCAACCAGCTCCTGTAGCTTTGGACTCATCTTCACAAATTCCTCGATGGTTTGACCTTCTAGCTGTTCGCCGTGAGTGAATAAAACCACTGAATGACTGAAGGTGTCTTCTCCACAACACTCCACTATTTTATCCACAATTTCCATTTCTTGTCCCGTGTATCTCCCGACCTTCAGGACGATAGTGAACATGTCTGGACCCGGAGAGCTTTCAATCACGGATCTAATGATCTCGGATTTGATGGTCTCCTCATCCAATCCGGTGTCAAAGAGTCCAGGAGTGTCAATAACGGTGATCTTTCTGCCATCGACCTTCCGATCTCCACTGACGCATTCAGCCGTCACAGACTCGGGTGAAGCTTTACTCTTGAAGACTTGCTGTTTGAGAATCGTATTCCCGGCACTGCTCTTGCCATCTCCGGTTTTCCCAAGAAGCACGATCCTTTTCTCAGGCTGAGACTCAGAAGCTGTTTGAGAAATATGTTGTTAGTAAAGGAATTTACTATTCCATAAAAAATTTAAATAATACTATATATATATATATATATATATATATATATATATATATATATATATATATATATATATATATGAAGCCTACAGATCTAAATGATTTCTTGAACATAAAAACATAGTAAGGAGAAAAAAAAATCATGCTTTTGATTATGCTCATGATTATGAGATAAAAGTTTAAATTACTACACACAAAGTCATATTGATGACAACAAATGCCATAAGTTTGCCATAACTAAAATATGCCATACTAACTCTTGATTATGCCATAAGATATCAAAATTATGTCATGCTTACTCATTATGGCATAAAGTCAAAATAATGAATGAAACATAGATCAAATTTAAATTAAATTATTAATGACAGTCTAATTACAATGAAAGAGATTGACATACTATGTCATGATGTCATAAAATCTAAATTATGGTATCTCATATATCATACGTTGAATTTATGACACAGTAAGTCACAATTATAAAAGTCGAATTATGATTACAAAATGATTACAAATTATTACAAAAGTTTACAATCTCAACAAAGTTTAAATCAGCCATAAAAAGTCTTAATTACTAGTCTCAGTAGCTGTTTGAAAAATATGATGTTGTTCATAATATGATTTAAATAAAATCTATAGAATTATATTGTCTTTAAAAGTATAAAAAACATTAAATCTTAAATCCCATTGATTTTCATTATAAGGAATATTTGAGACATTTTTTTTTAAATATCGTCTTTTATGTTCAACAGCAGAAATAAAGTCCTACAGTTTTGAAGCAACATATGGGTGAATAAATGATAATATAATTTTCATTTTTGAGTGAACTGTCCCTTTAAGACAGGTAGAATGATCTGAATTTTAAAAGGTTAAAAACTCTTGTAGCGTTTATGTTAAATATAGAAACACTTGCAATAGTTCAAAGTCAAAGATAAAAAAATACTTCAAAATCATGTTTTAGAATAATGATTTGATGAAAGGCATATTTTTTAAAGGTGTCATTACTTACCTCCCATGTTCTTGTCCTATCTTCAACTGAGGTGCTTCAATGTATAAAATTATGTTTTATTATGTTTTCATCTATAATATTATCCAGTTATGGTTCCTGGTGCTCTATATGATCAATTAGCAAAAGCTATACTATAAACACAAATGCCATTTGATGTGTATCAGCGAACAGCTCGAGGAGTTTCGTGCTCAAAACACCCTTGAATGAGTCATTTGACACCACAGATGAGCTACAGGAATAACCAGAATGACTAGTTCTCTGAAGGTTTTTTTTTTTTTTTTTTTTTTTTTGGAACCTCCTACTACACACCTTCATTTACACAGCAAATCCCTTCAAAATCAAAGCCACGGAAATCTTACTGTGAGATAAACACATGGCAAACATAATGTCAGCTCATTACTAGGAAAAGAACACAAAATACTGAAGAATAAATGATTGACGTTACCTTGGCAAGATGGCCAAGATGGCCAAGATGGCGGCGCGAGTACATCGCGAGGCTCGCGGTCTCTCCAGATTCTGTAATTTAGCAGTATTTTTCTTGCTCATTTCGGGTCTGTTCGTCCAGAACAGTTGTGCCTTAACATCGTACACCCAAGGTGAGCTTTTGGATATTGGTTTGCGAATTTCCGACAGTTTTATGGACAACCTTCGACTCCTTCCTGAGATCGCCAGATCACCCGAGGCTATGCACTCTGCCCGGCCGGGCGGAAGTGCTCGCAGGCGCCGGCGAGATCGTAAACAAAGGCGGGGGAAGCGCGGAGGACTAAGAGCTAAGCTAAAGCTAACACCACACCGGCTCTCTTTACCCAGCATTTTCCTTGCCAATGTACGGTCGCTGTTGAACAAAATGGAGGAGATTCGACTCAACATCACATACAGCAAGAGACTTTTGAACTGTAATGTTCTAATTTTCACGGAAACATGGTTAAACAGCGGAATACCGGACAACGCTATTGAGCTAGCGGGACGCCATACATTCCGGGCGGATAGAACATTACATGGCTCCGGTAAGACCAGAGGTGGTGGATTGTGCATTTACATTAACAAAGCTTGGTGCACAAACTCTGCTATTGTTGGGAGACATTGTTCAGCTAACCTTGAGTTTCTCATGGTTAAATGTAGACCGTTTTATCTACCGCGGGAGTTCACTTCCACTATTATAACTGCAGCCTATATTCCCCCGGATGCTGATGCCAAGTTTGCTATGAAAGAACTTCACGCAGCCATCAGTAAACAACAGACCGTTCACCCGGAAGCTGCGTTTATTGTTGCGGGTGATTTTAATCATTCAAACTTAAAGTCAGTGCTACCGAAATTTCACCAGCATGTTTCCTGTCACACCAGAGGAAACAAAACCTTAGACCATGTTTACACAAACATGGCTGAAGCTTACGTCGCGACACCCCTCCCCCACTTGGGACAGTCAGATCACCTTTCTTTGTTCCTCACCCCCAAATATGCACCTCTGATCAATCGCGTGAAGCCATCAGTGAAGACCATCAAGGTGTGGCCTGCGGGGGCAGATTTCTCACTCCAGGAAAGGTTTCTACACACAGACTGGAGTATGTTTGCTTCTCAAGCCACCAGTGGCTCTCACACGGACATTGACTGCTACACCTCCTCTGTACTGGATTATATTAATACCACCATTGACAGTGTTACAACCCAGAAGCAGATCACCACATACCCAAATCAGAAGCCATGGATGAACAGGGAAGTGCGACTCCTATTGAAGACACGCAATACTGCCTTCAGATCAGGAGATGCACAAGCCTATAGCACATCCAGAGCAAATCTGAAAAGGGGCATCAAAGAGGCCAAGCACTGCTACAAGCTTAAGATAGAGGGACACTTTTCCAACGCTGACCCTCGGCGCATGTGGCAGGGCATTCAGGCCATCAGTGACTACAAACCCTCTCACTCCACCCCCGCAGCCACTGATGTCAACTTCCTGAACGAGCTAAATGACTTTTATGCTCGCTTTGAAAGAGACAACAGAGAAACTGCCACCAAGCTCAAATCCTCAGCTGACCACCCACCGATCACACTCTCCTCCACAGATGTCTGCAATGCACTGAGCAGGATCAGCGCGCACAAGGCTGCTGGACCAGACAACATCCCTGGACGCGTACTCAGGGCATGTGCGGAGCAGCTCGCTGGGGTTTTTACAGACATTTTCAACCTGTCTCTTGCCCAAGCAACTGTACCAACATGCTTTAAATGCACTTCCATTGTGCCAGTGCCAAAACACTCCAGCCCGAAGTGCCTTAATGACTACCGCCCTGTAGCACTCACACCCATCGTAATGAAGTGCTTTGAGCGGCTGGTCCTGGCACACCTAAAAGACTCTCTACCATCCACATTGGACTCACACCAGTTTGCCTACCGTAGCAATAGGAGCACAGAGGATGCAGTCTCCATGGCACTGCACTCTGTGCTCACACATCTGGACAATAAGAACACTTATGCACGCATGCTGTTTGTTGACTTCAGCTCAGCATTCAACACTGTCATCCCAACTAAGTTAATAGCCAAACTTGGAGACCTGGGCTTCAACACCTCCATGTGCAACTGGATTTTGGACTTCTTGACCAACAGACCCCAGAATGTTCGATCAGGCTCCAACTGCTCCACATCCATCACACTCAACACTGGTGTACCACAGGGCTGTGTGCTAAGCCCGTTCCTCTAGTCCCTCTTCACCTCCGACTGCAAGCCTGTGTACGGATCTAATTCCATCGTCAAGTTTGCGGACGACACTACGGTGATTGGTCTCATCAGCAACAACGATGAGACTGCCTACAGGGAGGAGATCAAGCACCTGGCCACATGGTGCACCGAAAATAACCAGCTCCTCAACACCACCAAAACGAAGGAGCTCATCGTGGACTTCAGGAAAGTGTCAAGAGGCACACACGACACCATCTACATCAATGGAATGGCTGTTGAGCGTGTCTCCAGTTTCAAGTTCCTGGGGACCCACATCTCGGCGGACATGACCTGGACAACCAACACCTCCAGCCTGGTCAAGAAGGCTCACCAGCGCCTCTTCTTCCTGAGGACACTGAGGAAGAATCAGCTTTCCTCCACTATCCTGGTGAACTTCTATCGCTGTGCAATAGAAAGCATCCTGACCAACTGTGCTACAGTGTGGTATGGGAGCTGTTCTGTTGCAGAGCGCAAGGCACTGCAGCGGGTGGTGAAAACCGCCCAGCGCATCACTGGGACTCCACTACCTGCCATCGAGCACATCCAGAGGAAACGCTGTCTGCATCGAGCTCGCAGCATCCTTAAGGACTCCTCTCACCCAGCCCACAGACTGTTTTCTCTCCTGCCTTCCGGCAGGCGTTTCAGGTGCCTCCGGACCAGGACCAGCAGACTAAAGAACAGTTTTTTCCCCAGAGCTGTCTCTTTATTAAACTCTAACCCTCATTGATCCCACTCCCCTTATATACTGATTGACTCTCCTCTCCCTCCTCACACCTGCCTCCATTTTGTTATTTGCAATACTATAATGTTCATTTGCACTGCTGACTGTTATTACAGTAACGACTGTTTACATATGCATCTTGCACTACTACCTTGACTGGAATATGCTCATTTGCACTGCCGACTGTTTATTTACAGTACCGACTGTTATATATACATTGCAATATCGTACCTTAACTGTAATATGCAATTACTTTCCACTGCACTCACTCGGATAGCTTCTGTCCAAACTTTATTTGCACTACTTTAAATCCATTGTTATACTGCTCATTAGCCTAACTTATACATATATCTATTTGTAAAATTCTGTTTATAGTAATATCCATCTGTATATTATGCTCACATTCTGTTTATAGTAACAGCCATCTGTATATATATTCATAGTACATATCTATCTGTAAAATTATGTTTATAGTAACAGCCATCTGTATATTATATTCAGTACATATCTATCTGCAAACATTCTGTTTATAGTAATAGCCATCTGTATATTATTATATTCAGTACATTTCTAGCTGTAAATTCTGTTCACAGTAA
Organism: Rutilus rutilus; assembly: GCA_021464565.1. Lineage (NCBI taxonomy): Eukaryota > Metazoa > Chordata > Actinopteri > Cypriniformes > Leuciscidae > Rutilus > Rutilus rutilus. The sequence continues at coordinate 5,991,404 of JAJAQA010000003.1, forward strand.
GAGTTATCTGTATATTATATTCATAGGACAATCTATCTGTATATTTTTGTTTATAATAGTATTCAACTCTATATTTATTCAGTACATATCCATGTTCTGCACTTATGAACCACTGTATATCCTGCACTTGCTGCTATTGCACTTCTGGTTAGACCTAAACTGCATTTCGTTGCCTTGTACCTGTACTTGTGTAATGACAATAAAGTTGAATCTAATCTAATCTAATCTTGGCAGGATTCATATAGAAGATGGAATGATAGTTTCACAGGCAACAATACTAAACTTGGTTAGGTTAGTTCCCAGATAGCAACATTGTGTCTGCCCACATGTGGAATGATGATCTGGACCTTATCCTAGCCACAAAATCAGTGTATATTAAATATGGTCATCTCAGCCTTAATAAGCCTGTTAACAAGCAGAATCACTGAAGGAAAGAAGAGAACAGAAAAAAGAGATGAGCAGAAACACAAGAGCTACAACTGACTTCCACTCACAGCCTTAGATCAAATCAACTGAATATATAATACATTAAATCTCTAAAGATCTCAACAGAGGAGGATTAAACAACTCCACAAACAGCATTACCAGCTGCACTTATTATGTGGGGATATACATATAGGGATTGTCAAAGTTTTTTTTTTTTTTTTTTTTTCGTCACCTTACTGAATTTTTCGTCAACGATACCAGGGACACCGAAGCATCGGGGAACATGAAATTTGGTGGGCATGTAGCCCCACTAGACTTCTAAGGAAAAATTTCGTTTGGTCCCCGGGGGCCACTCCCCCCCCGCGCTGGGCCCCCCCAAACCCCAAAAAATGCAGTTTTTCCTAAATAACTACCTGAACCGTGGCACCGAGGATGAAGAAATTTTTATGGTATGTTGGTCTACTAGACTTTTACGGAAAAATTTCGTTTGGTCCCCGGGGGCCACTCCCCCCCCCCCGCGCTGGGGCCCCCTTAAATTTTTCATCAACGATACCAGGGACACCGAAACACCGGGGAACATGAAATTTGGTGGGCATGTAGCCCCACTAGACTTCTAAGGAAAAATTTCGTTTGGTCCCCGGGGGCCACTCCCCCCCCGCGCTGGGCCCCCCCAAACCCAAAAAAATGCAGTTTTCCTAAATAACTACCTGAACCGTGGCACCGAGGATGAAGACATTTTTGTGGTATGTTGGTCTACTAGACTTTTACGGAAAAATTTCATTTGGTCCCCGGGGGCCACTCCCCCCCCCCCCCGCGCTGGGGCCCCCGTAAATTTTTCGTCAACCATACCAGGGACACCGAAACACCGGGGAACATGAAATTTGGTGGGCATGTAGCCCCCCTAGACTTCTAAGGAAAAATTTTGTTTGGTCCCCGGGGGCCACTCCCCCCCCGCGCTGGGCCCCCCCCAAACCCCAAAAAATGCAGTTTTTTCCTAAATAACTACCTGAACCGTGGCACCGAGGATGAAGAAATTTTTATGGTATGTTGGTCTACTAGACTTTTACAGAAAAATTTCATTTGGTCCCCGGGGGCCACTTCCCCCCCCGCACTGGGGCCCCCGTAAATTTTTCGTCAACGATACCAGGGACACCGAAGCACCGGGGAACATGAAATTTGGTGGGCATGTAGCCCCACTAGACTTCTACGGAAAAATTTCGTTTGGTCCCCGGGGGCCACTCCCCCCCGCGCTGGGCCCCCCCAAACCCAAAAAAATGCAGTTTTTCCTAAATAACTACCTGAACCGTGGCACCGAGGATGAAGAAATTTTCATGGTATGTTGGTCTACTAGACTTTTACGGAAAAATTTCGTTTGGTCCCCTGAGGCCACTTCCCCCCCCGCGCTGGGGCCCCCGTAAATTTTTCGTCAACGATACCAGGGACACCGAAACACGGGGGAACATGAAATTTGGTGGGCATGTAGCCCCACTAGACTTCTACGGAAAAATTTCGTTTGGTCCCCTGAGGCCACTTCCCCCCCCGCGCTGGGGCCCCCGTAAATTTTTCGTCAACGATACCAGGGACACCGAAACACGGGGGAACATGAAATTTGGTGGGCATGTAGCCCCACTAGACTTCTACGGAAAAATTTCGTTTGGTCCCCGGGGGGCCACTCCCCCCCCCGCGCTGGGCCCCCCTTAACCCCAAAAAATGCAGTTTCTCCTAAATAACTACCTGAACCGTGGCACCGAGGATGAAGACATTTTTATGGTATGTTCGTCTACTAGACTTTTACGGAAAAATTTCGTTTGGTCCCCGGGGGCCACTCCCCCCCCCGTAAATTTTTCGTCAACGATACCAGGGACACCGAAGCACCGGGGAACATGAAATTTGGTGGGCATGTAGCCCCACTAGACTTCTACGGAAAAATTTCGTTTGGTCCCCGGGGGCCACTCCCCCCCCGCGCTGGGCCCCCCCAAACCCAAAAAAATTTTTTTCCTAAATAACTACCTGAACCGTGGCACCGAGGATGAAGAAATTTTTATGGTATGTTGCTCTTAAGGGCCCACATCAACCTAGCCCATAATCACTCATTTGTGATTTGCGCCCCTCCCATAAAAAATGAAAATGCAATATTATTCTGCTTTAATCGCCCCTATCTTCAGTGGAGATGTTCAGAACTGCACCATATTTCATGTGTATGATTAACTTGACATCCTCTGGGGGTATCCTCTGCTAAGTTTTGTAGAATTTCATCCATGGGGGGGTATAAAATAAATTCATTTATGTGCACATTTAGTGACTGTACACTCATCGGCCTGTAGATGGTGCTGTTGAGCGAAGGGTTGCTGGTTTAGGATGATACTGTCACACACACACATGCAGGAATACAAACAAACGCAAGCATGCACACACACTGACATCCACACGCACAGACACACACCCATACACACACATACAAATCCACATGCACAGACACACACACACAAACACACACGCGCACACATGTACGCACACATACATACACGCACAGACACACACACACACACACACACACAGACACACACATACACAAACACACACACATACACACACACACACACACACACACACACACACAGACAGACATGCACATACTATTACTTTTTTTAGGTATATACATAAACACGCAATACAGCCAAATTACTCCACGTCATTTATTTTTGTGGAAAGCCAGTGCAGGCCTGAGCAGCGGTCATATTTTGTACCGCGATGCGGTACATCTAGTTACTATTATTACTATCCAGACATCTGTTAGACGTCTACCAAAGTTATTGAGAATTAACGGGTTTAACTCAAACTACAGGCTGTAGTGCTTTGAATTGCATCTAAGGCAGTGCGCTGCTTGACAAGAGGGCGCTGTTTGAACTGCCTCTCTTTAGGACTCACAGCCGACTCTGAGTCCTTCCTCTAGCCTAAGGAAGATTGTGCTGGCGATCTGCTGCCTGTACACTTGTGGGGCAGATGACGACCGGGAGCTTGACGAAGGCAGTGCTACACGCTTCGGGAGAAAATGACTCGGTGCTTTGCATTGTTTCCGAGCCTCTAGAAACTTCTCAGAGAAAGCCCACGGCGTCACTGAAGAGTCTGTGGGGGCTTAATGGCGCATCTAGCAGTCAAGCCTTCTCGGAGTCCTGCATGTCTGTCAGCTGTCAGACGCTACTTGGCCAGCTGCCATATAAACCTTATCTGCCATTTGGGCAGTAGCACGGGACAGTCACCGGAGTAGGAAGCTGCTGTGTACATAACATTATCATTGTCGTTTGCAGCGGTGAAGCCAAAGGAGACTTTATAACTTTATGTGAAGTGTAAAGGCCTCTCCCACAAAAGGACAAAAGAGACCTTTAAAGACCCGCGCTGGAACTCTGTCGTCAGAGGGGCCTGTCACACGCTGCTCGGCGGTGGGGAGAGATGGTTGGCGGGCAGTTCAAGATGGTCAAAATCCTGGCCAGAAGGTGATTGTCATTTATACAGCACCAATTCTGCTTGAGCCCTGCCCAAGCAGAACATACACTCGTCATGTGTGTCAGGGAGCTCCATCGGACCTCGACACGCGAAACACTTGATAGACATCCTTCTTGCCATATGACAGAAAGGAGCGGCTTGAGAGCATTGTTAACTTAAAGGCATCGTCAACAGAAAGAAGTAATCCAATGCTTTGATGCTTGCTTCTGATTGACTGCTGAGCTACAGTAGGTAGTCAACCATAGTGCCTATTACCGCCACACTAGCTGCCGCAGCAAACCACCGCGGCAAAAATAATCGCATTATTTAATAGTCGCATTTCAAAGTCTTTCACGAAATGACCGGCAGGTGGCGCAAAGGGATATTGTTCAAAACAGCAGCAATTGCAGCATTTTGAAATGTAAGTGGGGTTAATGTCAATTAACAGTAAGGATGAAATACTACAACTATGGTAAACAGAATAGAAAATTTGTTTAGAACAGAAAAATAAAATCAAAACTTAAAAATAGAGACGACGACAATACAGCCTATATTTCATATTGTACACGTCGGTGGGCAACAGAAGTCTATTCCCCAGGGAAGCAGAAATAACGAACAAAAATAAATTAGGTGCAATGAAGCTGATTATGTTTTACTATTCTATTGAGGAATGAGACGAATGAAGAGCGTTTCTCGCGCGGGTGAGCGAACACTAACTGCTGGACAAACAAACTTTTGGGTTTTTCTCAGTGAGTAAATTCATGGCCGAGTGGTAGAACTTAGATTTCGATCATTTTAGATGACACGGTGTCACATCCATAAATAGGCAGACAAGGTAGAGTGTACTAGGGCTGAATTCAACCAAAGAAAATCTTGGTCGACTGAAGTCCTGAAATTTTCGACAAAATACTAAAAATTATGTTAGGAAAAAAAACGTTAAATTTATTAGCTGCGCACTGTGCGCAGTACTTGGTAGCCTTGTTGTCCGCCTAAAAGAATTATAAATAAACATATAAAACTAGTAGGCTATTTGCAGTATATTAAATTGTTTTTGACCTAATTATTTTGCACTGAAATGAGTCTGACACACGAGTCTGTCGGCTCTGACAGTGTTGCATCCCGTGCACCTGCGCAATATCATAGCCTATGATTTCCGAAAATAGTACTATGTTATCAACTAGTGATATCATCATAAGAACTTTTGAGGAATATGCAACATAATTTAGACAATTGTTTTTGTCATATGTATTATAATAACTGACAGACACTATCATTTCAGCCGCTCTGTGCAGCCGCTCTGTGGAGCTCAGCTTCGCGGCTGAGACACGAATAGACTATTAACTTTTAAAAAAATGCTGCCACACTGCTGATGTCTTTGTTGACATGGTAAAAGAGGACTGACTGACTATGAATTAAATGCTCTCACAATTAAATAAATAATATTCAGCAAACCTTCTAGTAGCCTACTTTCTTCAATCTGAAAACACCCCCATTAGCAATTAGTGCTTTCCACCTGATGAAATGAATGCGGCAAAACTGATGAAATGAACGCGGCAAAAAATCGACCAATCAGAATTTTGGTCGAGCTAGAACTATCGACCAAATAATCGACTAATCGACTGGGAGATTACAGCCCTAGAATGTACAAACAAACAAACTTTATTAAATTGCAGAGTGAGCGATGCAGGGTGAGATGAACGATGATTACAATGAGAAATAGGCTATGTCTAAAGCCTTTAAATGTCTAAATATGTAATAAATGTTAGCTGATTATGTAATCCATATGAAACCGAGATGTACAGAGGATATACTCAAATATGTTTAGCTATCATGTGAGCGCTTCCCAGTGAGGAAAGGACAAGGCAAGAGTGAAAATCTCGGTCTAATTAAATGTAAATCACCCCGAATTAAAATGTAAAAACAGAACAAATATTTTTTTTGTCGAAATGTTGCGATTTTGTTCCATTTAAGTTCATAATTATTCTATAAATGTTATTTAGCAGCAGCTCCACAAAGCACTGTGGTTCGAGATTTATTTGAATAAAAAAATCTAATAAAAACCTCTTTATTTAATTATTTATTTCCTTCATTATCAACACTTTAATAGCCTAATGCTAATGTCTAGAATAGCGACTTCTCTTTGTTTTAAGTCAGTCTCAAACTCAGATAGCCTGTGGGGGGTTTGGAGGGGCGGTTCACTGGCTTTATCGTGGGGGTGCAGGACAATAAAGTGTTAATCGCCCCTTTCATATGGAGAGTGTCGGATAGCCAGCCTAATGATACAGAGCAAAGAAAAAGAGGCAAAATTCCTTTCAGGATAAATCTTGCTGTGTCCAAATGTAGGCCCTATAGCCTATTGTAGTTTTATTTATTGTATTTAAAGGTTTTTCACACAAAATTTCATTTGAAGTGTTCAATCCAGTTGTTTCAGTAGTTTTGTAGAGTTTTAGAATGTTTGTTATTTTTTGTAGCCAAGTCAACAAAGTCAGTCTTTTTCTGATTTGTTCAATGTATGGATCTGTTTAGAAAATGTTATTTTGTTGCTATGGCCGGGTATCACCGTCAGTCATCTCAATTTCGTGAATGATTCACAAAACAATAATTTAGCAGATTAAAGACAAACTTCATCATCTTCATTTTCTGGTGCGATCGGCAGACAATCTTCCCTTCATCAGTTTAGTCATCTGTGCAGCGCAACAGAGGCTCTACTGGAATGTAGCAAATTTATGTTGTAATGTGCCATTGATAATTAAACAAAACACTTGACTTTAATAAACAGATACATAAGCATCAAGAACGGTAAAACATAAACGCTGTCGCCAACATCGGTTAACTGCATGTAGCCTAGGCTACAATGTTATATCGTCTAAACGCCTATTAATAAAAATGACAGAAAAACACATCAAATCAAATCAAACACAACAAATCTCCAAAAAGTGTTACGAATCAATAAATGAACATTTCAAAAAAAATTATTTTTGACAAATAAACGAGACAAAATTATGAATATGGTAGAGCTGAGATTCAATCTCAGAAGGTTTGAAGCTCCGCGAGGCGCATGTTGTTGCTCTGACCACAGAGCTATCGCCTGAACGCTGTCTAGAAAATGAGCTTAACGTCTTATGATCATGCAAAGCCTCATTGATGTAGTCTAATATTTTTCTATTGCAATGTTTTATGTTCAAATGTTTTCATTATTTATTAACAGCAGATATCTTCAATAATGTTCAATCATCACTCAGTTAATCACTTAATTATCACATTAACTCCAACACTGATTCAATGTCACATTTAACACTCTAGTGTGTGCGCACTGCGCAGTGTTCGTTTCATCTGGGCTAACCAGAATTATTATTATTATTTAGTGGGGACATTTATGAAGTGCTCTTATTCACTGTTCACATCTGAAGTCTAATTGACTGATCAGAAGTGTGTTTTATCATTAATACTTTTAAATATCATACCACTGACCATGTGATAATGGAGTGTCATCCAGCACTGACGTGATGATCAGATATGCAAAAAAATTATGTAACTATGTTGTGTTTAAGAAGTTAATAAATACAGTGTTATTTATACACTCACAGACATCAATAATCAGCATATGAAACGCAACAATGGTGACTCTTCATGCCAGCATACAGAACTCACTCATGACTCCCAGCATGCATTGCAGCACAGATAATTTATGCAGCTGAAACTTTTACTGTTTACTTTTTTTTTTTTTTTATTGTCACCATTATTGAGATTTGTATGAGTGTTGATGTCTAAGTGTGTCTCAATTTTTACATACATTATAATATTTTTGATCTCTTTAGTATTCTAGTGTTAATGCATTGCAATGGCTGCGTTCAAAACCACATACTCACTGGTACTCAATAAGGCTAAAAGAGTAGGCACTATATAACCTGAAAGCATGAAGTATGAATGTGATCCAGACTCCGCCATGTTAACGTTATCATGTGACTTACGGCATTATCACAAGTGCAACAACTTAAAAGATGTGAGCGACAGGTTTAATTCATCTTAAATCTCCTTTATGTTTTCCTTTTTTTTCTTGTTTCCCTCAGGCTCATAAATAACAAATAATAATAATAATAATAATGCATTATGGGCAATTCAAAGATATTTAACCTTGTCAGTGTGCTTTTTGTCTATCTCATACTATGATTTACACAAAACCATGATATTTATATATTGTTGTTTTTTGTTTTGTTTTTTTTACCACCACCAGTGTGTAGCATCCACTTGTGCTCTCTCTCTCTCACACACACACACACACACACACACCAGCTGGAGAGGATAGAGAGGAACAGAGCTAGTTCAGTGGATGAGAATTATTAGGAGGCCATGATTGATAAGGGCCAATGGAAGGTCTTTGGCTCCAGGACACTGGGGTTACACACCTACTCTTTACGAGAAGTGCCATGGGATTTTTGATGACCACAGAGAGTCAGGACCTCGGTTTAACGTCTCTCCTTAAGGGTAGTGTTTGTTATTGTATAGTGTCCCCACATCACTACACTGGGGCTTTATAATATATAGGACCCACACAGACCCCAGGATGAGCAGCGCCCCCTACTGGCCTCACTAACACTTCTCCAGCAGAAGCCTGGCTTACCCAGGAGTCTCCCATCCAGAGACTGGCCAGACTCAACCCTGCTGAGCTTCAGTGGACAACCAGTCTTGAGCTGCAGGGTGATACGGCTGTGGCTATTGAACAGTCTGTGTTGAAGATATTTCCAGAAGATAACAACTGCTAATTTGAAATGTACAGTAAATGTAGCTTAAAGCCACAGATTGAAACTCATTTTGATTTCATGGGCTCTTTAAAACACACACACACACACACACACACACATATATATAGTGCACATTAGTATTTTAGATGCACATATGTTATATTGATATTAAAAAGATACTCTTTAGTTACAGAAATTATCATTGTACACTGTAAAATCCAACAGTGATTCTAACTATCATAAGGTAAGATGCACATTTTTGTGCTGTGTTTTTAAAATGTATTATGAGTTCTGAGCGTTCTCACATAACTCTGTCCTCATTTATTTGTATGTTCCTCATCTTGTTTGGGCTGTTTAATATTAGTATTTTGTTTAAAATACTCTACCCCAGCACCCCCTGATCAAATATGTTCAAGTGGCTATACATAAGATACATGCATTTTCATATGTATATACATATACACACACACAGACTGTGTTTAATATCAATTAATGATCTTTAAAAAAAAAATTTGTTGCTCCTTTTTGTTGGTCATAAACCCCCTGTGAAACTTTGTGTTGATATAATCCATCTATATTTGGGACAATATCTTGTAATTGACCATGAGTCACACACAGACTTCAACATTCAGCATACAAAACAATAATGGCAACAATAAAATTTTATTAAACTAAATAATGAAGTACACTCAGTTCTTTTTATATACTAGAACTCTTGTGTATGTGAACTATTCTAACTAAGCATTCATTTTATTGCAAGCATCCAAGGCAATCGGTTTGCATGGTTTTTTTTTTTTTGCTAATGAGATTTTACAGTGTACTTTGATATAAGAATATTATCTGATGAAAACAAGAAGTGTTTAAAAAAAAAAAAAGATTTGCCAGTAATAAAAGAACAACACAAACATATCCTTCACTCCTCAGATCTGCTGCAGATGAAGTTGAGTTTGTGGTGTTCAGGACGGCTGATCCAGCGCTGATCTCCTCTAGACTGAACTGCTCCAGATCTCACTGCAGACTCACAGTCCTCCTCTCCTGTGCCGTTCCCTGGAGCCCAGTTCTGATAGCACACGGTCTCTCCGCTCACCCAGAACCAGAGGCCCACAGTGCAGGAGTGACGTAAACCCAACCACACCGCCTCAGTAGACGCACCTTTAACCACATTCATCACACGACGCTGCATCTCCTCTGAATGAACCGAGACCAGATCCGTATAATTCTGTCTGCAGTATCTCAGAGCTTCAGGCCACGTCAGATTCTCTTTGATCAGAATCAGTTTATCTGGACACAAAACAAACCACAAGCAAAAACTAGAGAGAGACTGATCAAAAACAACATGCAGAACAAACACTGTGGAGGAATCTGTCATGTCAGACATGTAGCATAAACTTTAAGATATCTGGAGGTGATGGATGGATTGTGTGTGTTTGTGAGGATCTGCTCACCTTCATGACACACAAAAGGAAGTTGCTTGTTGCAATCATCGGCATGCCATCGTCTCAGAGCGTTCGGTCCGATCACTGTACAGTTTTTACGTTTTCCTATAATATCAGGTTCAGTAGTATTCCAGTCTCTGAATGAGGAGTCACTCTGATCTGACCACTGCCATGGGTCTCTGACTCTGAACAGACCGATCCAGACATCATAAGATTTGTGACTATCATTGATGAACTTCTGAATCTGTTGACTCTCATTCTGGTTCCTCACACTGACCAGTTCAGTGTGATTCTGTCTGCAGTAACTCTGAGCGTCTGTCCAGTTCTTCATCTGATTGACAAAGACGAGTCCTGTGTTCACTTTAAGACAAACACATGGAAACAGATTCAAGAATCAGTTTGTTCATTATTATTATGTCAGTTTATAGTTTGCATGTGAATAAGAGCAGTGATGGAAGCATCAGAAACACGTGTCATCCAAAGACTGTTTCTACAGTGTATTATATATATTAAACATTCACAAAATATTTATGATGATTTTGCTGATGAAGCTGTCCATAAAGTAACATTAGGGAATTTTCCTGATAAAGTTTATTGCAAATTAATTTTTCTCCATTATGTTTTGTTACATGTTTCTCTAGAATACTGGATTCAGACACAAAGAGCTGATCTTTTAAAGATACCTAAATCAGGTAGAGAGTGTTTCACAGGTCTATGTAGAAACTCATGATGCTACCCTACTCCCTCAGAGCTTGTTCTTGTTGTAGCAGGTTACCAACATTAGCATTGTGCTGCAACACTCATCCGATATTAAAGACAAAATTAAACACAAAAAATTTGGGGAGAACCACATCCAAATATATTTGCCAAACACCAGTTCAAAATGTATTTACCAAAAGAAAAGTTGAAATGAAATACAAAACAACAATACCAGAAAGCAACAATACCCCACAATGACCCAAAACCAGGTCCAATGAATCCTCCAATATTAGCTCATTCCATAAAATGTAAACACAAAATTATAATATGGGAATATAAATAATGTGTGTGTAATGGATATAAGGAACCTGTAATCCAGTGATAATCAATCAGATTGTCTGTGCTCAAAAGTTCAGTTCAAAGTTAGTTCTGTAATGCGTGGAGAGAAAGATGACCCAAGAGCGATATGCAGCAATACAGTCTTTAATAAACAGAGTCAGAAGTCCAGAGGTAAGAACAGAAATCTTCAGTATATAATAATTGACAACGAAAATCTTCCGGTAAAACAGCTGCCGGGAACTAAACGTAAATCCTCCGTCTAGGCAGCGGAGCGTCTCTGGTAGTAGAGGGTACCGTGAGAAAGCCAGCCAACTCCGGGACCTCCAGGAGATCAGAAAACGAGCGCAGTCACAGGTGCTCTGTAACAAGCTTAGTAGCAATTCACAGTGGTAGAATAATCCCCTTACGTGTATAGGACAGGACAAGACTTAGACAAAACTGGAGAGGATGCTTAGCAGAGAATTCGTACACATGGCTTCTGAAATAATCTGGCAAAGAGACAGGGGAAAAACAGGGCTAGAAGAAGTAATGATAATTAGGGAAAGCGATAGCTGGTGTGGAACTGATGATGAGGATAATAAGTAATGACTGAGAACACCTGGGGATGAGAGCAATGTGTGTGCGTAATATGAGTGTGTGTGTGTGTGTGTGTGTGTGTGAGAGTGTATGTGTGTGACCAGAGGGGGGAGACAAAGTAAAGGAAGAGCCAGGATCATGACAAGTTCAGTTGTGACCATCTTCTCGTCATAGCAAAAACTCACTCAGACAAAAATAGTTGTCCTCAAAGGCAAAGTTGAAAAAGGAAAATATATAATCCACAAAGGTAATCGAACCAAAGAAAATTTGATGCTGGTGTAAAGTCTGTGGTAAATGCATAGATTCCAGGTAGCACACCAAACAAACACTATTGAGGAAATATATATGGCCTACATTGAGACTTGCAAACACACTGTTCCTCAATTAACCACAAGAAGGCATAGAAGTAAAGCCTTAACTCAAATCCCCTCTTTATTTAAAAGAGTGAGCCTTCCAAGTTGAGCTACCACATGGCTTAAAAGCTAGATCACTTATTCTTATACGGGTATTCTAACCCCCTTACCTGAGGCCGTTGCCCCTTGGCAATGGCAGGCCGGAAGCTCCAAAAATAAGACTAATGACTTGTCGTGGGAAGTCACTTTACTATAGCCACTAGCTACTGAGATTCCCCACTGATAGGCCAGAGGTGGATCTATATACTCACTCTCCAAGAGTTCATTTATATATATAGCTGCTCTGGAGAAAACCGTGACGTCATCGTCCAGCTCACTTCAGTTCTCATATAATGGTGTCAATGCAGGCAGATCAATATTATTGTTGAATATTAAATTAAATGTCCCCACCTAAGCAAGCCAAAAGTCAAAGGCGAAAACGGCGACAGTTGCAAGGAACCAAAACTCCATCAGTGACAGAATGGGGGAAAAAAACAACCTTGGGAGAACCCAGGATCAGTCGGGGGCCAGTTCTCCTCTGGCCAACGAGCAAACAGTGTATGATTATGATCCAGGCAGCATTACAGGTCAGAAGTCTTACTGACTTCCGGTGGCGCTGCTCTGCTGGCGACCCGGACTCGCGTGCTGCTGCTGCTGCTGCTGCTGCTGTTTTTATTCTTGTTTTACGTATCTTAGACGAGCACTATGGCGTTATATGCACAAGGACTATTACTTGTACTGATTGTCTGGCAGTTTTTAAGGATGTGCCAAACTTTTCCACAATCGATGGGTGGATTACCAGTCATCTACTCCAGAGATATGCTGCTGTCTCTCCGTTACCCGAGGATAACATCGCCGCCCGCGGATTTACTCAACCTGCCGGAGGAATTTAAAATCCTGCCGTTTCGCGGGAAACTACGGAAGAGAGGCCGGCGTGGGGGGACCCGACAGCGTCTCCGCCGGAGAGGCAGTAGACCTCCGCTGCCCGGTATGATCTTGAGCAACGTTCGCTCTCTAAAAAACAAAATGGAGGAGCTTCGTATCAACATGAGAGTATGTTTTGAATACCGTGAGGCGGGTTTGCTGGTATTTACTGAGACGTGGCTACACGAAGACATCCCCAACTCCTTGATCGAGCTGGAGGGTTTCTCCCTAGTCCGTGCAGACAGGGAAAAAACTTCGGGGAAAAGCCGAGGAGGAGGTATCTGTGTGTTTGTGAGTGACAGCTGGTGCAGGAAATATTCTGTGAGAGAGACTGTTTGCTGCCCTGATATTGAACTGCTGTGTATCTCTTTAAGACCCTTTTACCTCCCGAGGGAGTTCGGCAATATTATAATTTGCTCAGTGTATGTGCCACCCAGCGGGAATGCGGCCCGAGCTGCAGCTCGAGTCGCAGACTGTGTTCACCACCAACTGCAACGTACGCCGGGAGTCCCTGTCTTCATTCTTGGAGATTTCAACCACTGCAAATTGGAACTTTCCCTTCCTGGATTCGAACAATACGTTAAGTGCGGCACCCGAGACAACAGAGTGTTGGACAAATGTTACGGTAATATAAAACATGCATACAGGGCCTGTCCAAAGCCCCCTTTGTCAAACTCTGACCATAATGCACTCCATCTTATACCTATATATAAGACTGTTTTGAAGAGCAGCAAACCAGTAACCAAGACAGTGACTGTATGGTCGAATGACAGTATTGAGACATTGAAGGGCTCATTTCTCTGTACTGACTGGGACATTTTTCATCATCTGGGTATTGACGAGGCCACTGACACTATTACGGATTATATTAAATTCTGTAAGGATTGTGTGGCCACTAAGAAAGTTATTACAATCTATCCTAACAATAAGCCATACATAACCAGAGAGTTAAAAATCTGTATCAACCGGAAAAAAATGGCTTTTAGGAATCGTGATAAGATGGGGGTGAAATCAGTTCAAAAGGAGCTTAATAAGTTATTAAGGGATGCAAGACGAAAACATAAAGATGTCATAGAACAGAACTTTGCCTCTATGGACTCTAAACATTTTTGGGTTTCCATGAAATCTGCAACAAATATGATAACACATAAAAAGGGCCTCACACCATATGATGAGCAGAGTAAAGCAGATGAACTGAATGATTTCTTTTTGAGGTTTGATACACATGACTTTTCATTGGAATGCAATAATGTATTACAGTCATTAACAAGTGATCTGTGTTCTAGAATAGTTGTTGATCCCCTCATAATTCAGTCAATCTTTAGCCATGTATGTAAAAAAAAATCTGCAGGCCCGGATGGCATCTCTGCTTTCCTCCTTAAAACTTTCGCTGCAGAGTTAACCCCTGCATGGTGCCCTGTGTTTCAGAGGTCTGTAGATTCCAATCTGGTCCCTGCCCTCTGGAAAAAATCCATTATTGTTCCCATTCCTAAGAAACCCTGTCCTACAGAAAACAACGACTATAGACCGGTGGCTTTAACGTCCGTTGTCATGAAATGTTTTGAAAAATACATGGTATCCTTACTGAAAGCTGAAGTCAACACAGAACTAGATCCACTACAGTTTGCGTATAGGCAGGGGAGGAGTACTAATGATGCAATTAATAGCATCACCCACCTAACTCTTAAACATCTGGAGGATCCTAAAGCTTATGTACGCCTTTTGTTCATTGATTTTAGCTCTGCTTTTAACACATTACAGCCTCATCTGCTTTTACAGAAAATGAGTCAGATGAATGTTAACTCTTTTATTATTAAATGGTTTTATTCATTTTTAACAGAGAGAACTCAAACTGTTAGGATTAACAACTCGCTTTCGGAATCAAAACGCATCAGTACAGGCGCGCCTCAGGGTTGTGTAAGTTCACCCGTCCTGTTCACCCTTTATACTAACGACTGCACCAATAGTCTCCCGGGCAACTTGTTTTTTAAATTTTCTGATGACACTGCCATTCTTAGTCTGCTTGACCAGAACTCAGATCTATCGCTGTATTGTATGGAAGTTAACAAATTTGTTTTGTGGTGTGACAAAAACTATCTTACAATCAACACAAAAAAAACAGAGGAGATGGTGTTTGACCCTCGGTCGGTGGGGGATCATACCCCTTTCACCATTCATAGAGAGGATATAAAACAGGTCACTTCATATAGGTATCTGGGTATCCACCTGGATAACCGCTTAAGCTGGAGTGACCATGTAGATTATGTTTGTTCCCGTTTACAGCAGAGACTGTATTTTTTACGCAGACTAAGGGTGTTTGGTGTCAGTCAGAATATTATGTTTTTATTTTATCAGGCAGTGATAGAAAGTGTCATCAGGTATGGAATGACAGCGTGGTTCGGCAATCTCTCCACACAGTCAAAATCAAAGTTGCAGCGCCTGGTACAGACTGCTATGAAGGTGATGGGGAGGACTGAAAAGCTCTCCCTTCAGTCCATTTATGAGCAGTCTGTACTTAAACAGGCGCAGAGAGTTCTGTCGGACCCGTCCCACATTCTTCGAAAGGAATATGAACTCTTGCCGTCTGGTAGAAGGTACAGAATACCAAAAACTAGACTGAACCGGTTTAAATACTCCTTCGTACCAGTTTCCACCAAAATTTTAAATCAAAATCTAAATTAGAAGTTGTGTGATGATTTGTATGAGATAGGCCGGAGGTACAGTATGTGCAATAATCTTGTGTGCTGTACTTTTTATTAATTTTTAACCTTAGTTATCTATATTTGTGTATATGTAGTTGTGTATTATTTCTATTTTCTATGTGTATTTATTGTTTGTAAAGGCAGCAATGGCACTAAGCACTTTTGAGTCCACAACAAATTTCCCCCAGGGGACAATAAAGTATAAAGTGAAGTGAAGTGAAGTGAAAGTGAAGTCAGATTGGATTGGAACATTCAGAATATTATCCAGTTCCATCTGGTTGAAGATTGGAGTCATCACGTCAGTATAGAGAGATATTTAATAAAATTGTTTATTGTCTTCCTTGACCTAATGTTAGTATTATCTGAGCCTGATGATCTATTGCTTACTGGATCTAATCTACAATTAAAGTCGCCACCTACTAAGTATAGCCCAGGGAGATTTGAGACAGTCAGAAACAGATTATTATAAAATTTTGTGTAATCTTCATTTGGGCCATATACACATTTATCAGATTTATATTTTCAAATAATAGCATACCCTGAATTATGATATAATCTACCATCAGGGTCCTTAATTATAGTTTTGATTTGTAGTGGGACAGATTTATGAATTCATAGCATTACCCTTTTAGCATGGGTGGTATAGGGAGCAGACAGCACCTGACCCTGCCATCTTCTTCTTATTTTAGAAATATTCCCACTCAGTAGATGGGTTTCTTGCAAGAAAATAATTGCAAGAATTGTATCCTGTTCATCACTTGTTTAACCTTTGTTATTTTGTTTAAACCTCTACTTCCATGAGGTAAATTTCACCTTCAAACTACTAGACATTAGTTATATAATATATCCTTAAGATTCATTTTGATAAAATAAAATACATTGAGGGAAACACACCAGTATAGAAAAAAATTAAAAAAATAACCTGCAAACCTTATATCAACCGCTTATGAACAAGAACGTCTGCCTCTCGCTTTTAGTTATTTCCTTCTCTCTAGCTCTCTCTGCTATTACCGAATACTAACCAACCAATAATCTTTAGTTGTTGTAGTGAGCTATGCAACATTTGTAAACATATGCAGCAGTGTATGTATCCCTGCTGCTAATGTTTCTGATTATGGAGTCCCCCACTATCAGAGTGCTGGGCCCATTCAGTCTGTGTTCGATCACATTCATCACGTTTGGAGATTCCTCATCTACATTCATTAATACCGGTACTTAAAATCTGTTCTCAAGATGTATAGGCAGTGGTAGGAAACCAGTGTTTGCAATCCTTCTCAGAGCCGTATATGGGGTAGAGGATGCTACTGCGGCAATATGTGATGCTCGTGACAATCTGATGTCTCGAGTGCCTTTAGGTCTCACTCCCTGTTTGTGCCATCGATTTGTAAGTCGATCAGTTACTGCTTGTTTCTCTACACTCAGTATGGCCTGTCGAGGAGCACTAGATTTATGGGACTCACTGGCTAAATGCTGAGGGTGTCCATGACGAAGCTCTGTTGTGTCCTCCGTCTGGTTTGGTGGTCCCGTAAGTAACTTTGTTTCAAGAACTGCAATCCTCTGTAAAAGTCTGTGGCAGTTTGTGCAGCAAGTAGATTCTAGAAGAGGCATTTTCTTTCTTATCCTTTTGGATGTAGGCAGCTGTGTTTTCCCTTCTCCGGAATGTAAGCTGATGGCAGTGGGAGGCTGGTCGGATAGGAAAACCGCTTTTTTGTAGTAATGTTCCAGTCACAAAAGTTTCTAGTTTTAACGTTGATGCCAAGCTATGTCAATTTAGCACTGTGCTGATTTGCTGAAGTTAAAATTAGGAGATAAAATATAAAAGCGATAGATCACAGTGCAGAGCAGTAAGCAGGAGCATCCGAACAGTAGCTAAGCAGGAAGTAGAGATCTAATTTGCTTGAATTTATAAGGTCTGTACCGATTTATTTGTATAGTTATTATGAAGGATGTTTATTATGATAAAACATGCACCAACATGGGTGTATAAAGCACGCTCTGTTTCCGCTATGTGTATGTGCATACACTTCCGTGATGGTTTTCTCCCCCCATTTAAGTTTTGTGCATCCCACTTGAGGGTTATAAGGTAACTAAGTTTAATGTTTGTCATTTTTGTAATTGTATTGTTTTATTGTGATGTTGGTTACTGTGTTGGAGTGATACAGTGTTTTTTTTTTCTTTTTGTGTGTGTGTGTGTGTGTGTGTGTGTATGTGTGTGTTTGCTGTAGCTCTTACAGTGTCTACATGAGTGTCACGAATAATGATCTGAATATTATAATGATAATGAATATTATTGATCTTTTCCTATAAGAAATAATTTCCTTTCCTAATAAGGCAGAGAAAGGTTCAATTGGCTATGACCCTATATGTTATCTATGTTATGAGAAGTAGAGAGAGAGAGAGAGCCTCCCCTTGACGCACGCTCTCTCACATTCTCCTGAATATCTGTGCGACTGTGTGCCTTTCTTGCAAGAAATAAACCATATAATCATTGATTGGACACTTGTCTCTTATTCAGAATTGTTTATTGTTTATTTGCCACAACAAACACTAATGGAAACATCAGTTTAAGGAGTATTTGACCATCATTCCAGTGGGGTAGCAACAACATCTGTGAAAAACGGATGTGCTCGAACAGCTCGCACTCAATCCACTGTGTGTTTTTCTCTTATCAGCTTGTGCACCACAGCTATATAGGCGTTACTATATTTAATTAAATAAATCCACTAATAAGATACATTTACTTCATAGACAGCATTCTTTTTTATCCCCATTATACTCTCGGTTGTCAGTGTTTCTTTGTCTGGACACAAACACTGTTTACACGCTGCCTGGAATCGGAGCATTTTTACGAGTACGAGTACATGAGCTCAGTATCGGGCCGATACTTTATTAGTCGGTATTATATCTGTATTATATCAGTATTAGTGCATCCCTAATTACCACCAATGCGAAAAACAATCAGTTATAATGAAAGTATTTTTATTTTTTTTAAATGCATCATACTAAATTTTTTTTTATAAAAACAGCACTACAACATTGTTTAGACACACACAGATATAAAAAATCAGCACATGAATCTCAATCTCAATAAAAAAAAAGACCATTGAGCTGCATAATTTATTCATGCTGCTGTGCATGCTGGGAGTTTTGTACTATGCTGGCACCCAGCATGCATTGCAACATGAAACTTTTAACTGTCACCATTGTTGAGATTCATGTGCTGATTGTTGATGTCTGTGTGTGTCTAAGTCATGCAGGAGTTCAAATTGTTTTATGCACCATGATTTTAATATCCTTCAAAATAGATGATTTCTGAAACATTGCTGGATGTCATGCTGTAGAATCACAGAGATACTATAAACAATAAATATAAAGTTACAATACCCATGAAATCCGAGATAGATACTATAATCAATAAATATAAAGTTACAATACCCATGAAATCCGAGATAGATACTATAATCAATAAATATAAAGTTGCAATACCCATGAAATCCAAGATTAGACACAGGAAGAGTTCAGTGAATTGGTAACAATTTACAATAAGGTTCATTAAACTAGCAGTAAACTACCTTAGGTAATATGAACTAATAATGAACAATACTTCCACAGCATTACTTAATCTTACATTATTAATACATTATCAAAATCAAAAGTTGTATTCGTCAACATTTGTTAATGCACCGTAAACTAACATGAACAAACAATGAACAGTTGTATTTTTATTAACTAACACTAACAAAGATTAATAAATACTGTAACAAATGTATTGCTCATTGTTAGTTCAGCTTTCCTGTAGCTCAAACAGTAGAGCGTTGGTACTTGCAACGCCATGGGCATGGGTTTGATTTCCAGGGAAAGCAAGAACTGATACGAATGTAAATGTGTACCATGTAAGTCGCTTTGGATAAAAGTGTCTGCCAAATGGATAAATGTAAATCAGGTCATGTTAGTTAATACATTATCTAATGTTTACACATGAACCTTATTGTAAAGTGTTACCAAAATTAGACAGCATTATCACAACAGCCAAAAACACCTGATCAACTTCCTCTTGGCTTTTTCTTGGCGTAACAAAAGTGCTTTATAAACTCACTGTCACAGCAACCAGAGAAAAACTAATGTTAATGAGTCAAGGGTCAAGAGCCCACCTAAAGAAAACACTGATCACTATATCGGTGACAACAAACCTTATCCTTTTCAATAAAACATCTAAATCTCTGTTAACATCTAAATCTCTGTTAATTCTCAAAAATAACTTTTCTACATGTATGAAAGAAATAATGTTAAACTGGTTTGGCTGGAAGTCAGTTGTAGTTCTTGTTTCTATTTTTTGTCCTTCAGTGATTCTGTTTATCAGGTGTTCATCAGAGTCAGATTTCACTCACTTCTTTTCATTCACTCTGTCATGTGGACTATATCAGTGAACTAATGTAGGGGATAGTGAATGAGGGTATAGGGTGTGATTTGGAACACATCCTCTGAGTGTCGTCTTTGAGCGCTGTTAATTCACAGAATGTTCCAGTAGGCTATTTTCTCAGAATGCATTGTTTTCTATGGTATATTACTGTTTTAATGTAAAAGGGCATGTTACTGTCAGAATTTTTTACAACAAGGTTTAACAGTGTAGCTGTTCTAAGTAAATGTGAAGTAAATTATCAAGTACTCTCAGTTCATTTTTAGTTACTGGAACTCTTGTGTAACTGAACTATACTAACTAAGCTTTTGTCAGTACAACATACTATTCCTATTTCACTTGTTGTTGTTTTTTTTTTTTTTTTAAGGCAATCAGACTGCATGCTTTTTTTAAGTAAGTCTAACTAATTAGATTTTACAGTGCAGTATATGGTGTATCTTTTATAAATTAATGTTTATTGTGATTGTATAGAGCTGCACTTACTGTTAGATGAACTGCAGATGAAAGTCAGGCTGTTACTACATGAATAATCATGCCATTCTCCATTTCTCATCATAGCACACTTATCTCTGCCATCAGGTTGTCCAGATCCCCAGTTCAGATAGAGCGCAGGTTCACCTGAAGACCACTGCCATTTATCAACATCCTTTCTCTGCAGCCCAATCCAGACATACTGAACTATTGAACCATCCTTCACACTCTTCTTCAGCTCGTTCATGTCGTTCATGTTGTCAACGGTGGCCAGATCTGTGTAATTCTCTCTGCAGAATCTCTGAGCTTCAGTCCAGGTCTTCAACACGTTTATAAAGTGATACTGACGCTGAACACATTCAGATACGGAGCAGAGAGCTGTGAAAGAGAGCGTTTGATTTAATGCTTTTCATAACAGGGTCAAACCTGATGAAACTATAAACCATAAATAATACAACAAACACACTCACCAATGAGAAGAAGAATCAAATATAGAGTTTGGTCCATTTCTGAGGAAGAAACACATAGAAAAACTAAAATAGTCTCATATTCATCTCATATTAAAACATAATCATATAAGCATAACTTGATTCACAATCATTCAGACGATATTAACATCTGAAAGTGTAATTGTGTTTGAAGAATGAACATGTTCTTACTTTAGAGGTCGTGTGTTTCTGTCCTGAGTCTGATGTTTCTGTCTGCAGATTTAAACTACGTGATTATTATATCTGCTCTCATCCCTCATTCAGCTCATCACATCATTTGTGTATTTCTCTAAAACTAATTTTCGTATTTGACTTCCTCCTTATTTGTGCATTTTCTCTTTTTCTTTATTTGCATATTGACGTCAGTATCAGTAATCTACAAGTTCTGTAGAATAAAGTCTTGGCAACAACATGGACTAATCACCTAAATATATACATGTAAACATTCATAATTTATATTTGAACATTCACAACTAAACAGCTGCTTTAATGTTATTGATGGACTGTATAACTCGTGTATCATCCCAGTTCAATTTGACGTGTGTTATTATTTCAGTCAGGACCACTTTTGTCAAATGTGTATTTATTATAATGATAATGCAGTTAGTGTTGGCAATATGGGTCTGTTCTGGGCAAAATATAACATTAATTATAACATGAGTTGTCATAAATAAGCCAAAATACATGAGAAAGGACGATGTACATGTAACTTACTGGTGTCACTGAAGATGACCACAAGACAGATCTCAGATCAGATCACAGATCTCCAGGCTAAAGGTGGAGCTGGGGATGGAGGAGGGAAGTTAAATCCAGTGTGAAGCCATGCAACAGAAGAGTGGGGATTTAAAAGAACCTGTGATGTGTGTGTGAAAACACATCAGAAACAGTTGATCGTCAGCTGATACAAGCTTTACTGGCGTCACCTGAACTGATGCAATGCTGGATTTCTCTGATCATATTTAAAGGGATAGTTCACCAAAAATGAAAATTACCCCATGATTTACTCACCCTCAAGCCATCATAGGTGTATATGACTCGGTTCTTTCAGACAAATACAATCTAAGTTTTATTAAAAAACATCCTGGCTCTTCCATGCTTTATAATGGCAGTGAATGGGAGCCCAAAATTTGAAGGCCAAAAAAGTGGATCCATCCATTATAAAAGTAATAAAGTAATCCACATGACTCTGGGGGGTTAATTAAGGCCTTCTGAGGCGATACGTTTGTGTAAGAAAAATATCCATATCCATATTTATAACTATAGAGATTTAACTATATCGACTAAAATAACTAGCTTCCAGCAGACGGCCGTACGCAAGTCGACTTACGCCACAAGAGTCACAACTGAAGATGTATGACGTAGATGTAGGAGTAGAGTAAGCTTTGACGTCTCTCGCGGTTCAAACAAACAGGGCTGGCAACAAACTCAAGCTCCTAAAACGATGCGTACGGTGGATGGATGCACTTATTTGGGCTTCAAATTTTTTGGCTCCCCTTCCCTGCAATTATAAAGCATGGAAAAGCCAGGACATTTTTTGAATATAACTCAGATTTTATCCGTCTGAAAGAACCTAGGATGGCTTCAGGGTGAGTAAATCATGGGGTAATTTTCATTTTTGGGTGAACTATCCCTTTAACAAGTGTGAACAGACAAAACAAAAAAATCACATGAAATAATTTACAAATCTGTTTTGAACTACATTCATGTGGTTTAAAACCCAGTTCAAATCACATTTCTGGAAATCTGTTTCAGTCTGACTGCTCTGATTGGATTTCACGTGGTTTGTCACTTTCTCACGCCACAATAGACGTAAACACGTCAGACGTTGTTATAGTGTTGTATTACAAATTTATTAAATGTTTAATTTAGCTTCCAATACAATAGTATATAAACTGAGAAAGTTTAGTAGACTGAATTTAGCATTTGAGGCATAGATGATGATATTCAAAGAAGATTAAGTCAAGCAATCCAGGTGTCTGACATTAACCTTTTGTCTTTTGTCTTTTTGCACCTCCTGAACAGTGGCATTGTCCCAAGGTTTTTTTTTTTTTTTTTTTTTTTTTTTTTTGTGTTTATAAAACCTGAACACATTTGTGTGTAAACACATCCTCATCACTCATTTGTTTATTTCCACATTTAGACTTTCAGGCTGGACAATATTTCCATCTCTGACGTGAAACAGAAGGAGAAACAGAGTGTTATTGTTCTTGGCATATTTCATTGAATTTCATTCGAATGCTATTTTAGAAATAAAACAAATATTACTGACAAGGCATGAATCCGAAAGAAAAAAGTTATTTAAATAATACAACAATATGTAATAAAATAATGGGGAATAAGGCATGCAAATTTGACTTTGAAAGAGTAAGTACTACTACAGTTGAGAATTTATTAAAAGTAATGAAAGAGAAACCATCTGGTGCTGATAACCTTGATGCAAAATTATTGAAATTAGTTGCGGATGTGATTGCTATGCCTATAAGTCATATAATAAATCTAAGTTTTGAGAAGGGCATTTGTCCTACTAGTTGGAAAGTCGCTAAAATTATGCCACTTATAAAGAATAATAAGGAATCACTGTCAGGAAAAAATAGTAGACCAATTAGTATTTTACCTATTCTGAGTAAGATTACAGAAAAAATTGTTTATGAACAGGTCAGTATGTATTTTAGTATAAATGATTTAAATTCTGTTTATCAGCATGCATATAGGAAGGAACATTCTACAACAACAGCTTTGGCTCAGATAACTGAAGACTGGATAAAAGATATTGAAAATAAAAAGATTGTCGGAACAGTATTGTTAGATCTGAGTGCTGCTTTTGATGTACTTGATCATGAAATTTTGTTGGAAAAGGTAATCTGTTATGGTTTTGAAAAATCTGCTATTGAATGGATTAAAAGTTATCTTGCCAATAGGGAATTTACTGTAATATTTAATGGGAGTAATTCTGATATACAGACTCTTGATTGTGGTGTGCCACAAGGGAGTTGCCTTGGGCCACTTTTATTTTCTATTTTTACAAATGATTTGCCTTTTGTTTTAGAGAATTCCACCATGGCCCTATATGAAGACGATTCCACAATTTATACGTCCGCGCAAACCCTTGTTGAACTTAATTTAATTTTACAAGTTGAACTGAAGCTAATTGAAAATTGGATTAGGGACAATAAAATGGTGATTAATGCAGAGAAAAGTAAATGTATGGTGTTGGGATCCAAGTATTTGTTAAAAGATTCGCCTGTCTGACTGTGGGGGGTATTGTAATAGAACAGGTTACTGAGGTAAAGCTACTCGGTGTGACTATTGACAGTTTGTTAAATTGGAATAGTCATATAAATCAAATATTATTGAAAATGGGCAGGAGTCTGGCAGTTGTTAAGCATTGTAGAAAATTTATTCCAAATCGAGTGATGAAAATATTAGTAGAATCATTAGTTTTATCACATTTAGATTATTGTTCAATTATTTGGTCAAGTACAACTGAAATGAATTTAAGTAAATTGCAAGTTGCTCAAAATAAAGCAGCTCGGGTAGTTTTAAGTTGCCCTTTCAGGACTAGTGTTAGGGAATTGAATACTAGGTTAGCTTGGCTAAGTGTAAAAAGTAGGATTAATTATTGTATTGTTATTTTTGTTAGAAAAATGATTGTTGCAAAAATGCCAGAAATACTATACAGCAGACTGTCTTTTTTTAGTGTTGTGCATCAATATTCCACTCGTCAGTCAACAGAGAGTCGCTTTTTGTTACCTCCATGTCGAACTAACCTTATGCAAAGGACAGTGCTGTATAGAGCAATGGTGGCATGGAATTCTCTTCCGCAGTTTTTGATTTTGGGAATGAATGCAATGACTTTTCGTAAAAGATTAAGACTTTATTTATTTACATTAGAATAATTGTTATCATTTATATTTGTTGCTTTTTTTTTTATATGAATGTTTAAAGAGAGGGAAAACATTTGTGAAAAGTTATGAACCCTATAGTAGTAAGCTATAACTGTGTATTATGATAATGATAATGTAGAGCTGTTGTTTTTGTTGTTTTATTGTTTTTAGTTTGGTACGTTTGTTGTATTGCTATGTATGAATGTGTGCACTCCATTTTTTGTCTGTATAATGTATTGTTTTATGCTATAAAATATATATATTTTTGTTGAAGTCTATAGACCCCAGGAAGAATAGCTACTGCTCTTGCAGCAGCTAATGGGGATCTAAATAAACTAAACTAAACTAAACTGATAAGTTCCTTTAACATGTGAAACTGAATAGGAAAAAGCCGAGCAAATGTTTTTAAAATCAGAGGTTTCCGCTAACTCCAGCTCTCTACACAGGTTCGGGAAAGCCCCTCGAGCCTGTTTCTGGAGAATCCATGGTTTCACCCATAGACATAATAGAGAGTAGACGCCGCATCGACCGCCACTTGTCAACATAAGAGAACCAATTGGCAGCCTCGCCATCTCCAGACATAAATAAATTATTTTCACATTACTCTGCGGTAACGAATACATGAACTTATGATCATTTGGTTATTATGAAACATTCCGTTCTACAGTCTCAAAATTCTTCCTGCTACCTCTTATCGAGCCTCTTCCATCTCTTGTTTGTCCAGCTCAGGCTCTATGACCGTCTTAAAAAATGTCTCAGCAGCTTGATGGTTAGAAAACTTCTTCGTATCTCCTCTGAAAGTCAGAATCAAGGTGGCAGGGTGAATTATACCATGCTTAACTCCCGCATTCCATAGTTTCTTCCTCACATCCCGAAAACTCGCCCGTATTTTGGCCATCTCCATTGAAATATCTGGAAAGAAGCGAAGTTTCATTCCGCGAACCTCTAGCACCTTTTCTTCTTTCGCAATCCGCACAATCTCATCTCTCACCCCCAGCCTCTGCAATCTTACAATCATTACCCGTTGTCCAGATTTACTCTTAGATCCAACACGATGCGCAACCTCCACCCCTGGCTCGAGCTGGAGCTTTTCACTGAACAACTCTTTTAGCAGTTGAGACATATAACTTGTAGGATTTCCCTTCTCAACATCAGAAGTCAGGCCCATAACACGGACATTGTATTTACGACTGTGACTCTCCAAGCGCTCAAATTTCACCTTAAAGGGGTGGTTCAGGATTTTCAACATCGGACCTCATTTTCAAGTGAGCCTGTTTGTCATTCATCAGCTGAGACCGTTTTCAAAAAAATTCATCCAGTCCTTACTTTTGGATAGTTCGCTGGTGCTAGGCTAGCGCGAGTCAACGGTAGATGCGTTAGCCTGCCATTAAAAACAGTTTTACCCACTCCACAGTACATCAAAAGCAAATCAATTATAACGCCAGACTACCGATATAAATGTCTGTTGAGAGAATAATGTTAGAAATCAAACTACCCTTTCATCGCATTGCAATAGTTATACTTTGTTCCCTGTGTTTATTAGCACAGTCTACAGCAGCGGCGGAGTGATATTAAGTTACCTAGGCAACCGAGACTCCTACTAGCTAGCTAGACGTCCCGACTGTAGTGTGCTTCTTTTCTGTGTTTACTTTTCGGCGCAGTACTAACCGGAGCAAAGTAAAATTCCGCCACTGCTGAGAAACTAGTTCCTGTAAATGTAATGCGATCATTGAGATGCAAGTGTAGTTTGAATTCTAACATTATTCTCTCAACAGACATTTACATCGATAGTCTGGCGTTATATAATTTATTTGCTTTTGGTGTACTGTGGAGTGGGTAAAACTGTTTTTAATGGCAGGCTAACGCATCTACCGTTGACTCGCGCTAGCCTAGCACCAGCGAACTATCCAAAAGTAAGGACTGGATGAATTTTTTTGAAAACTGTCTCCACTGATGAATGACAAACAGGCTCACTTGAAAATGAGGTCCGATGTTGAAAATCCTGAACCACCCCTTTAAGTTCATCATTGTCTTTACGTAAACTTTCATTTACGGCCTCCAGTTTGGTTATACGACTATCGAAGCTACACAAAGAAGCCTCTATTTCACCAATTTTTGTAGCACAACCAAGCACCTGCTCCTTAACAGCATTAAGCTGCGGTTGTAGTCTATTAATCGCCTCTTCGAGTTCCTCTCGCATTATCCTGCGAATCAGAGAGGTTAATTCTTCCATGTTAGCCTCTTTAGCTGTCATGTCTGTAGCGATCACCTGCTGAGCGAGGTCCACTTCTCCGTGCTTTGTTTGTGCTTTTTTCTTCTTTGGGGGCATAATATACGACGAACCTCAGGCTTTAAACAAATTTCATGCTAGATCAGAATGTTATTTGTCATTACCACAGTTTTTGTCGAATTTGTCGAATTTGTCGGAGACTGGCGTTATCCGGTATGCCTAGCCTTCGCGCATGCTCAAGTATCAGTCCAATCATAAAGAGGAGAAACACGAACAACCGGGATTGTACCTCCGTAGGGGAACTTCTGATGATTACACTACGGTTCCTGGCAACAGGTAAGCAAGCTAAAGGTTATTCTTTGTTTTAACATTGCATTTCAACACCTTTTCAGTTAGGGCTGGGCGATATATCGATATAAAAAATATATCGCTATATTTTTGAAATGCTATATGGAATTAGACCATATCGCATATTATATCGATATAGTTCAAATTTGCGCTGTGATCCTTGCTCCCCGCGCCCCCGCTCCTCTTTTTGTTTAGAGCAATGTTATAGAGGCGAATCATGACTACTTCAGAAAACCCAGCACAATAGAAACTACCAGGCAGTGACATAAGTGTACGCTGAAATAAAGTTTTTCACCTCAGAAAAACGGACTTTATTGTCCTGTCAGCCGTTATCCTGTTCTCGTAGCGCACACTCTTCAATTGCACGCGCAAATGCAGCGGCGCGCGCAGTGTATCGCCTCAACAATGATCAAGTGCAAAAGAAACTACGAGCATGCAACGCCGTTACATTGTAAATTACACGAAATAAAAGTAATGCAGGGATGATTTTCATTCTATTCACCAGGAGCAGTTTCCATGTTTCATTAACAGTTATTGTTAATATTGTGTATTCACCATGGTAACTGTCGCTTCCATATTAACCCCAAAATGCCACTATTTTTCTTTGTGTTATTTTTTATATTTTTAAATGACTGTGGTGGCTCATACCAACATTGTATTAACAAAAACTAGTTTGGGACTGCTTTTTAATAGCTTGAGCATAGGCCTAATGTTTATTTATTAGTATTAGTCTTTACTATTAGTCATATTCTTACAATTTATTTTAAGTAAAGGGGAAAAGTACTTGTGTGTGTTAACAAATTTTGTGTAAACGTGTTATAATTTGCCTATATATATATATATGTATGTATGTATGTATATATATATAGGCAAATTATAACACGTTTACACAAAATTTGTTTATATATTCAATGTAAACTTTGATAATCAATTAATAAATCACAATTACAATTCGAAGGGAATAATCGGCAATTATGATTTTTGTCATAATCGTGCAGCCCTAACTTAGGTGAAGAAACCTGTTTATTATTTATTCATTTGATTTTGCAACTGTTCACTAAAATAGCAGGTTTCAATAAAACTACTTGTTACATGTCATATTTGGCTTTGACTTTGACTGAACATTTGCTCTCACTTTGCGGAAAAAATATCAGGATATATATCGTATATCGATATTCAGCCTAAATTTATCGGGATATGACTTTTGGTCCATATCGCCCAGCCCTAATTTCAGTTGTGTACATTTTGGTGTATTATTAAGCTTTATAAAAGTGAAAAGAAATAGATTAAAGAAATAGATTTCGGATGGCAATTGTAGCCTACTTAAAAAGAAACAACGTATAAAACATAAATATGGTTGTTTATAGCACAATAGCTGTAATAATTTATAACAATAGTCTGATTTGATGTAATGTAATGAAAATGCAGTAAAAGTGTTTGATTTGATTCTGGAAAAGGTGTGGAAAATTGATAATGGAGTTAAGTGATTGTAATCTTTGCAGGAGAAAGATTCAAGAGCCTTTCTTACCAGTTCCGAGTGGGAATGTCTATCTACCAGGTCTTAAAAGAGAAATACCTGAAGGTATGCATGTATATGTTTTTATTTTTCTTTTTTTTTTCAACATTTATAGTGCAGTTTGTACACATTCGGACAGTGAAACGTCCCAAAATGACTACGGGTTATAAAGGCTCTGACAAATAAAACTAATTTTTGTTTTAATTTTACTGTTTTCAGTGCCCAGACATAGTGGAAGAATGGCAGCAAGTTGCCATTGGATTCCAGGCTCAGGGGAACTTCCCAAACTGCCTGGGTGCTCTGGATGGGAAGCACATCAACATTCGTCTCCCACCAGGAACTGGATCGACATTTTACAACTACAAGCGTACATTTTCATTACAGGATGCTTTGGAGAAAAGAACATCGAACATACCTGTACCTGCACCACTTCCTGAATCTGACCAGCTGGCCCATTACTGCATTGTGGCAGATTAGGCATTTCCCTTGAAGGAGTACCTCACAAATCCATATCCGAACCGCAGGTTATCTGTTGAGCAACGCATATTCAATTACAGGCTTTCGTGAGCTCGGAGGGTGGTTGAAAATGCATTTGGCATCCTGGCAAATCGCTTTCGAGTTTTTCTAACCACCATTAATATTCAAAACACTGCCAAAGTGGAGGACATTGTGTTGGCTTGCTGTGCTCTGCACAACTTTCTGCGTACAGAGTGCTGTGAAGTATACATGGCAGGAATCGACCAGGAAGGACTAGATCAAGACCCTGGTGTGCAAAAGGCCATGGTCCTGTTATTTATATGTTCTTATAGTATAGTTGTACAGTGTTCTTTTGAAGTGTTGCGTCTGCTGAGTAGGCGGAGTTTAAATCGGAAGGCTCGCGAGTTCTGTGAGAATGACGCGAAATCGCATACGCGGCAGTTGAAGAAAGAAAGAAGAGATGTGGTGCGCGATGAGTTATTATTGTGAACAAACGAGACGAGTTAAGGTGCATCAGAAGGCCATAAAGTTATAGATCGATAATAAAGCTGGTGAGCAGTTTGGTATTTCATAAGTGTTGGGCGGCTGATGTTGTGTGATCGCTCCTGAGGTTGTTGGACTTCTGTGGTGAATACCCGCGCGTGCGTCATTACAGACTGTAAATGCTTATCTTAGATTTATTTTATCTCATAATCATTATTTGATATTGTGTTAAATGCATCAATAAGATATTTCTTAAGTTATAAAAGAACAGCTGCTATATTATGCATGTATCACCTGTTTGTGATCTTTCACGTTCAATCCCGTGAAGTGATAATAATGCAGCATTTTGTTGTATGAGATTTAACAGATACTAATTGAGTTTGTTTGTTTTATTATAGAACCACACACACACGTTTATCTACATTTGTCCAGCTGACCATATCACACAAACACACACTGAACATCACAGCACACGAAGCTACAGGCCCTTTTGAACATCATCATATTGTAATGATTTTTGGCCACCACTAGGGGCCACTGGCAAGCCTTCTTGCGGCTTGAGACCTATACTGCCACCACCTTTAATTTCTAACCCGGTCTGGTCCGGGGGGAGCACACCAAACACACTCCAAAACAGGGATTACAAAAGGGATACACTTTTTATTAGTAACAATAGCAGCCGTATGGCATTCGCTCACTCAAATATCCTGATTACATATACTGGTCATCTCATTTCATTAAACCGTGAACACACATTTTGTTAGGGAACCAAGTACTCATTCCAAATTCACAGCAAACTATAGTGATATCTCAGACAAAGCACACTTAATTAGAAACTCCAATCACATGCCTAGATAGAATAACCAGCACAGGCAATCAACATACAATTCATGAAGGCAATAATCACCAAGGGCTAAACACAACACACATAATAGATCATATAGAATGATTAAAATAATTTCGGACTTCCCTGTCC
This sequence comes from Rutilus rutilus, assembly GCA_021464565.1. Classification (NCBI taxonomy): domain Eukaryota; kingdom Metazoa; phylum Chordata; class Actinopteri; order Cypriniformes; family Leuciscidae; genus Rutilus; species Rutilus rutilus. The sequence continues at coordinate 6,022,413 of JAJAQA010000003.1, forward strand.
ACGTCCGACGACACCCTGCCGTCACTGAGAGGACTCAACCTTCCTCTCCACATTAATGGTAGGAAGGTCTCTTCAAACCAGCCAGGTCCACCTACACTTACTTCCCTATCTTTCTCTTTTTCCCCCCAACTGTCTACCTCCAGGCCAATAAGTGGGACCCCGGTTTTCTTCACGCCGGTGGTGCTAGCCAACCACGAACGCCACAGATCCCCTTTGTGAACCCAGCAGGTTAAAAACACAGTTTATCAGTCTCTCTCTCCCCTTCAGTGTCCGACAGCCCCCATTTTAAAAGTCCCCAATTATCGTTCATCGTCCACAGGTGTTCCAGAAACCATAAATCCTTCCGTGTTTGTCCGTAACAATGACGTCACGCACCATCCATCGAATCATAATCATTACACTACTTCCCCTCTTGAAAACTGGGACTCGTCCTCGAGTCCCTAAACAGCTCCATCATAATCCTTGAACCACACAGGGGGTTTTCTTATTCGTAGGGGACGGCCCCCCTCTGTAATAGATATAGTTGGTGTGGACAATTTCCCCCCAGCCGCAAACCGATCACTCCTGCTAGCCCCCTCAGCAACCGTAGATCCAGCAGGTAAGGGAGGCTCTCTCACTGTAGCCGGAGACACAGGGGGGCAACCACTGTCCACCACTGGAGCTTCTGCCAAAGCCGAGGGCAGCTCAGCCTCAATAAAAAGCTGCGATGCTTGAGATCCCCCGATAGCAGCCGACAGCCCAGGTGAAGCAGGTACTCCAGCAGCAGGTGAAATCGCCAACTGAAACCCGTCCGCGACACCAGAAGAAGCAGATGAATGGACGTCCCCCACAGCAACAGGAACATCAGGTGGCCGTGATCGTCGAAACACCCAAGTAGACCCAAAGCCTAGACCCCTTTCCTTCCTCCCCGTAGTCTGGGCAGATGTAATCTCCTGGTCAGCTTTGGCTTTTGTATAGCCACCCCCAGACTCTGCAACCATAGAAGGGACATAAGGTTTCAGCTGATTAAAATGCACCACATGATCTATACCTCCTGCCTCCGGTTGTATCCGATACAACACTTCAGATACCTTTTCCAACACCTTATATGGGCCCTTAAACCGTTTCTGCAATTTTGGGCTCACCCCCTTCTTCCTGGCCTTATTCTTTAGCCACACCAACTCACCCTCTGAATAATACTGAAACCTGGCTTTAAAGTCAAAGTGCAACTTTTGATGTTCCGAGGCTCTAGCCTGATGATTTTTCACTGCCCCAACTACAGTTGCAAGGCTTTCAGCTACCCCCTTCACATACTCATTCACAGTTGCAAATCGCTCTTGTCCATCTACGTCCATCATGACATCAATAGGCAAAACCATCTCCTGCCCAAATAAAACTTTATATGGGGTAAAGCCAGTACTAGAATGAACACTACTTCTATAAGCCATCATTACATAAGGCAAAAGGACATCCCAATTCTGCTGATTATCCTCAACATAAAAGGACAACATGGACAGTAATGTACGATTAAACCTCTCAATCATTCCGTCTGACTGCGGCTGATATGGAGATGTCCTTGTCTTATTAATGCCCAGTAACCGACACAATTCCCCAAACAAATTTGATTCGAAATTTCGACCTTGATCGGAATGCAGGCTTCTAGGGGTTCCATAACGACACACCCACTCTTCTACAAGTACTCTGGCTACGGTCTTTGCTTCCTGGTTTGGGAGTGGGTACGCTTCTGTCCACTTTGAAAAATAATCCCCCACAACCAACACATATTTGTTTTTAAGGAGGGTCTCAGGGAGGGGCCCTAATATATCAAGTGCAACTCGTTCATAAGGACGAGATGTTACAGAAGGAATAAGCGGGGCCCGGGGAACCGGACCGTTTTCCTTATGAACCGCACATTCAGGACATTCTTGACACCATCGTTTCACATCCTTATACCATCCTGGCCAATAAAACCGACCCCTCACCTTTTCTTGTAGCTTTTGCACTCCTAAATGGCCTCCCGTGGTTATATTATGCAGCAACCTCAAAATGTCTGGCACCATAGACTGTGGAATAATAACTTGAGTTTTTGCCCTCAGACCAATTTTTGAAGGCAACACCCTCACCAACCTCTGCCCCTTAACCTCTATCTGCTCCCAGACCAAGGCATACTTCTTAAGGGAAGGGTAGGTCTTCATAACTGCTTGTCGATTACCTTTCTGAGTCTTCAATGTTAACATCAAACTCAACTCTGGGTCCCTATGCTGAGCTCGTGTCAAATCATTCTCTCCTTCTTCCACCCCCCTAATTTCTTGATTCGAGAACTCTCCCTGTTCCAAAGCACCACCCTGAGGTAAAGATTTTACCTCTACATAACTAACAGAGCTAGCCACACCCTCTCCAGAATAAGATGGTAATCTTGATAGCGCATCAGCATTAATGTGGTCTTTACCTGGTCGATGAACAATTTTATATTGGAAGACAGCCAATTGTTCCAACCAACGGGCCAACTGGCCTTCCAAACCCTGAAAATTATGCAACCAACGAAGAGAATTGTGGTCCGTTCGCAACAAAAACTCTTTCCCTAAAAGGAAATGTTTGAAATACTTGGTAAAAGTAACCACACTAAGCAGTTCCTTCTTTGTGGTGGCGTATTTACGTTCTTGTTTACTCAAAGTCCTACTAGCATACGCCACCACTCGCTCCAACCCATCAACTTCCTGTGACAAAACAGCCCCAATCCCCGAATCACTGGCATCTGTATCCAGGATGAATGAGCGCTGGGGGTCTGGATAGGCTAAAACCGGAGCAGTAGTAAGGCACAATTTCAACTTCTCAAAAGCAGTCTGACAGCAATCATCCCACTGAAATCGCCTCCCCTTTTCTGTTAGCCGATGTAACGGTCTAGCCAACTCAGCAAAGCCCTTCACGAATCGTCTATAATATGAGGCTAAGCCCAAAAAGCTTCGTACCTCAGTCTGATTTTTAGGGGTTGGCCACGATTGTACAGCTTCCACTTTGCTGGGATCAGCCATAACCCCCTCAGCCGAAATAACATGACCAAGGTACTGTACTTTGGTGGCAAACAGATTACACTTAGATGGTTTTACTTTGAGATTGGCAGCCTGCAATTGGGACAACACTTGACCCAACCGCTGAAGATGTTCCCCAAAATTCTTCCCAAAAACTATAATATCGTCTAGGTACACTAAACACACGGACCACTGCAAATCTGCCAGAATCAAGTCCATAAGCCTTTGAAATGTACTTGGACTATTAGACAGCCCAAACGGAAGAACATTAAATTCAAAGAGCCCCTGTCTTGTTATGAAGGCTGTTTTAGGGCGATCAATAGGGTCCACTTCAACCTGCCAGTAACCGCTAGCTAAGTCTAAAGTAGAAAACCACTGTGCATGGGTTAAGCTATCTAATGCGTCGTCAATACGTGGAAGGGGATATGCATCTTTTCTAGTGACATCATTTAACTTACGATAATCGACACAAAACCTCAATGTGCCATCTTTCTTTCTCACCGGCACCACAGGAGCAGCCCAAGGACTACAGGAGGGTCGTATGATACCACTTTCCTGCATCTGCTTCACATGATCTGCCACCTCTTGCTGCAAATGAAGTGGTACCCGACGAGGAGCCAATTTAATGGGCTTTGCATCCCCTGTGTCAATTTGATGGAGAGTCCTATGGGTCCGTCCTAGATCCGTGTCACCTTTACTAAAAACAGAAAAATAGTCACTCAATAATTCTTGCACAGCTTGTAACTGTAGGGGTTCCAGGCCTCTATTATTTAACCCCAGATTTTGCAACAGCACTTCGGCTGTCCATGGCTGATCTACTGCATCTTTCATTGAACTTAGAGAATTGACTGCACTATCCCCCGTCTGAACATCGGTACACAAAGTCCCAATAGTCATCCCTTTCCTTAATACAAGTTCCTCACTTGTCACATTAATTACCCTTAGTGGCAGCACTCCCTTTTCCACCCTACATAACACCCGGGCCACCAGGACTTCAGTAACTAATCTATCCGAAGGTTCCAGCATTCCTTCCATACACTCTAGCCCCACTCCTTCAACACTACCCGGAATTATAACCTCAGTTCTTGGGGGCACAATCACATCCTGCCTCACTGATACAGTCCTGGTCTTGTTGTTCACATTACCCAATTGTAGCGGTAGGCTCTTCCCCATTAAGTTACAACACTGTGCATTTAAGTCAATTACTGCACCAAACTTCCTCAAGAAGTCGGTGCCCAAAATGATCTCCTGTAAAGGTATATCAGCTACTAAGAAGTCTGTGACCAAAGCCAACGCCTCTATCTGACACACCGTTGACCATTTTCCCACAATATTCATTTGTCCCCCATCAGCTACAGACACCTTCCCTGAAAATGGCACTAATTCAGAGCCCCCATTTGTTGCTTTTTGCCAGAATTCTTTAGACACTACCGACACCTGAGCCCCGGTATCTAACAACAACTCACAGGCTATCCCTCCCACTTTAGCTGATAAAAACACCCCAACACCCTGTTCACTACAAGAAACACTAATTTGCAGGCCAGTCGTATAATCAGGGAGGGGGGCGAGCATTTGACCTTCTTTACTCGCCCCCTCTATTTTCCCTGTACATAAGGACACTCTCTTCTCAAATGGCGATCACAACCGCACTCCCAACATACATCGCCACGACCCTTTTGGCCCCGACTACAACCTTGTAATTCAGACTGGGAAGGAGCCCTAGAAAAAGAGGCATTATTGACTTGAGTCTTAGTAAGATTTTGAACAGACACCTGTAAAGTTCTAACTTCCTGACGCAAACTCTCCACAGTTTCAAGCAATATAGCCATTTGGGTATCATTCGGATTGTTATTAGACACTCCGCGCACCTTCAATTCAGGTGTCATCTGACTACGTTCTAACTCTCGAATGAGCTCCAATTCAGAAGCCAAATTTATGGCTGCCTCTAATGTAACTGGTCTAGCACTACGGAGCTGTATTCGTAGATCACCGGTTCCAACATGTGCAATAAAATGCTCACGTGCTAGTAAATCTTGAGTATCACAGTTAGCCACTGGATAGGATTTGGCTACTAATCGCCTCAAAGCGTTACCAAACTCACGTGCACTTTCCCCTGGTAATCGTCGCCTAGCTGACAAACTTGCACGATTCCAATCCTCACTTTCGCAAGGATCAAAACACTTACTCAACGCTTCTTTAAGTTTAGCATAACTACTACGATCTTCTAGGGTCAAACCACAGAACACATCTCTTGCTCTGCCAGACAACAAAAGTGACATGAACTTCAATTTTAAATCCCTGTTCCAATTATTCACCTCTGCAGCCATTTCAAATTGCTGGGACCAATCAGACCAATCACGCCCATTACCTGTAAATGTCTCTGGCATGAACACAGGACGGTTCACTATACTACTAACAGAAGCAGTCCTACCCATAGCTGTTTCAGCAGACAATTCCTGACTAGAATGTGCATTTTCAGTGTGCTCCATTTTAATAATTTAACAACACCCCAAAAAAAAAAAAAAAAAAAAAAAAAAAAAAAAAAAAAATTATGGGTATTTTACAATTCTATCCCACCGCTGCTACCAGTGTAATGATTTTTGGCCACCACTAGGGGCCACTGGCAAGCCTTCTTGCGGCTTGAGACCTATACTGCCACCACCTTTAATTTCTAACCCGGTCTGGTCCGGGGGGAGCACACCAAACACACTCCAAAACAGGGATTACAAAAGGGATACACTTTTTATTAGTAACAATAGCAGCCGTATGGCATTCGCTCACTCAAATATCCTGATTACATATACTGGTCATCTCATTTCATTAAACCGTGAACACACATTTTGTTAGGGAACCAAGTACTCATTCCAAATTCACAGCAAACTATAGTGATATCTCAGACAAAGCACACTTAATTAGAAACTCCAATCACATGCCTAGATAGAATAACCAGCACAGGCAATCAACATACAATTCATGAAGGCAATAATCACCAAGGGCTAAACACAACACACATAATAGATCATATAGAATGATTAAAATAATTTCGGACTTCCCTGTCCACGTCCGACGACACCCTGCCGTCACTGAGAGGACTCAACCTTCCTCTCCACATTAATGGTAGGAAGGTCTCTTCAAACCAGCCAGGTCCACCTACACTTACTTCCCTATCTTTCTCTTTTTCCCCCCAACTGTCTACCTCCAGGCCAATAAGTGGGACCCCGGTTTTCTTCACGCCGGTGGTGCTAGCCAACCACGAACGCCACAGATCCCCTTTGTGAACCCAGCAGGTTAAAAACACAGTTTATCAGTCTCTCTCTCCCCTTCAGTGTCCGACAGCCCCCATTTTAAAAGTCCCCAATTATCGTTCATCGTCCACAGGTGTTCCAGAAACCATAAATCCTTCCGTGTTTGTCCGTAACAATGACGTCACGCACCATCCATCGAATCATAATCATTACAATATTAACCCTATCAGGACCAGACGGCATCGCGTCTGAGGAGAGGACCGACGTTTCTGCACCCTTCTTCTATTAAGTGGACTTCCTCCGGAAAACTTGGGACTTCTTAAAACTGAGTACACTTACTTATTACCACCACTTCGTTGCCCTCTCTTAATATAATTGTATCTTTTGACTATAACCACATTGTTTTTATTGTTTGTTTATTTTACGTAGGCCTAATCTGTTTATTGTGATATTTACATTTTGTTGACATTGTGAGAAAATGTATCAATCAATACAGTGAGTGAATTTGATCTTTGACTCTGGTTTCTTTACTCCTCTCTTAGTTACTGGACATTAATTGTGTATTAATACTCTAAGGTGATTTAGAACCGTAATAGCAATCAGTGCATTCTACAGCCTTCAATACACTGGCCTACAGAAGGCTCTGCCACACACAACCAACAGTACAACACACGCCAAACAGCTCAGGGGTAAACTGTGCCAGTACTTTCATTCAGACATTGGTGCAGTCCTCTTTCAATGGGGCAAAATATAAGCATGTGACAAACTTGTTTGTTTCCAGTCACTGACCTTGGTTTTTGTTTTATTACGATGGTGTGAAATTGCAAAATTAAAAAAGTTAGGATTTTACATCATTTTGGGCCCTATCTTGCACCCAGCGCAATTGACTTTGTACACAGACGCATGTATCATTCCTATTTTGCACCCGCGCACAGCCGACTTTTCCCTTCACAGACGCACATCGCTAAACTAGGGAATGAACTTGCGCTCCTGGGGGCAGTTCAGCGCAAAGAGGAGGCGTGTTCCGGTGCAAACGTTCCCTGGTGCTATTTTGCAGGTTTAGAAAACAATTCCGCCACTGACCAGGAAAAACCTAGTGTAAAGTCAGTGGTGCGTTGCACGTTATTCAGATGCTATTTTAAGGGCGCATGCTTGGCCATAATCAATGTAGCGTGTGCACAACGCGCATACACTTTGCTTATCTCATCTACACACAGACGCAGCAGTTCTCATTTTTAGAAAACCATACATTATTACAAGGAAAAATATTAACACAAGAGGGAAATCATTGTTGTGTCCATGAAGATGTGTAAAAATAGGCATAAATCTAGCTTACACATTTACCCAAATTTGTATACGCCTGTTTAACCGAAGCTAATTTGGGTGGGTTTGTCCCATCCCCATACAATGTCACTTCTCTGTGTTTTACGGCCCTGACGAGAACGTCGGTTTCCTTGGATGTGAACCGCGCCTGGCAAATCCGCCGTTATAATAGCAATCCGCCATGGAACAAGCGCACCTGCTTTTAAAGGGAATGTGAGATGTCGCTCTGATTGGTTTATTTCACGTTACGCCCAAACCACACCTATGAATAATGAAGCTACTTCAGACCAACCCCTTTTAGATTTGGCGCAAGAGTCATTTATCCCGCCGGTATAATAGCAAGACCCGCCCACAAAGTTACTTGCGTTTCGCGCTGGATACTTGCGTTTCAGATCGTTAAAATAGGACCCTATGTGTTTTGTGATCTCTTTTTACATAAAGAATTGTGAATGCAAGTACCTTTTTACCCAAAGTCAAAGTGTTTTATTTTCCAATGTTCAGAACAATGGGCAAAAAATGAGCTAGAAGGCAATGATATAAAATGACCAAAAATAGAAGATACTTTAAAGGGCACCTATTATGACTCTTTTCACAAGATGTAAAATAAGTCTCTGATGTCCCCAGAGTATGTATGTGAAGTTTTAGCTCAAAATACCCAACAGATCATTTTTTACAGCATGTTTAAATTGTTTTTGGGGCTCAGAAAAAAAGTGAAGAACCAGGACAATCTCATCTGATAATATCAGAACAGAAACTCTCAGTTGCGGTGTTCATTTCGACTCGGAGTCGGACAATAATGCCCACAGAGCCAGAGAATACTGTATGGAGATAGAACAGGCATAGTTTAGTTTAATTATGGTTATAATTTACTTGTCGTCTGCTTTTATCCACTATTAATACAAACCTGCTGTAGCAGACCCTGTCCGAATGATGACCAAAATATACTGACGAGTTCAGTGAAGTTTATTGTACATCACACAAAAGATGAAGCGTTAGTTTTACTCCAGAGAATCACTGTAAGACCTGAATAAACACAGTATAAGAAGTGAGCATTAAAGTCTTATCCATAAACTCTCTCTCTCTCCCTTTCATTATCAACAACATACACAGCGAAGTACACAAAACACTCGTTACAACTAACAGTAAACAAATATATACACACCTTTTCAGTGGGTGCTAAATAAACTGGTAAACCTTATATCCGTAAAATGACTCGATGAGCTGTCATAAAGTGCGCGCTCTCACTTTCATTTCTGCCGTGGTCAGTAACGTTAGTCCTGTCGCTCCGGAGACCGTAAGCTGGATCACAAACAGTACAGATCCATCCTCGAGTAACAACGAGAGTAAATGAAGACTGCTATGTTCATTCTTACATCCAACAACAGCACACCTCAATCGCTTAGGAGACATTCTCTACAGCTGCTCAAGCGTCGAACACTGGCGGACTCTGTGTCCAGCTCACTCAGGGCGGGTCTAGGCTCAAACTGCAGTGTCAATCAACAGTCGTGGGAGGGGCTTGCGCAATTCTACGTCACATTGCATAGAATCTGAGAACAGCTCATTCTGAGACAGTGCTTATGATTTATTGAGATTGTAAAAAAAACACTGGGTGGATTTTTATCATTCTAGGGTGGTTTTGCTCACACACTGCCAACACACATTTATGTTCAAACACCATGTAAAAGTGAATTTTGCATAATAGGTGCCCTTTAAATTCTAAATAGAATTGTGCAAGAACTATAATATAAATTACAACTGTGCTTGACATATTTACAATACAGCTTACAATATGCTAAAACATGTGTTTACACTTTTGCAACATAACACATTACAGGTGTGTAAACTGATTGATAGATGCATCCAGTGAATGGTTGTAGGCCACTGAATATTTGAAAATGCAATCATCAACCTCGTGCTGGAAATGTGGCAGTACATGTGGTGGCAAATTCCGCATTCTGTGTTCAAGATCTTTGCAGAAAGCTGAGATGGTGTTTTCCTGTGATGCCAACTTTTCCAGAGTTTTGCTGATGATGCGCATCAAGTATGTGGACTCCTCACTGGAGGATTCATCCTGCATCTTCCTGCACTTTCCCGGAGGCCTTGGAGTACTTGGGTTAGTGTAGGTGCTTTGCAAAGGCTCCTTTCTCATGGCTGTGGACTCAGCTCCACAGATCATGGATTCAGCCAAGGGTGTACTGGGCCGTAACTCTGCCTCAATGAAGCTGGGCTCTTCATGGGTGCCAGTCCAGGTGTCACTGTTGGTACCATCTGAGGGTGAACAGGAATCACTATCAGCCGAGGGTTCCTTAAAAAACATAAAAAGATAAAAATCAAAATGCGAACGATGTGATACCATAGATTCTTACAATTGTTCACCCATAACAATAACAGGGCGTAGGTAAAACAATGCCCTGCAAATTGGCGAAATGGCTCTATTCAGATGCACTTTATGGCACATTGTGGAAGATAATGTGACAAATGAATTTAACGGCTTGTGTTAATATGTTGAGTTACTTGTAAATAGACCCATCTGAACAATCAGTGGCCACTTTAAAAAAGGCAAAAACAACAACAACAACAAAAAATTATTCTAAAAAAAAAAACGTCTTCTGAGATCCAGAACTTCCTGAGGATCCATGTTTCTTATAACGCATGTACTGGGTTCACAATGAATCCCACCGCTTCTTGAGCTCTTTCTCTGAGGGACAAAGTCACATTTTGTAAGCATTATGCCTAGTTATTGTCAATTTCATGACTATTTGTAATGCCAACAAATGTTACTTTTTGTTCTACTGTTAACAGGACGTATTCTAGATTTCCATAAACCAAATTATTTTGGTACGCACACACACAACACAAAACTCTAACACTTTTTATTTTTTTTACTATGGACTATTGAAAAATAACAAACAAGTTTTCTAAAGACCTTGATTGCCAAAAAGGAAATCTTACCTGATATGACAATTTTATTTTCGATCTCACTCCACAGTTCAGCTTTCGCCACACGGTTGGCATTACATTTTTCCGTAATGTCAAACAAAGCCGGTCTGTCCTGGATCATGCTGACCAATTCGTCTTCACTTGCCTCGTTCAATTCAGCCATATCTTTTTTAAATAGTCACGAATCGGAATGAGAAATACAAACAAATGAGAAAAGAATTCCCTCTATGTTCCCTCTTGACTTCGTTGTTTTCTTCCTTCCTCACCTCAGTTTTTTGTTTTGTTTTTCTCGTGCACTGGTTCGCTGGCTGAACAGCCAATCAGAATGATCAGAAGAACCGACTGACTGACAAGCTCCGATGCCGATTCAACATATCAAATCGGCAAAAAAAGCCAGATGAGGACCAAATTCAGCCGACGGTGCTTTAAAATAAACTGCATTTGGATCCTACACCTTGTCTCGGAGCAGTTCGTAACAACACCGTTCTAAGAGGATTTATAGACCTGAATATCAGTATTTTAATAGATATATTTACAATTATATCAAACAGAAACAAAGCACAATCATTTGCTTGACCAGCAGCAACAGAAGAACATTGCAAAATAGTTTATTTGCCTCCAACTCTTGCAGAACACACAATCCTTGCTCCCCGCGTCTCCCCAATCATGTCCTCCTCCATGTAATTTATTTTCTTCTCCTTTTCGCTACAAATCAGCACATCGACAATTTGGATCGTAAGCTTATTGCAAGCTATCATTTTTAAAAACAATTGTGTGATCTTGCGTTATTTCCTTATCACTTCTCACGTGCGTTTGGTTGTGAAACGTAGTGTTCTTTCTTTTGTAAAGTCATGCATTGTGAAACCTCCTGTCGCCAATCCATCGTTCAGTGCACACAGCAGAAACTGAGTGTTACCCCAGATAGTCACGCAGTGTGAAAAGAACAGTGACCGACTACTGACGAAAATCATGCAGTGTGAGCTCGGCATAAAGCTGTGGCTGAAGTCATTTGTGGTTCATGTGTTTCTCTTTTATCTCTGTCCTTCAGTGATTCTGCTTGTTACCAGCAGATATCTTCAATAATGTTCAATCATCACTCAATTAATCACTTAATTATTTAATTAACTCCAACACTGGTTCAGTGTCACATTTAACGCCCTATAGCAGTGGTTCTCAAACCTGTCCTGGCGTACCCCCAACACTGCACGTTTTCTTTGTCGCCCTAATCAAACACACCTGATTCAATTCATCAGCTCATTATAACATGGGTGAATGAGCTGATGAGTTGAATCAGGTGTGTTTTATTAGGGAGACAAAGAAAACGTGCAGTGTTGGGGGTACGCCAGGACAGGTTTGAGAACCACTGCCCTATAGTGTGCACACTGAGCTGAGGACAAAACTGGCTGGGAAAAGTTTTACTGCAGTAGAGGACGTCAATACAGAATATCATCAGATGTTTCCTGTATTTAATGCTGACATTGGGAAGTGCTCTTATTCACTGTTCACATCTGAAGTCTATAATCACTGTTCAGAAGTGTGTTTTAGCATTAACACATTTAAATTAAGAAGTTAATAAATACAGTGTTATTTATACACTCACAGACATCAACTATCAGCGTATGAAACGCAACAATGGTGACGCTTCATACCAGCATACAGAACTCACTCATGACTCCCAGCATGCATTGCAGCACAGATAATTTATTATTTATTATTAATTCATTCAAAAGATGTTGTAGAATTTTTTAGAAGATTTCACACAGATCGCTTTATGTTAATGCATTACAGTGATCTTTCACAACAGCAGAAGGTTTTTTTTTTATAAAAACAAATTCTATTTCATTAATGCTTCATTTTCATAATTGTTTAAGTCGGTCATGAAACTACAGAAAAAGCAGTTGCTTACAACTTTGGTTTCATGTGTTCATTGTCTTGCTGTAAATATTTCCTTTACACAAAATTTGCTGACTTTGCACTTACATAGATTTAGAGGGAGTAAAGTTTAAAGTGTATTTGGCGTGCTGTCCGGGGGGAGTTCGGCCCGAACCCAGAGTACTCCCCCTGTATGTAAGTGGTTAAGACTAGAAGTGTGGAGAAGGGGTGATGGAGGGATGCTGCTAAACTGTCAATGAACAGAGGTGAGACTGCTGAATATATATATATATACACCTCTTATCGATGATTGCTGAGTTCTCTCCACTCGTGTTAATTATCTGAACGTGCTCCTCCCGAACTTTGTTAATAAAACATCGTATGTTAGAGTACACGTGGCATACCACAAATTCATGTTGAGATGTACTGTATGTGTCTTTTATTAGTAAACATTTTGTGTGTGTGTGTTTGGGTTTTTTATAAATGTAAAATAATTCTTCTAAGTCAGTTCAGTTGAGCTGGTGCTCCTTTGAATTAGTTTCAATGTCAAATGCAGTTCACAAGATATTTTATACTCAACTTCCACTTTGTCCTTTAAGATTAAACAATATTTCATTTCATTGAGACAAACATCGATGCTCACAATCACTTTTTAAACAAGTCATTTTTTATTGTATGACTAGTGCAAAACACAGGAGTGATCAGAAGAAAGTTCCAAACCACCAAAACACCAAGATCCCATGAAATCAACTGATGTGACTTGAGCTTTGCTTTTTATTTTATTCTAATCCCATCTTCTACTTTCTAGTTGACTGCAAGTACATTGGATTGAACAGACTGTGTCAAAAATATTGAGTCGTTTCTGGAAGTGACTAAATTTAAAATTGAAATAAAGCCAAATATTAAAATGCATTTTGATTTCATGAGGTCTTTAAAACACACACACATATATAGGCCTATATTAGGGCTGGGAGAATTAATGCGTTTCCTTTTTTTTGTCTCGTTTTAATGACTTTCCTGTTGCGGCTGCTATTGTGAGTGTGCCGAACCAAGTCACCCTGTCATAATGGAGAAGGACAAGGATGGAGTTTTAGGAGGAATGTTTGCATTTAAAAAGTTGCCTGATGGCGCGTTTGACAAAACAAAGATGGTGTGTACAATTTGCAAAGCTGAATTCAAATACCATAGAAGCAATTTGTCTTTAAAATACCATTTAACCCTCAGACGGTCCTCGGTCATTTCTGACCGAAACATTTTCTGTTTTGAATTTCTAAAAATCACAGCTTCATCGGAATGTTATGAAACTTGGTGAAAAAAAAATAGTGACGATTTTGTTCTTCGGTCAAAAATGACCGACCCATAGGAAATGAATGGGAAATTGACAAAAAAAAACATTTCCCTCGAACTTTTGTGTGTACAATCTACAAATCGGCCTCAATCCTAAAAAAAAGTACACCGCTGTAAAGGGGTGACACTCTACAACATCAAGAGTACAAAAAAGACACACCCACCCACACACACACACACATACACACACACTTTTATACACAAACACCAATAAATTTTGATTACAAAAAATCTGTTTTGAATTTTTAAAAATCACAGCTTCATTGGAATGTTACGAAACTTGGTGACTTGTATGGCATTAGGTATGTGCACACACAAAAAAATTGAGGTCATGATTCGAGCATGCTAAGTGGTCGTAAAAAAAATAGTCACACTTGTGGTCTTCGGTCAAAAATGACCCCCATAGAAAATGAATGGAAAAAAAAAAATAATAAATAAAAAAATAATAATAATATTATTATTATTTTACAAAAAGTGTTATAATTGAATGAATTTCATTTTTTGTTACAAATTCTGTACAAAAAAAAAAAAAGTAAATGTGTCCATAACCAGCTGGGGAATTCACATGCCTCTCCATAGAGAACTGTAGATGCCATCTAGTGGTTACACCATGCTTCTACGCTTTCTCTCCATACTCTCACCAGATGGTGCTAATCTGCTTCAAACATTTTTTTATTTTTTGAAGGCCTAGACTCTATATTAAACTAAAATACTGCATAAATAAAAAAATACATATATAATTTTTTTTATTAATTTCAATGGCAAAAATAGACCATAAATATTGCATAAATATTAATAAATTCAATAAAATGATCTCAAAATACAAAATTAAAAAGAATAAATATTATAGAACAAAAATAAATTGCATTGGTTTTACTGGGATGGAGGAAGTTTCATTTTTAGGCCTCCGGTCACTTCTGACCGGGAAGGCCCAGGATGTGACTCCGAAACGAAGACCGTCTGAGGGTTAAAAGCAAAGCACCCAGAGACCGACGTATCCTAAATTATAAGAATATAGAGTGGCTGTTAACTGCTCCATTGAAATTAATTGAAATTATGTCGCTTTGTCTCGCTGTACAGTGTGAATGCAGCAAAATCAAATCTCTGTCGTTACATGTTACTGAAACCAGAACAGCTCTCTCATACTGTATGACATACAGCTATAGTTGTCCAGTCTGGTTCCGTTCACACAGAGCAAGGGCTTTCCGATAATGCAGTTGTGAATCCTGAAAATTTACGGGTGTGAATTCGTATTCTGCTGCTATGTGAACATGACGTGAAAGCTGCTTGCAAACGGCTACAGGAGGGCCCCGCCAATCCACGTTACTGCAGTATATAATGTTGCTGCACGCATTTAATTTGATGGGAACAACTACTCTGTGGTTCTGAGGAGAGTCTGTTTACAGTTCACAAGATGATAAAATAAAATATTATTTAAAATATACTTCCTTTGTGTGGTTTAATTTAATTAGGCGATTCTACTTTTAAATATTTGAAAATGCAATTAATTGCGATTAATCACAGCAAATTGTGCGATTAATTATTTATTTATTTATTTTGAATCGGTTCCCAGCCCTAATATATATATATATATTGCACAAGAGTATTTTCAAATCTTTTATTAAAAAGACCATCTTCAGTAACAGAAATTATCATTGTAAATTGATATAAGCACTGACAAAAACAGTACGAGAAGTGTTTGCCAGTTAAAAAAAAACGCCAGTTATGAAAGAACACAAACATATCCTTCACTCCTCAGATCTGCTGCAGATGAAGTTGAGTTTGTGGTGTTCAGGTCGGCTGATCCAGCGCTGATCTCCTCTAGACTGAACTGCTCCAGATCTCACTGCAGACTCACAGTCCTCCTCTCCTGGAGCCCAGTTCTGATAGCACACGGTCTCTCCGATCAACCAGTACCAGATGCCCAAAATACGGGAGTGACGTAAACCCAACCACACCGCCTCAGTAGACGCACCTTTAACCACATTCATCACACGACGCTGCATCTCGACTGAATGAACCGAGACCAGATCCGTATAATTCTGTCTGCAGTATCTCAGAGCTTCAGGCCACGTCAGAGTCTCTTTGATCAGAATCAGTTTATCTGGACACAAAACAAACCACAAGCAAAAACTAGAGAGAGACTGATCAAAAACAACATGCAGAACAAACACTGTGGAGGAATCTGTCATGTCAGACATGTAGCGTAAACTTTAAGATATCTGGAGGTGATGGATGGATTGTGTGTGTTTGTGAGGATCTGCTCACCTTCATGACACACAAAAGGAAGTGGGCCGTCGCAAGAGCCGTCATACCATTTACCCTGAGCGTTCGGAATGAGAACTATACAGTTTTCAACACCTCCATAATTATTAGGTTCACCAGAAGCCCAGTCTCTGAATGAGGAGTCACTCTGATCTGACCACTGCCATGAGTCTCTGAACAGACCGATCCAGACATCATTAGATATGTGATTATCATTGATGAACTTCTGAATCTGTTGATTCTCATCCTGGTTCCTCACACTGACCAGATCAATGTATTTCTGTCTGCAGTAACTCTGAGCGTCTCTCCATTTCATCGTCTGATTGACAAAGACGAGTCCTGTGTTCACTTTAAGAAAAAGAAAAAATCAGTTTGTTCATTATTCCTACTTCGGTTTATAGTTTGCATGTGAATAAGAGCAGTGGTGGAAGCATCAGAAACACGTTCAAAGACTGTTTCTACAGCTGATGATATATTAAATATGCACAAAATATTTATGATGATTTTGCTGATTTAATATGAAGTAACATTTGTGAATTTTCCTGATAATTTTATTGCAACTTTATATTTCTCCATTATGTTTTGTGACACGGTTTTCTGGGATTCTGGATTCAGACACACAGAGCGATGAGAGAAACATCAAACAGATGAAGATGTTAAACTGCAGGTTAAAATGTTTGTTAACTAGTCCTTAGAAATAAGTCAGTAAATATTTCATCCAAAAATTTTATATTTGTAAAGTACCAAAATATACAAATTAATATTGTTGCAATATTATTTTTAGTGTTTGTCTTTTAATTGGTTTGTCTAAAAATGTATTGATTTTAAAAAAGTAAAACAGGGAAGTATAAAAAAAAAAAATCCTTTTGTTAATGATTGACTAGAGCCCTGGGTGGGATGGAGTCAAGCTGGAAGTTTGACCGGGTGTATCTCAGGAGCCAAGCCGAGTTGGAGCTCCAGACTCTGGGGTTAGGGGTCTCCTATAGTTGGCCCCTCATGCCTGGAGTATGGACCCTTAAGTCGGCTTGGTTCCAGAGTTATGCCCAATCAGTTCCACAGGAAGTGACCATATCTCAGGAAGAAAGCCGAGTTAGGGCCCAATACTCCCGGTATAGGGGGCCCACTGGGTGACCCCTCCATGCCCGGAGTCCGGAGCCCCAAATCGGCTTGGGTCCTGAGTTTTGCCCGGTCAAAGCTGGACAGGAAGTGGCGGTATCTCGGAGCCGGACGGTCCCAGGGGCTCAGGACTGTGGGGAATGTACCTCTCCATGCCAGGAATCGCAAGCCTTAACTCGACTTGGCTCCCGAATTATGCCCGGTTATACATAAGGTGCTTTAGGACAAACGGGCTCTATCTCATTTGAATGAATGTGTTTAATTTGTAGCCTATCTAAATATAGTTGTAAATAAAGGTAGTAAGTAAGGTGAGGTTAAAAGGTTAGTAAGGTAAAAGCACACAAAAAAATGTTATCATTAAACATTTTCAGAAAATGTATCAAAGTTTGCAGTTAGAGGAATTCCTCATTGAAACACATAAGGTGGGCTTTAATGGTTCCACAGTGAGTAATGGTGAAAAAAGACAATGTTTTCCTTTAAAAATGTAAGATATGTTTACAAATACATGCATGGAGCTTAAATATACTGTGGACTAAGTATCATAGTAATTTTCATTGTGCCCACATTGAGAAATGTTACATTTTTTTTTTTTTTCATTCAAGGTTAGCTTGTGTTGGCTATTTGCATGTGTTTTGTGGCACTGTACCATTTAAGCCCATTTAAAAAAAAAGTTAATTTATGAAAATAATCTTCTCTACAAAACAATTTATAAATTAAATGTATAAATTAAAATTAATTTACATGTAAATTAATGTAAAATGAATTACAAAACATTCATTGTTTGCAGTTCACATGCTTAATTCTTTGGCAGTCTATCTTTCTGTAAGGCTAATGGTTTGACCTAGAGATTAGCTTTGAACGCAAGCTAATAAAACTCATCTTTCCATTTAAAGGAAAATGATATAAAATGATAAAGTACTATTTGTTCATACACAAAAAAACAATACATTTATCTCTTATTTGACATAATATCCATGTAGTTACCAAAGAAATAGCTGAAAATTGCAGAAATGTGTTGATTTCTGAAGGGTCCCGAAACACCAGTTTTGGGGTGTCTTTGTGTGAGGTCCCCTGAGACCGCTTTCACATGGGTGAGGCTAACTCAACATTGCCAAATGTGATTGGTGTGCAATAAAAAATGTCTGGGAAGAAACAAATCACTGGATTGCTTAAAATAAAGAGCAGCATAAAATATTATTTTCTCTTTTTTTTTAATTTGACTTCAGAGTTGAAAGTGGGCTTAAAGGGTACATGGGCTTACAGTTTTTCTTGATTGCTTAAACACTATAACCAGGCTTTTGAACAAAAATTTTCAAAACCATTTATCAAAATGCACACCCATTTCCCTAAACTATAAACACTATTCCCATGTTTTGACACATGAGTCAGATTTGTTGAACTGTCAATGCTAAACTCTACACACAAATCCCTTCATTTCTCATTGCCTAGACCATGTTGTTATTTAGAAAGCTCTAGCATTAAATATTGTTCACTCAAGTCAGCACAGCTTCAGCTCAGTTAGCACACAATTACTCAAGTGGAAACACTAAGAGTCAAAATTGATCACACACCAATCAGAACCTTCAATAGAAAGATAAAAGGGCCAGAGTCAGTTCACTGGGTTTTGGAACAATGGATCCAGAAAGACATGAAGGAAGAGGTTGAGGACACTGGAGTGGAGGAGGAGGAAGAGGAGGAGGAAGAGGAGGAGGTGGAGGAGGAGGAGGAGGAGGAAGAGGAGGACTTCACTGTTGCCTCGATCATAAGAACCTTCATGGAGAAGAACATTTACAGTAGATGTACTTCAGACTGATCTCTACTGTAACTGAGAGCTGTACACTGTGCTGTTACAACACATACATGAACTGTAGCTGTTGCCCTACACTACTGTAATAAAAAGAAATGCATCAGATTGCCTCACATACAGATAGAGTTTTCTGAATGCTTCCATTTTGTAAAAGGATGTGTTACAGTTACAGTAATCAGTACTTCTATTTTTCTAGGACACAGAGATGATGAAATGGAAGAAGCCTGGCAAATATTTTGGCTGATGCAAGAGGATTCCCCCCCCCCCCCCCGCTGCCTGACTAGGGCCAATTTAGCCTGTGATGAGGACGAGATCCTCTGGCCTGTCCCAGACCAAAGACGGGATGCTGAGGCGAATAATTTTGGTTCTTTGTGTGTGTATGTGTGTGTTGTACTGTGTAGTACAGTGTCTTTTGTGTTCATCATGTGAAAAGGTTTGTGAGGGGAGAACCACAAGCAAAATTGTGGTCCAGTCCAAAAATCCAGTTTTGGAAATGTTGTAATTTGGGATTACAATCTCCAAATCAAAATAACTATAATTTTTGTAACACAGGTAACAATTGAATAAAATAAAAATCACACTGAAAAGACAAGCACTGAACTTTGTTCTCAGGACACGAGTTTTGTTCATAAATATCAAGATGGGGCAAGTTGTCATGTCTATTATATGTTGAGATTTTATTGATTCATTAATTCATTACAGTTTATGTTGGTCAAAACAATGTTTGATATTTTTGAATGTATCACTTTTTGCGAAAAAAAAAATATATATTCTCTGGGCTCTCTAAGATTCCCACAGTTATCAGCAACAAAACATCAGTGTTCAATATCGGTTTATTTTCTGTACAAAAGTTGCAAGTTGGACAAATATCCATAGTCTCACCTATATTTTTTTACATTAAAAAGTAGAAGCATTTATTGCGTTCAAATTTTGTACAGTGTATGGTGTATATTTCTATGAACTATTGTTTATTGTGATTGTATGGAGCTGCACTTACTGTTAGATGAACTGCAGATGAAAGTCAGGCTGTCACTACATGACCAATCATTCCATTCTCCATTTCTCATGAAAGCACAGCTCTCGTCTCTGCCATTAGGTTGTCCAGATCTCCAGTTCAGATAGAGCGCAGGTTCACCTGAAGACCACTGCCATTTATCAACACTCGTCCTCTTCAGCCCAATCCGGATATCCCCAACACCTCCATCATTCACACTCTTCTTCAGCTCGTTCATGTCGTTCATGTTGTCAACGGTGGCCAGATCTGTGTATTTCTCTCTGCAGAAACTCTGAGCTTCAGTCCAGTTCTTCTTCACGTTTATAAAGTGATACTGACGCTGAACACATTCAGATACGGAGCAGAGAGCTGTGAAAGAGAGCGTTTGATTTAATGCTTTTCATAACAGGGTCAAACCTGATGAAACTATAAACCATAAATAATACAACAAACACACTCACCAATGAGAAGAAGAATCAAATATAGAGTTTGGTCCATTTCTGAGGAAGAAACACATTGAAAAACTCAAACATTTACATTGTGGAGTAAAATCTGACCATTTCAGTAACATGAATGAAACACACAATCATTCAGACAATATTAACATCAGAAAGTCTAATTGTGTTTGAAGAATGAACATGTTCTTACTTTAGAGGTCGTGTGTTTCTGTCCTGAGTCTGATGTTTCTGTCTGCAGATTTAAACTACGTGATTATTATATCTGCTCTCATCCCTCATTCAGCTCATCACATCATTTGTGTATTTCTCTAAAACTAATTTTCATATTTGACTTCCTTCTTATTTGTGCATTTTCCACCTCTATTTTTCTTTATTTGCATATTGACGTCAGTATCAGTAAATCTACAAGTTCTGTAGAATAAAGTCTTGGCAACAACATGGACTAATCAGCAAACTATATACAGTACATGTAAACATTTCTAATTTATATTTGAACATTCACAACTAAGCAGCTGCTTTACTGTTATTGCTGGACTGTATAACTCGTAGTACAGTCACACGGGTCATTTAAAAAAAAAAAAAAAAAATATATATATATATATATATATATATATAATCTGAAAGCTGAATAAATAAGCTTTCCATGGATGTATGGTTTGTTATGATATGACAATATTTGGTCGAGATACAACTATTTGGAAATCTGGGTGCAAAAAAAAAAAAAAAATTCGAAACATTGAGAAAATCTCCTTTAAAGTTGTCCATTTCCGTTCACGATTGTGCTGCATTCACTCACAAAAATAAATATTTTATATATTTACGGTAGGAAATTTACAAAATATCCTCATTGAACATGATCTTTACTTAATATCTTAATGATTTTTGGCATAAAAGAAAAATCGATAATTTTGGCCCATACAATGTATTTTTGGCTATTGCCACAAATAAACCCGTGCAACTCGTGACTGGTTTTGTGATCCAGGGTCACATATGTATATTTATTATAATAATAATGCAGTTAGTGTTGGCAATATGGCTCTGTTCTGGGAAAATGCATCCATTCCTACGAGCAGGAAGTCAAGTCCCCTTTAGTGTAACAGGACAGATCCAGTTATCATGCATAAAAAAACATGGGCCTAGTTAAAATTCACAAAATTGAACAAGTTGTTGTAAATAAGCCAAAATACATGAGAAAGGACGATGTACATGTAACTTACTGGTGTCACTGAAGATGACCACAAGACAGATCTCAGATCAGATCACAGATCTCCAGGCTAAAGGTGGAGCTGGGGATGGAGAAGGGAAGTTAAATCCAGTGTGAAGCCATGCAACAGAAGAGTGGGGATTTAAAAGAGCCTGTGATGTGTGTGTCAAAACACATCAGAAACAGTTGATCGTCAGCTGATACAAGCTTTACTGGCGTCACCTGAACTGATGCAATGCTGGATTTCTCTGATCATATTTAAAGGGATAGTTCACCCAAAAATGAAAATTACCCCATGATTTACTCACCCTCAAGCCATCATAGGTGTATATGACTATCTTCTTTCAGACGAATACATTTGGAGTTATATTTAAAAAATGACCTGTCTTTTCCCAGCTTTATAATGGCAGTGAATGGAAAAAAGTGCTCCACACGACTCTGGCGGGTTAATAAAGGCCTTCTGAAGTGAAGCGATACGTTTGTGTAAGAAAAATATCTCTGGTGGTTAAAAAAAACTGGGCAACAAACTCAAGCTCTCAGACATTTCTCTTTAAAAATTCTCATTTTAAACTTCTAATTCGTGACCGGTGATTTGTTGTGCTCTATCCGCTGTGCTGACGTGTTCGTCATTACGTTGTGCGTCAGGTCAAGTGTCACTCTTTCATAAATCGGTGCGTACGGCCGTCTGCCTCAGAAGACGCAGGACTCCAGCACGACCACTACATATTGTCATGTTGTAAATAAGAAAACATCTCTATCTGTACAAACCCCTCCATGTTGTCGTTGATGTTTTTGGCAGATGCCCACCAACACAACGTCATTGACATTGAAAGCATAAGAAAGACTCAAGAAAAAAAAAAGACTCACAAAAAAGTTTTGTCAATCAAACTCTCTTCACAGAGAGTTTTTGTGTTGAGAGGGTTTGTGTGTTGAGAGAGTTTGTGTGTTGAGAGAGTTTGTGAGTTTGTGTGTTGAGAGAGTTTGTGTGTTGAGAGAGTTTGTGTGTTGAGAGAGTTTGTGTGTTGAGAGGGTGTGTGTGTTGAGAGGGTTTGTGTGTTGAGAGGGTTTGTGTGTTGAGAGAGTTTGTGAGTTTGTGTGTTGAGAGAGTTTGTGTGTTGAGAGAGTTTGTGAGTTTGTGTGTTGAGAGAGTTTGTGTGTTGAGAGGGTTTTTGTGTTGAGAGAGTTTGTGTGTTGAGAGAGTTTGTGTGTTGAGAGAGTTTGTGTGTTGAGAGAGTTTGTGAGTTTGTGTGTTGAGAGAGTTTGTGTGTTGAGAGAGTTTGTGTGTTGAGAGAGTTTGTGTGTTGAGAGGGTGTGTGTGTTGAGAGGGTTTGTGTGTTGAGAGAGTTTGTGTGTTGAGAGAGTTTGTGTGTGTTGAGAGGGTTTGTGTGTTGAGAGAGTTTGTGTGTTGAGAGGGGTGTGTTGAGAGGGTTTGTGTGTTGAGAGAGTTTGTGTGTTGAGAGGGTTTGTGTGTTGAGAGGGTTTTTGTGTTGAGAGAGTTTGTGTGTTGAGAGGGTTTGTGTGTTGAGAGGGTTTGTGTGTTGAGAGGGTTTGTGTGTTAGGGTTTGTGTGTTGAGAGGGTTTGTGTGTTGAGAGAGTTTGTGTGTTGAGAGGGTTTTTGTGTTGAGAGAGTTTGTGTGTTGAGAGAGTTTGTGTGTTGAGAGGGTTTTTGTGTTGAGAGAGTTTGTGTGTTGATAGGGTTTGTGTGTTGAGAGAGTTTGTGTGTTGAGAGAGTTTGTGTGTTAGGGTTTGTGTGTTGAGAGGGTTTGTGTGTTGAGAGAGTTTGTGTGTTGAGAGGGTTTGTGTGTTGAGAGGGTTTGTGTGTTGAGAGGGTTTGTGTGTTGAGAGGGTTTGTGTGTTAGGGTTTGTGTGTTGAGAGGGTTTGTGTGTTGAGAGAGTTTGTGTGTTGAGAGGGTTTGTGTGTTGAGAGGGTTTGTGTGTTGAGAGGGTTTGTGTGTTGAGAGGGTTTTTGTGTTGAGAGAGTTTGTGTGTTGAGAGGGTTTGTGTGTTGAGAGGGTTTGTGTGTTGAGAGGGTTTGTGTGTTAGGGTTTGTGTGTTGAGAGGGTTTGTGTGTTGAGAGAGTTTGTGTGTTGAGAGGGTTTTTGTGTTGAGAGAGTTTGTGCGTTGATAGGGTTTGTGTGTTGAGAGAGTTTGTGTGTTGAGAGAGTTTGTGTGTTAGGGTTTGTGTGTTGAGAGGGTTTGTGTGTTGAGAGAGTTTGTGTGTTGAGAGGGTTTTTGTGTTGAGAGAGTTTGTGCGTTGATAGGGTTTGTGTGTTGAGAGAGTTTGTGTGTTGAGAGAGTTTGTGTGTTGAGAGGGTTTGTGTGTTGAGAGGGTTTGTGTGTTGAGAGAGTTTGTGTGTTGAGAGGGTTTGTGTGTTGAGAGGGTTTGTGTTAAGAGGGTTTGTGTGTTGAGAGAGTTTGTGTGTTGAGAGAGTTTGTGAGTTTGTGTGTTGAGAGGGTTTGTGTGTTGAGA
Source organism: Rutilus rutilus (assembly GCA_021464565.1). Taxonomy (NCBI): domain Eukaryota; kingdom Metazoa; phylum Chordata; class Actinopteri; order Cypriniformes; family Leuciscidae; genus Rutilus; species Rutilus rutilus. Next base: position 6,046,462 of record JAJAQA010000003.1, read on the forward strand.
GAGTTTGTGTGTTGAGAGGGTTTGTGTGTTGAGAGGGTTTGTGTGTTGAGAGAGTTTGTGTGTTGAGAGGGTTTGTGTGTTGAGAGGGTTTGTGTGTTGAGAGAGTTTGTGTGTTGAGAGGGTTTGTGTGTTGAGAGGGTTTGTGTTAAGAGGGTTTGTGTGTTGAGAGAGTTTGTGTGTTGAGAGAGTTTGTGAGTTTGTGTGTTGAGAGGGTTTGTGTGTTGAGAGAGTTTGTGTGTTGAGAGGGTTTGTGTGTTGAGAGGGTTTGTGTGTTGAGAGGGTTTGTGTGTTGAGAGAGTTTGTGTGTTGAGAGAGTTTGTGTGTTGAGAGAGTTTGTGTGTTGAGAGAGTTTGTGTGTTGAGAGGGTTTTTGTGTTGAGAGAGTTTGTGTGTTGAGAGAGTTTGTGTGTTGAGAGGGTTTTTGTGTTGAGAGGGTTTGTGTGTGTTGAGAGAGTTTGTGTGTTGAGAGGGTTTGTGTGTTGAGAGAGTTTGTGTGTTGAGAGAGTTTGTGTGTTGAGAGGGTTTGTGTGTTGAGAGGGTTTGTGTGTTGAGAGGGTTTGTGTGTTGAGAGGGTTTGTGTGTTGAGAGAGTTTGTGTGTTGAGAGAGTTTGTGTGTTGAGAGGGTTTGTGTGTTGAGAGGGTTTGTGTGTTGAGAGAGTTTGTGTGTTGAGAGGGTTTGTGTGTTGAGGGGGTTTTTGTGTTGAGAGAGTTTGTGAGTTTGTGTGTTGAGAGGGTTTGTGTGTTGAGGGGGTTTTTGTGTTGAGAGAGTTTGTGAGTTTGTGTGTTGAGAGAGTTTGTGTGTTGAGAGAGTTTGTGTGTTGAGAGAGTTTGTGAGTTTGTGTGTTGAGAGGGTTTGTGTGTTGAGAGAGTTTGTGTGTTGAGAGAGTTTGTGTGTTGAGAGAGTTTGTGTGTTGAGAGAGTTTGTGTGTTGAGAGGGTTTTTGTGTTGAGAGGGTTTGTGTGTGTTGAGAGGGTTTTTGTGTTGAGAGAGTTTGTGAGTTTGTGTGTTGAGAGGGTTTGTGTGTTGAGGGGGTTTTTGTGTTGAGAGAGTTTGTGAGTTTGTGTGTTGAGAGGGTTTGTGTGTTGAGAGAGTTTGTGTGTTGAGAGAGTTTGTGTGTTGAGAGAGTTTGTGTGTTGAGAGAGTTTGTGTGTTGAGAGGGGTTTTGTGTTGAGAGAGTTTGTGAGTTTGTGTGTTGAGAGAGTTTGTGTGTTGAGGGGGTTTTTGTGTTGAGAGAGTTTGTGAGTTTGTGTGTTGAGAGGGTTTGTGTGTTGAGAGAGTTTGTGTGTTGAGAGAGTTTGTGTGTTGAGAGAGTTTGTGTGTTGAGAGAGTTTGTGTGTTGAGAGAGTTTGTGTGTTGAGAGGGTTTTTGTGTTGAGAGAGTTTGTGTGTTGAGAGAGTTTGTGTGTTGAGAGGGTTTTTGTGTTGAGAGAGTTTGTGTGTGTTGAGAGAGTTTGTGTGTTGAGAGGGTTTTTGTGTTGAGAGGGTTTGTGTGTGTTGAGAGAGTTTGTGTGTTGAGAGGGTTTGTGTGTTGAGAGGGTTTTTGTGTTGAGAGTTTGTGTGTTGAGAGGGTTTGTGTGTTGAGAGAGTTTGTGTGTTGAGAGGGTTTGTGTGTTGAGAGAGTTTGTGTGTTGAGAGAGTTTGTGTGTTGAGAGAGTTTGTGTGTTGAGAGAGTTTGTGTGTTGAGAGAGTTTGTGTGTTGAGAGGGTTTGTGTGTTGAGAGAGTTTGTGTGTTGAGAGAGTTTGTGTGTTGAGAGAGTTTGTGTGTGTTGAGAGGGTGTGTGTGTTGAGAGAGTTTGTGTGTTGAGAGAGTTTGTGTGTTGAGAGAGTTTGTGTGTTGAGAGGGTTTTTGTGTTGAGAGAGTTTGTGTGTTGAGAGAGTTTGTGTGTTGAGAGGGTTTTTGTGTTGAGAGAGTTTGTGTGTGTTGAGAGGGTTTGTGTGTTGAGAGAGTTTGTGTGTTGAGAGGGTTTTTGTGTTGAGAGGGTTTGTGTGTGTTGAGAGAGTTTGTGTGTTGAGAGGGTTTGTGTGTTGAGAGGGTTTGTGTGTTGAGAGAGTTTGTGTGTTGAGAGGGTTTGTGTGTTGAGAGGGTTTGTGTTAAGAGGGTTTGTGTGTTGAGAGAGTTTGTGTGTTGAGAGAGTTTGTGAGTTTGTGTGTTGAGAGGGTTTGTGTGTTGAGAGAGTTTGTGTGTTGAGAGGGTTTGTGTGTTGAGAGGGTTTGTGTGTTGAGAGGGTTTGTGTGTTGAGAGAGTTTGTGTGTTGAGAGGGTTTGTGTGTTGAGAGGGTTTGTGTTAAGAGGGTTTGTGTGTTGAGAGAGTTTGTGTGTTGAGAGAGTTTGTGAGTTTGTGTGTTGAGAGGGTTTGTGTGTTGAGAGAGTTTGTGTGTTGAGAGAGTTTGTGTGTTGAGAGAGTTTGTGTGTTGAGAGAGTTTGTGTGTTGAGAGGGTTTTTGTGTTGAGAGAGTTTGTGTGTTGAGAGAGTTTGTGTGTTGAGAGGGTTTTTGTGTTGAGAGGGTTTGTGTGTGTTGAGAGAGTTTGTGTGTTGAGAGAGTTTGTGTGTTGAGAGGGTTTGTGTGTTGAGAGAGTTTGTGTGTTGAGAGAGTTTGTGTGTTGAGAGGGTTTGTGTGTTGAGAGGGTTTGTGTGTTGAGAGGGTTTGTGTGTTGAGAGAGTTTGTGTGTTGAGAGAGTTTGTGTGTTGAGAGGGTTTGTGTGTTGAGAGGGTTTGTGTGTTGAGAGAGTTTGTGTGTTGAGAGGGTTTGTGTGTTGAGGGGGTTTTTGTGTTGAGAGAGTTTGTGAGTTTGTGTGTTGAGAGGGTTTGTGTGTTGAGGGGGTTTTTGTGTTGAGAGAGTTTGTGAGTTTGTGTGTTGAGAGAGTTTGTGTGTTGAGAGAGTTTGTGTGTTGAGAGAGTTTGTGAGTTTGTGTGTTGAGAGGGTTTGTGTGTTGAGAGAGTTTGTGTGTTGAGAGAGTTTGTGTGTTGAGAGAGTTTGTGTGTTGAGAGAGTTTGTGTGTTGAGAGAGTTTGTGTGTTGAGAGGGTTTTTGTGTTGAGAGGGTTTGTGTGTGTTGAGAGGGTTTTTGTGTTGAGAGAGTTTGTGAGTTTGTGTGTTGAGAGGGTTTGTGTGTTGAGGGGGTTTTTGTGTTGAGAGAGTTTGTGAGTTTGTGTGTTGAGAGGGTTTGTGTGTTGAGAGAGTTTGTGTGTTGAGAGAGTTTGTGTGTTGAGAGAGTTTGTGTGTTGAGAGAGTTTGTGTGTTGAGAGGGGTTTTGTGTTGAGAGAGTTTGTGAGTTTGTGTGTTGAGAGAGTTTGTGTGTTGAGGGGGTTTTTGTGTTGAGAGAGTTTGTGAGTTTGTGTGTTGAGAGGGTTTGTGTGTTGAGAGAGTTTGTGTGTTGAGAGAGTTTGTGTGTTGAGAGAGTTTGTGTGTTGAGAGAGTTTGTGTGTTGAGAGAGTTTGTGTGTTGAGAGGGTTTTTGTGTTGAGAGAGTTTGTGTGTTGAGAGAGTTTGTGTGTTGAGAGGGTTTTTGTGTTGAGAGAGTTTGTGTGTGTTGAGAGAGTTTGTGTGTTGAGAGGGTTTTTGTGTTGAGAGGGTTTGTGTGTGTTGAGAGAGTTTGTGTGTTGAGAGGGTTTGTGTGTTGAGAGGGTTTTTGTGTTGAGAGTTTGTGTGTTGAGAGGGTTTGTGTGTTGAGAGAGTTTGTGTGTTGAGAGGGTTTGTGTGTTGAGAGAGTTTGTGTGTTGAGAGAGTTTGTGTGTTGAGAGAGTTTGTGTGTTGAGAGAGTTTGTGTGTTGAGAGGGTTTGTGTGTTGAGAGAGTTTGTGTGTTGAGAGAGTTTGTGTGTTGAGAGAGTTTGTGTGTGTTGAGAGGGTGTGTGTGTTGAGAGAGTTTGTGTGTTGAGAGAGTTTGTGTGTTGAGAGAGTTTGTGTGTTGAGAGGGTTTTTGTGTTGAGAGAGTTTGTGTGTTGAGAGAGTTTGTGTGTTGAGAGGGTTTTTGTGTTGAGAGAGTTTGTGTGTGTTGAGAGGGTTTGTGTGTTGAGAGAGTTTGTGTGTTGAGAGGGTTTTTGTGTTGAGAGGGTTTGTGTGTGTTGAGAGAGTTTGTGTGTTGAGAGGGTTTGTGTGTTGAGAGGGTTTGTGTGTTGAGAGAGTTTGTGTGTTGAGAGGGTTTGTGTGTTGAGAGGGTTTGTGTTAAGAGGGTTTGTGTGTTGAGAGAGTTTGTGTGTTGAGAGAGTTTGTGAGTTTGTGTGTTGAGAGGGTTTGTGTGTTGAGAGAGTTTGTGTGTTGAGAGGGTTTGTGTGTTGAGAGGGTTTGTGTGTTGAGAGGGTTTGTGTGTTGAGAGAGTTTGTGTGTTGAGAGGGTTTGTGTGTTGAGAGGGTTTGTGTTAAGAGGGTTTGTGTGTTGAGAGAGTTTGTGTGTTGAGAGAGTTTGTGAGTTTGTGTGTTGAGAGGGTTTGTGTGTTGAGAGAGTTTGTGTGTTGAGAGAGTTTGTGTGTTGAGAGAGTTTGTGTGTTGAGAGAGTTTGTGTGTTGAGAGAGTTTGTGTGTTGAGAGAGTTTGTGTGTTGAGAGGGTTTTTGTGTTGAGAGAGTTTGTGTGTTGAGAGAGTTTGTGTGTTGAGAGGGTTTTTGTGTTGAGAGGGTTTGTGTGTGTTGAGAGAGTTTGTGTGTTGAGAGAGTTTGTGTGTTGAGAGAGTTTGTGTGTTGAGAGGGTTTGTGTGTTGAGAGGGTTTGTGTGTTGAGAGGGTTTGTGTGTTGAGAGGGTTTGTGTGTTGAGAGAGTTTGTGAGTTTGTGTGTTGAGAGGGTTTGTGTGTTGAGGGGGTTTTTGTGTTGAGAGGGTTTGTGTGTTGAGAGGGTTTTTGTGTTGAGAGTTTGTGTGTTGAGAGGGTTTGTGTGTTGAGAGAGTTTGTGTGTTGAGAGAGTTTGTGTGTTGAGAGGGTTTGTGTGTTGAGAGAGTTTGTGTGTTGAGAGAGTTTGTGTGTTGAGAGAGTTTGTGTGTTGAGAGAGTTTGTGTGTTGAGAGAGTTTGTGTGTTGAGAGGGTTTGTGTGTTGAGAGGGTTTGTGTGTTGAGAGAGTTTGTGTGTTGAGAGAGTTTGTGTGTTGAGAGAGTTTGTGTGTGTTGAGAGGGTGTGTGTGTTGAGAGAGTTTGTGTGTTGAGAGAGTTTGTGTGTTGAGAGAGTTGGTGTGTTGAGAGGGTTTTTGTGTTGAGAGAGTTTGTGTGTTGAGAGAGTTTGTGTGTTGAGAGGGTTTTTGTGTTGAGAGAGTTTGTGTGTGTTGAGAGGGTTTGTGTGTTGAGAGAGTTTGTGTGTTGAGAGGGTTTTTGTGTTGAGAGGGTTTGTGTGTGTTGAGAGAGTTTGTGTGTTGAGAGGGTTTGTGTGTTGAGAGGGTTTTTGTGTTGAGAGTTTGTGTGTTGAGAGGGTTTGTGTGTTGAGAGAGTTTGTGTGTTGAGAGAGTTTGTGTGTTGAGAGGGTTTGTGTGTTGAGAGAGTTTGTGTGTTGAGAGAGTTTGTGTGTTGAGAGGGTTTGTGTGTTGAGAGAGTTTGTGTGTTGAGAGAGTTTGTGTGTTGAGAGAGTTTGTGTGTGTTGAGAGGGTGTGTGTGTTGAGAGGGTGTGTGTGTTGAGAGAGTTTGTGTGTGTTGAGAGGGTGTGTGTGTTGAGAGGTGTGTGTGCAGAATAAACGTGTCTGTCTAAATACTTGATTGTGATTGGCTGGAATGCGGACATTAAAACATTGTTAGACTTTTTTAGAATTCATGTCTTTGTGAAAATTCTTATTTTGTTTCATTTCATACTCCTGCAGTTTACTGTTACTTTGTTTGCTTGTAAAACATGAACACATTTGCATGTAAACACATCCTCATCACTCATTTGTTTATGTCCACATTTAGATGTTCAGGCTGGACAATATTTCCATCTCTGACGTGAAACAGGAGAAATGTGTTTCATGAGGAGTGTTATTGTTCTAGTCATATGTTAGGAGTTTGTGTGTTATTCTGCCCTCTGGTGTCCGTTCTGGGTATTTGCTTGCTTTTCAGATGGGTGTTCCTCCAGATAATTCACCGGACGCGGCGATTGGTTCATCTCCACAACCAGCCAGAATAAAAGGACCACCCCAAACACCTTCCAGATGCCCTTTGTGCCACCGCGTGCTTGCGTCGTTGCCTTTTAACTTGCTCTTCGTAGGATTGAGTATCTTGCCAGAGAGAAAGAGTTCGCTTAATGCTATGTCTTGCTATTGATATGAATCTGTATTGTCTAAATTACCTTATGTAAATATTGAGTGATTTGTACTGTTAACGTATTAAGGGCTGTAGGAGGTTTGACGCCATTTCTTTTGATGTACATATTTTGCACTTTGTTTTTTGTTTAGGGAGTTAGGGAAGGATCGTGTATTTCATTTTCTTTTCTTTTATTTGGTTTAGGAATTTAGTTCATCTAACACGAAGGGGATTTTGTTTATTAATTTGGCCTTGTCATCCTCTGAAGTTGGAATTTGTTTCCTTTTGCCCGTAAATAAATACGTTTTCCTAATCTCTCTGGTAGCGAGACTCATTTCACTTTTTTTTTGTTAGTTACGACACAGACCCCTAGACGGTCGTAACACATATTTCATTAAATTTCCCTCAGTCTCAGTGTTAGTTTCACTGAAACAACAGGAAAGTTACACTATAATTGTGTCCCAATTCAGAGCTAATTCCTTCGAAGTTCATGAAGGTCGAAGTGAATGTTGTAAAACGAGACGATCTAACATACGGAGGATTTCCTGTTTACATCACCGGCTGTTCCCGCCCACCGCTCCTGTCGCCTCTGAATAAGATCAGTGAATCAGACCACTGTGATAATATTTTTATCATAAACAGCAGCCAGAGTAAAACTAACATTAACAAATCAAGTCAATTGCGCAACTAAAGCAAACAATGAAACCAAACTTATTTTATATATTACTTAATTCAAAACAAACTTGTTATTTTCAATAAAACATCAACATCTAAACCTCTGTTAATGGACCCTTCGCTAAGCCCCGCCCTCCTTAGTTACTGTTGCTACGCCTGACAAGCTTCCACGCCTGGCACGTCTCTTACAGTGTGTATGCACCGGTGTCAGACATTCCTAAGGAGATAATTAGTCATTTTTGGCGAACAGGTGAAATATCTGAGAGAGCAAGACAAAACGGACTGCAGTATGCATTCGAGGGATATATCCACGACATTATATGCAAACATTTAGAGAATAATTTAATCAAAACTGAAGCTAAAGCCTCTAGGTCCCAGCGCAAGCAGCAGCGCCTCATACGCTGACCATTCAAATGGGAAACACACAGATTGAGGAACAGCTCATGTTCGTGCACAGCAGGGTGAGTGACATTTTAAAATAATCTAATAATTATAAATCAAACAGCTTATCCATAAATCTTGTGGAATAAACAAAGACATTAGCCTGACCACTTTGCAATGATAACATTCTCCCGCTTATATTTTTAGTGCGCCAGGCTAATGCTCACATGTCGTGGAGCAAACGTAGGTGTTTTTGTTAATCCTGTCGACATTTAGTTGTGAAAATGTTTATTCATATTTTAGTTGTCCCACACTGCTTGATCCACGCCCGGCATTTCTCCCCTTGGGTTTTAGGTTTCGGGAAGGGAAAACATTCCACCCCCCCGTCCAAACCTTTAGGATACCGGGTATCAGATTTGCACAATCCCTACACACAACACTTCGGCATGTTTCCCTCGCTCGAAAGCTTGCCAGACCTCCCGCGCCTAGTTACGGTTGCTAAGCCACGATTGGCCTGTGGCGGTTTTCGGGCGTGGCTTAGCGAAGGGTCAGTTCTCAGTAAGATCTTCTGTAGACGTCAGACAGAAATAAAGTCAGTCTGGTTAGTAATAAGTGAAGCTGGTAATGCTGTTTGTGGAGTTGTTTAATCTTCCTCTTCTGAGATCTTCACAGATTTAATGTCTTCTTTTATCTTCAGTGGATTTCATCTAAAGCTGTGGCTGGAAGACATTTGTAGTTTCTGTGTTTCACTTTTATCTCTGTCCTTCAGTGATTCTGCTGCCAGTCATCACTCAATAAATCACTTAATTATTTCATTAACTCCAACACTGGTTCAGTGTCACATTTAACGCCCTATAGTGTGCACACTGAGCAGTGTTCATTTCCCATGTTGGACCTACATGGAAACTGAGGACAAAACTGGCTGGGAATCACTCAGATTTCATCACAAAATGTATATCTTCATTTGTGTTCTGAAGATTAACAAAAGTCTTACGGGTTTGGAACGACATGAGTGTGAGTAATTAATGACAGAACTTTCATCTTTGGCTGAACTATACCTTTAAGGATCACTAACTTTCTGGCTTTAAAAAAATGGCTTAAGATTGGATGTTATTGAGCAAATAGTGCTCTGTGTTAATACAGTAAATGTCCACACTACTGTTAAAATAACACTGCAGTGTTGGAGTTAATGAGATTAAGTGATGATTGACCATTAGTGAAGAAACACTGAAGGAAAGAGCAACAAATATATATTTTCAGTGTTTCCTCTTGACTTCTGATGTTCGTTTTATTGTTTGGCTGCTTTAACAGTGTGTTCAGAAAACACTTTTACTGCAGTAGAGGACGTCAATACAGAATATCATCAGATGTTCCCTGTATTTAATGCGGACATTGGGAAGTGCTCTTATTCACTGTTCACATCTGAAGTCTAATCACTGATCAGAAGTGTGTTTTATCATTAACACATTTAAATTAAGAAGTTAATAAATACAGTGTTATTTATACACTCACAGACATCAATAATCAGCATATGAAACGCAACAATAGTGACGCATCATGCCAGCATACAGAACTCACTCATGACTCCCAGCATGCATTGCAGCACAGATCATTTGTTTCATGTGTTCATTGTCTTGCTGTAAATATTTCCTTTACACAAAATTTGCTGACTTTACATGTTAGAGTACATGTGGCATACCACAAATTCATGTTGAGATGTACTGTATGTGTCTTTTATTAGTAAACATTTTGTGTGTGTGTGTTTGGGTTTTTTATAAATGTAAAATAATTCTTCTTCTAAGTCAGTTCAGTTGAGCTGGTGCTCCTTTGAATTAGTTTCAACATCAAATACAGTTCACAAGATATTTTATTCTCAACTTCCACTTTTTCCTTTAAGATTAAACTATATTTCATTTCATTGAGACAAACATCGATGCTCACAATCACTTCTTAAACAAGTCATTTTTTATTATATGACTAGTGCAAAACACAGGAGTGATTAGAAGAAAGTTGCCGAACCACCAAAACACCAAGATCCCATGAAATCAACTGATGTGGTTTAAGCTTTGCTTTTTATTTAATTCTAAACCCATCTTCTACTCTCTAGTTGACTGCAAGTACATTTGATTGAACAGACTGTGTCAAAAATATTGAGTTGTGTTTCTGGAAGTGACTAAATTTAAAATGTAAATAAAGCCACATATAAAAAAAAATTGATTTCATGGGATCTTTAAAAACATATATATGGTGCACAAAAGGTTTTTTTAAAATCTTTTATTAAAAAGACTCATCCGATAATCTTCAGTAACAGAAATTATCATTGTAAATTGATATAAGCACTGATAAAAACAGTACGAGTGTTTGCCAGTTTAAAAAAAACAGCCAGTTATGAAAGAACACAAACATATCCTTCACTCCTCAGAGCTGCTGCAGATGAAGTTGAGTTTGTGGTGTTCAGGACGGCTGATCCAGCGCTGATCTCCTCCAGACTGAACTGCTCCAGATCTCACTCCAGACTCACAGTCCTCGTCTCCTGTGCCGTTCCCTGGAGCCCAGTTCTGATAGCACACGGTCTCTCCGCTCACCCAGAACCAGAGGCCCACAGTGCAGGAGTGACGTAAACCCAACCACACCGCCTCAGTAGACGCACGTTTAACCACATTCATCACCTCCTCCTGCATCTCGACTGAATGAACCGAGACCAGATCCGTATAATTCTGTCTGCAGTATCTCAGAGCTTCAGACCACGTCAGAGTCTCTTTGATCAGAATCAGTTTATCTGGACACAAAACAAACCACAAGCAAAAACTAGAGAGAGACTGATCAAAAACAACATGCAGAACAAACACTGTGGAGGAATCTGTCATGTCAGACATGTAGCGTGAACTTTAAGATATCTGGAGGTGATGGATGGATTGTGTGTGTTTGTGAGGATCTGCTCACCTTCATGACACACAAAAGGAAATGGGCGGTTGCAAGAGCCGTCATACCATTTACCCTGAGTGATCGGGTCATTTGGTTTGAGCACTATACAGTTTTCAACACTTCCAACATTATTAGGTTCACCAAAAGCCCAGTATCTGAATGAGGAGTCACTCTGATCTGACCACTGCCATGAGTCTCTGAACAGACCGATCCAGACATCATTAGATATGTGACTATCATTGATGAACTTCTGAATCTGTTGACTCTCATTCTGGTTCCTCACACTGACCAGATCAATGTGATTCTGTCTGCAGTAACTCTGAGCGTCTCTCCAGTTCATCGTCTGATCGACAAAGACGAGACCTGTGCTCACTTTAAGAAAAACACATGGAAACCGATTCATGAATCAGTTTGTTCATCATTCTTATGCTGATTTATGATTTTCAATGTGGATAAGAGCAGCGAAGCATCAGAAACACGTGTAATTCTAAGACTGTTTCTACAGCTGATGATAATATTCACAGTATATCAATTTAAAAAAGTTACACATAGGTACATAGAGGACAAAAATGTCCATGTCAAAAAACTGTCATAAAAGTTGAGGCTTGGGAGCACGGACTTAACTTTGGTATCATTTTAAAGAATACCCTTGGCAGATTATTGCTGAAGTTATTATTTTTTTTATAAGTAAATCCAAAAATAAGTTATATAGGTTTAAGTTTATGAAAATTATTTATGAACATTATTTTATATAAAATATATATTTTATGAAACAAGTTGAACTCTAAAACAGCTAGAAAATCAAAGCCATAGATCTAAATAAGTTGTGTTCCAAATTTGAGGTTGATATCCCAAAAAATGAGCTTTCGGTAAGATTTTGTTTGGGCGCAGTACCAGACTTTCCCCACTGGGTGTCAGCAAAACTCCACTGGTGATCACAGCGATTGGATTTGTTATTTGCATTTGAGTTTTTCTCTCTCAATACTATGAACACACACATGCACACAAACACTTTTTTTATTATTATTACACACATATAAACCACACTGACATCCATACCAACACACCCACACAATTATCATTGCATAATTTATCCAATTGACTCTATAATATGCCGAAGCAGAAAACAGGAATAAAGCGAATATTTGGTTTATAGGTCAAACCTGAAAAAAATGGCACCATGTGATAAAAAAAATTTAAAATGTAAATTTTGAAGCCTTGCCAACAGAATGAAAGCCTCTTAAAAAAGATTGCATCATTTTATAGTTAAATGGCACAGGGATTAAAAAATGCAGTTTTAATGGGGACATTTTGGTCCAAAAGGTCCTGAGAGGAAGTATTTTGTGTAGCTAGTGCAAAATAGATTTTTTTAAAGGAAATGGTGATGAAATAGTAAAATTCCAATAAAAATACTCACCCGTGCCAAAATTTATGCAGTTAGCATTAACACAGACAAAGAGATAAAAAAAAAAAAAAAAAAACTGAAAAGGACAAAAATGTCCATAAGGATGCACAAGGGTTAAGGTTTTGCTGATAAAAACATTTCTGAATATTGTGATGATTTTCAAACTCTTTACTTCAACAATTATGTTTCCTTGCATGATTCTCTGGTATATATTCATTACAATTTATGCTGGCCAAAACAATGGTTTGACACGTAATTTACAGTATAAATTTAGCTGGAAAAAAACCCTAAAATTAAATCATTAAATTTAATTAATTAAAAATTATTCTCTATGCTCTCTAATGGCAGATTTTGAACGTTATCAACAACAAAAGATCAACATGCATTAATTAAAATCTTTTTTTCCAGTCCAATATTGGTTTGTCTCTAGAAATTTACTTCAAGTTGTGTCCCCTATATTTATGACCACATTAAAAAATATAAGACATTAGTATTGCATAAAAAATTTTGTAAAGTATATGGTGTATCTTTTTTATGAGAATGTTTATATGAATGTTTATTGAGATTGTATGGAGCTGCACTTACTGTTAGATGAACTGCAGATGAAAGTCCGGCTGTTACTACATGACACATCATGCCATTCTCCATTTTTCATGAAAGCACACTCATGTCCACCATTACGTTGTCCAGGTCCCCAGTTCAGATAGAGCGCAGGTTCACCTGAAGACCACTGCCATTTATCAACACTCGTCCTCTGCAGTCCAATCCGGATATCCTGATTACCTCCATTCACACTCTTCTTCAGCTCGTTCATGTCGTTCATGTTGTCAACGGTGGCCAGATCTGTGTAATTCTCTCTGCAGAAACTCTGAGCTTCAGTCCAGGTCTTCCTCACGTTTATAAAGTGATACTGACGCTGAACACATTCAGATACGGAGCAGAGAGCTGTGAAAGAGAGCGTTTGATTTAATGCTTTTCAGGGTCAAACCTGATGAAACTATAACCCATAAATAATACAACAAACACACTCACCAATGAGAAGAAGAATCAAATATAGAGTTTGCTCCATTTCTGAGGAAGAAACACATAGAAAAACTAAAATAATCTCATATTCATCTTATATTAAAACATAATCATATAAGCATAATCATTGAGACAATATTAACATCTGAAAGTGTAATTGTGTTTGAAGAATGAACATGTTCTTACTTTAGAGGTCGTGTGTTTCTGTCCTGAGTCTGATGTTTCTGTCTGCAGATTTAAACTACGTGATTATTATATCTGCTCTCATCCCTCATTCAGCTCATCACATCATTTGTTTATTACTCTAAAACTAATTTTCATATTTGACTTCCTCCTTATTTGTGTATTTGTCCAACTCTTTCCCCTTATTTACATCTTGACGCCTGTCAGTCTGTATCATTCTATGTTAATATGGACCTTAATCAGAAAATTATATACATATGACAATTCATAATTTATATTTTAACTTTAATAACTAAACAATTCTCTAATGTTATTGCTGGACTGTTTAACTCTGTTTACATCCCTTTTCAATTTGATGTGTGTTTGTGTTTCTCTGTTTTTGGTCACTTTTTATCTGTTTGAGTGTGAACTGAACAACCCACTAATGATCTGATTGATGAGGGTTGAGTTCATTAGTGAAGACTGGTGATACTGGTTACTGAGAGCCTTTAAAAACCCCTGTTTGAGACTCCAGTCAAAGAGAGTTTGTGTGTCTGAAATCACAATCTCTCTTAAAGTCGGTACTTATTTTGAATAAGAAATTACTTCATGACCAGTAAAAAAATAATGTTCTATATAGTGTGTGTGTGTGTGTGTGTGTGTGTGTGTGTGTGTGTGTGTGTGTGTGTGTGTGTGTGTGTGTGTGTGTGTGTGTGTGTGTGGTATGAATGTAATGCAGATGTACTACATTCGCCATGTTGTCATTATCATGTGACCTACCAGCGTCAGTTGCGTCGCTTCACTACCATTCATCAATCCTCTCCTGTGGCCTCATGGGATAGTAAAGTGTCCATCATATACACACTTCAGAATCTCACAGGAAGAAGTAGGTCATCCGGGTACTTTTAACAACTCTTATGAGTACTGTGAACTCAGACATACTTCTACTGTCACATACTGTTTTCACCTACTATATAGTGATGAATGGGATTTCAGATGTAGCCTTTGTGTTGAGAAGAGGGTTTGAGGGATTAGAAAAGACAAGATGAAGAGAAAGGAAAGATGTCTCGTCACCACCGCTGGTGTTGAGGAGGAGATCATGACAGACATTCACAACAGAGACGAGATAAAGACATTAAAGTGCTCATATCATGCTTTCATTCCCCTGAAGTCCATTTCTAATGTTAGTAAAGGTTGTTGGACTCTCATTATCTCACTGAAATAATATCATCATCTTCTGCTGCTGCTGTTTCAGAATAAACGTGTCTTTATTTCCTCCGTCTAAATACTTGATTGTGATTGGCTGGAATACAGACATTAAAACATTATGCATTTTTAGAATTAATATATTTGTGATTTTTTTTTTTTTCATACTCCTGCTGTTTACTGCCTGTTTTTTATCTAAACTTTTTTTATAACTCATGAATCTGCATGTAAACACATCCTCATCACTCATTTGCTTATGTACAGACCACATTTAGACATTCAGGATGGATGATATTTACATCTCTGACGTGGAAAAGAAGGATAAACACCATTGACCTTTAAAGAGATGCAATCAAATAATTTTTGAGTGGTTCAAAACTCTGTCTTTTTTAGATATGCCATCTAAACAAAACAAAAAAAAGGACTTCATTCAATCTGGTGGGCGTCATTCAAGTAGTCGAGTGGATGAGTCAAAGTCTTAGGAGGGATAAAAATAAAAAGCAGGGTTAAAAAATATTTTTTCTAAAACATGTTTAATTTACGGTGTGAAGGAACATCTCTCTATAAGTTATTGAATAAAAGTTGGTTCCCTTTCGAAACATTCACTCGTATATTGCGTCGCTAGACACTATGGGGAAAACTCATTTTCTCTGACGCCTTTAATTCAAAAGCGCAGTGGCACTGCCATAACAGAGCGGCGATCTGGGATCTGAGTACGGTGACTCGAGGTTACTCACTCCAGTTCGCTCGCAGACCTCTGTAACGACTGAGACAAGTCAGACACAAGTATTTGTTATAGTTTAATAAATAATATTTAAAACTCACTCTGGGATCTGTGGCCCCATCCCCCCAAACAGGGCAAGAAGGTCTTAGTTAGCATGACCACGATCAGATAAGTTGGTTTTATGACTGTTAGCAATGTGAACGGGGCCTCTGCCACAAGACCTACAGACATCAGAACAGACTTTCCTGCATTCATTTATCGATGAACTGATTAACATGAAATTAACATGCATCCCAGAACATTTTGTGAATGATTTACTGTCTTGTGTTGTGTTTTTTAATTATCTTTTGATACTATGTATTTTATTATAGAACCAACAGTCAAGGTATCCTCACCTACACCATGTTTGGTCTCTATAAATTGGTACTTTGAAGATCGAAATGATTGTGTATATGATATGCCGATAGCTGCGCAACATATTAGTATTACAAGAATCTTTCTTAGTTTCGTCATCAGAAACTAATCCAGCTGCACATGCAAATGAGCACGCTTAAAACAAAGATTCATAAATCAACCACAGAGGAATCTTCCCGCTTGGAAATGCCACCCTTCTCATTGGTCAAGCAAACCCAGAGAGGTGGGGCCTTTCTCAGGCTTTATTAGAGACAAATCCACAGTTACCCTCCTCTCTCTTCTGGCCTTAAAGGAACACTTCGACTTTTTGGGACTTTAGCTTATTCACCGTATCCCCCAGAGTTAGATAAGTCCATACATACCTTTTTCATCTCCGTGCGTGCTGTAAGTCTGTTTGACGCACCCACCGCTAGCCTAGCTTAGCACAAAGACTGGATGTAAATGGCTACAGCTAGCATACTAATCCCAATAAGTGACAAAATAACGCCAACATTTTCCTATTTACATGTTGTGATTTGTATAGTCACAGTGTGTACAAATAACAAGGTCATATGAGACACAGCCATTTTTTAAACGTTTAAATACTGGGAACTATTTTCTCAGAAGGCGAAGCACTGCTACTTGGGCGGAGTAGATGAGCGCAGTCCTCTGATCTCAGTCCGAGCCCTTCATTGTAGGCATATCTTTTCCTTCCCTAGCGCTACGCATAGGGACTCTCAATGGAGCGTTCCAGGCTAGGGCCACAGAACATGTCGTTCTGCTCATAAGCACGGCATGACTGGATTGGTTCCCCATAGTGTCAAGTGACGCAATACGAGTAAACATTTAGAAAAGGAACGTCTCAGTTACTTACGTAACCTTGGTTCCCTGAGATAACGGGAATGAATATTGCATTGACGGCTGTGCTATATCACTTCACGTCTGGTGTTCATTGCTTCGATTCCTATGGCGAAATGAGCTGCTTTTATAGGCAAACGCCCAGACGAAATTGGCTCGCTCAGACACGTTGTTTCGCCATGGGTTCGTGCAGTTTCCCCTGAGCAGCCGATGAGCGCGCTCAGATCACCGCTCTGTTACAGCTGTGCAGTGGCACTGCGCTTTTGAATTATGTAAGTGATTAGTAAGTACCGTATTTTCCGCACTATAAGGCGCACCGGATTATAAGGCGCACCTTCAATGAATGGCCTATTTTAGAACTGTTTTCATATATAGGGCGCACCGGATTATAAGGCGCATAGAATAGAAGATACTGCAGTCAAACGTTTGACTGGGTTTGCGTTATGCAGTGGTCACCAACCTTTTCAAGCCTAAGATCACATCCAAAGTCCAAATGTAAACCAAGATGCCTTGTATATACTCGACGCGTCCGCATGAGCGCGAAGTTAATAAAAAAATAATATCCGTCTGCTCGGGCAGATTCGGCTTAACAGCGCGCGCGCCTCTGAATCCGAAGATGCATGACTTTGAGCCGAATCTGCCCGAGCAGACGGATATTAGTAGTACATCTCATCACACCGGCACCCAGTTTGCGCGTCTAAATCAGTTATATGGTCTGGTGTTCAGTCTAAAACAAAACAGTTGCGTCAAGTATAAATGCCTCGTCTGTTTGGGGAGTTGCGCGCGCAGTCAGCGGAGGCTCGCGCTCCGGTGTCAGGCGAAAGTATAAAGGTTTAAGTCAGCGGTTGTTTAACAGACGTTAACATAAGGCGCCAGATCCATATATAAGGCGCTCCGGATTATAAGGCGCACTGTCGTTTTTTGAAAAAAATTAAGGCTTTTAAGTGCGCCTTATAGTGCGGAAAATACGGTAGGCTATGCAAGTAACCGAGACGTTATCTCCTTATACGACGAAGTGATCTCCTTATATTGAACATATAACATCATATGATCTTAAATAAATAGTAGTACATTAATTAAACCCATAACTGATATTTAATTATGGAAGCTTGTAGACAGTGAAGTCATATTAATGTATTTCTTTGGAAGATCACATAAGCTGCTAGACAGCATGAACATATGAAAATAAAAGTTTTTTTTTCCTGATAAATATCTGATGCCTTAACATCTTTAAACAAACTTTCACAAATATGTCAACTCAAAAGCCCTGAAGAGTTACAATCTCATTTACATATGACAATGAAACTTTGTTTGAATATTTGTTTGAAAATTAAAATAAAACATTATTTTTTGTGAAAATTCTTATTTTGTGGTTTCATACTCCTGCTGTTTACTGGTTTTTTGTCTATAACACATGAACACATTTGCATGTAAACACATCCTCATCACTCATTTGTTTATGTCCCCGTTTAGACATTCAGGCTGGACAATATTTACATTTCTGACGTAAAACAGAAGGAGAAACAGTGTGTGTTACAGTCATATTTCATTAAATTTAGTTCAGGCTTATTCATTTGCAGAGATGGGTATAAATACATTGTTACGTCCCAGATCTAGGGTCCAGGAGTATAACATGAATAAAGTCTTTACACCTGACTGCTAATTTTATTTATTAAAAAGTTGTTAAAAATGTCACTGTCAGCACATGACATCAAAAATGAAGCATATTGACTTCAGGGTTGGGTCAAGGCCAGAATAACAAACAAAAACTGAATCTAACCTTTTACCTAAAGAAAACTTATTACCCAATCAAACATAAAGTCTAAACTAAACACAGGTACTGAACTGACTCCCTTACTAACCAAGGGTAAAAGTTGGTTAAGGTTGTTAAGCCCACCCTTCGACTCTATACACAATGTGATTGGCCTGACTAGAGTTTGTTTTTTCCAGATCGCAAGCCAACGGAGAGTTGCTAGATGACACTGGCTGCAAATTACATTTGCTTCCGCTAGGGTGGATCTAGGTTTCTAGGCTTTTAATGTTGTTTATATGTGTATGTGGTGTTTTTAATATGCTTTAAGACAAACAATGTGTAAATTCATAAGTTGACACCATTGCTGAGTATTTTCTTCTTAAAACTGCAGTGAACCAAAGACAGTCTCAAAAACACAGTTTGAAATTGCTGGTGTTTCTGATGTCACCATCTACCTGGTAACATTTTATTTTCCCTCTACACTGTTCATTACGGCATAGGGTGCTTCGACATTATTGTATACAGTATGGTGTGCTGGTGAGCATGTGAATATGCAAGTGATGGTGATGGTTGTGGTATGAAACTTTGCCGTGCACGGAATAAAGTTGTAAGAGTTAAAAACATTGGGTTTATTTTGAGTAACATGGTAACAGAGGATGGTTGATGGAAGGCAGCTAGTTATAAAGTTCCGCTGAAGTTTGATGAAGCCAGGCCATATGAGTGTTGGAAGAATGAAGTTAATATCTGGACACGGTTACCGATCTCCATAAAAAGAAGCAAGCCCTTGCTGTTGCCAAACAGTGGTGGTGGATCTGCACGAGTTGAAGCCAGGTGTGTGGTATCTTCACATTATCGACCACGTCACATGTTTCAGCGCTGGAAACATTGTTAAAACAAAAAAGTCATCTGAAATTGTCAACTCCTTTATTCACACTTGGATAAGTGTCCATGGCGCCCCCCAGAGGCTATACAGTGACAATGGTGGAGAATTCAACAATGAAGAGATCAGAGACATGGCTGAAAACTTTAACATTGAGACAAGAACAACAGCAGGATATAGTCCTTGGAGCAACAGACTACTTGAGAGACATAATCAAACGCTAACTGAAATAATCCAGAAGGTCAAACGAGAAAATGGATGAGACTGGCACACTGCCCTTGAGTGGGCCCTCATGGCTAAGAACAGTATGTTGAATGTTCATGGCTACAGCCCATATCAATAGCTGGGTTTCAGTCACGTGATTATGATGATGCACGAAGGAGGGGCGATTTCAGATGGAGGACAGGAAGACATGGAGAATACATCTATGGAAGAAACCGTTGCGTAGTGTCCGTATTGTACCTTTATGCGATTTTTTTTTTTTTACCGTCCGTTTACACGTTCTTTCAACTCTGACCCATATCTGATTCATGTGTTTACACTTGCCATACTATCTGAAACATCGCGCATGCTTAAAGGGTTAAATTCTCTTGCACAGATGGACGGACACGAAATATTCTTGATCCTAGCTCTGCGATGTATGCGAAGTTCGCCAAACATCACCATGATTTTGAGGCGAAGGAGGACGAAAAGTGCCATCATTGCAGACTGCGTATATATGCTTCAGTTATTGTGGGAGAGAGATTTCAGGATGGGTGGGAGCATATTCTGTTTAAATATTGGCTTTAACTGCGGAGACGTTGCCTAATGCCTCAGAAAATCCGATCTGCCTGTTTACATGACAGTCGCATTGGCACATATCCGATTTATTTCCACATATGAATGAGGCCTGAAACCGATCTCGAAATATCCAAATGCATGCGTTTTTTTTCCTTTTTACACTGTCATAGAACACATCGGATCTGTGTCACATATGAGCAAAAAAATCGGAATTGGGTCACATTTCACTGACAGTGTAAACGAGGCCTAAGTAAATGAGCATTTAATGACAATGTATTGCTATATAAACATAGACACCGAAAACACGTTGGCTAGCTAACATACCTCCGACGAAGTGGCCGCTGCAGACACGGGCATTAACAGACTCTGCTCCTCCCGACAGCAGACGTAACTTACGTTAAAAATTCACTTTTTACGGCGCTGTTCTGTGAGATTTTTACATTTCTCACCTTTATGAGTGACTGTTGTGAATTTGGCCCTTTTCTTTAATTTTATTTCTTTATTTATTTTTTCCATTATATACTGTGTACTACATATCCCACAATCCCAAGTAAATTACACTACTAAATTGAGTACACTACATTACCCATACACCCCCTGGTTGAGGTCTATAAGTAGGCCTCACTTCCTTCCTTTGTTTTTTTGCATTGGTGAGGTGTGGGTGTTTGAATGGAGACCCAACCATGTCCTCTGAGTCCTTTCCTTAAGATGCGTTAAGTAAGTTTGTTTTTGCCAATTGTATTGTTTGAATTTATTTATTTCAATTGTTTGGTTTGAGTATATATATGTTATGTTTGATGAATTATATGAGTTTGATTTCCTTTATTGTATCGTTTGTAGTGACTTAAAACCATCTTGTACATCCAATCCATCCTGTCCATCTGTTGGCATCTGTCTATAACGTGTGAATCTGCAATCCATGATCTTTATGCCATGTGAATTACCCAAGACTTAATAATCTAGAACTGAGAATAAAAGAGAGCAAAGGACTGGTATTTGTCCCGTGTTTTGATTAGACACGCCATCAAGTTTCTACAACTCTGACGAACTTTGGATATATTTACCATCTGATATCCAACAAATGGTCCTTCGAGCCGGAGGTAGAAATTTGGTGGAATGGATTACCATGCAAGACCTGCAATCCGACGCAGCCTAAGAAGGAGAAGACCTCCTGCCCGTTTTGCTGACTGTATGGTGAGAGAACGTGCTCCTTCTCCCCCTCCCTCACCAACACTATTTGTAAGTGATCATCACCAAACCCAGTATGGAAATCCATCTTCTCTAAGATCTGCACCATGCTCATCTGCTCATCGTGAACAGTCTCAACATGATTTACTCGATATGGATATTAAACAAGAAATACTTGGACTTAAGGGTATGCTTGGTGAGATGATGTCTAGAATGTCACAGTTAGTTGTTTCTTCTAAACATTCTGAATTTTCTGAGTCTTTTGATGATGCTTCTGATGATGATGAAAATGCCTTTGCTAATACATCTATTGTTCAAGAATTGTGTGCATGTATTAAGAAAGCTGAACAGAAATCAACCTGTGAGAAATGTAATTCCTCAACTGTTCCTTCATCGCTTCCATTGAGTAGGCCTAGTTCTTTGCCTCTTCCTCCTTCTTCACTGTTACGTAGTCCACCCCAACATATGCACACACATGATATAACATCGCAACCACAATCAAGTAGTACGTTACAACCTTCTTTTATTCCATTGGTTCCTGAGCCTTCTAATAGTCATTCCCCTCAAGTGCAAACACCACCAGTGTTGGTACAACCACCTGGTACACCACAGCCTGGATTACCATGTAGTCCTTTTCCCCCTTACATGGCTCATACTCAGTTATCCTCACAAGTAACATCAGGACAATTACCACCAGCACAATTACCACCTCAGCCTCAGTATGCTGTTTCCCAGTATTCATGGCCATTAGGACCAGCTTCTAGCTTGGCGATTCCTTATGTATCCTCAGCTAATGTAGGTCCTCATAGGCAATCACAGTCTGTAGGTCAGATAGGGAATTCTGTTGTACAACATCCTGCCCCGTACATTCAACCAATTGTTCCCACTACTCAAACAACCGCAATTCCATTTCCTCATCCTTATCCATATTCCCAGCCATATTATGCTTCATATTCTGTTCCTTCCTATCCTACTTCTCGTGTTCAGGGACCTTCCTTTCCTTTTTTGGTGAATGACGACCCCCAAGAATTTGCAATGTTGCAGTTAGCCTTGACAAATTTGTTGTCACCCCATGAGCCAGAACATTACAAATTCCATATCTTGCTGGATCATTTAAAATTTTCTCCAGCTCGTGATCTAGCTCTAGCTTATGCTAATGATCCTAGGCCTTACAGTATGGCTCTTTTGGCACTACAGCAGAAATATGGGCAACCTCATCAACTAGTTTTGAGAGAAATTAAAGCCATTCTAGCTCTCCCCAGGGTGAGACCAGGTGACAGCAGAGCATTTAGTAGCTTCGCACTAAAGGTTCGAGCTTTGGTTGGCATGCTCCAATCTTTGGACCAAGACCAAGTTAAATCTGAATTATCCTGCGCTTCTCATGTACAGCAACTACTCAGTAAACTGCCCACAGAGCATGTGACCAACTTTGCCCGTTATGTCCGTACGATCCTAAAGGGTCAAAGCTACAACCTGATTAACTTTTCCGCCTGGCTCCAAGAAGAGGCTGAGTGCCAAGCAATGGCTGACCAAGTTAGTGACTTTCCAAAACCACTCTTGAGTAAACCTCAATCAAAGTCCTACGTTAACACTCGAACAGTCTTGTACGGAGTCAACGGTAATTCTGATGTGCCAAGATCCGCAAATAAGAAACCCCAGCATTTGAGAGATGGAGAATTGAGTTCCAAGTATTCATGCGCATATTGTTCCAGTAGAGATCATTTCATTGGCCTGTGCCCCTCTTTTAGATCTCTAGAAGACGCCAGGAAGGATGTATGGATTAGAGAGAACAAAAGATGCTGGAGATGTGGGCTTAACCATCTAGCTGTCAACTGTGACTTGAAAAAACCCTGTCCACAGTGCAAAGGCAGACATCTTGGTATCCTTCATGGAGTTAATTGTCGTGATCAGGATAACGGTACATTCTATCTTAGTCGCCTTGGAGGTTCTGGCAAGGTACTGCTTAAAGTTGTTGAAGTACTTCTCCATTATAAAGGCAGATCCTTGCAAACCTATGCCATCCTGGATGATGGATCAGAACGTACCATGTTGCTACCTCAAGCATCTGATTATTTGGGCCTCAACGGAGTAACTGAGTCCCTAATTGTTAGAACTGTACGTCAAGATACTCTTGCACTTGAAGGCTTTTCTGTAACCTTTGAAATATCCTCCATGGCCAATCCAGAAAAGAAGTATTCCATTTCCAATGCCTTTTCTGCTGCCAGATTGGGACTGGCAGAACAGACTTATCCTGTTGAGATCTTGCAGAGACGTTTCAGACATCTTCGAGACTTACCCCTTCCAGCCTTTGCTAATGTCCAACCACTTATTCTTATTGGTGCAGACTACCCACACCTGATAAATCCAATTGATCAGGTGTATTTCGGGCCTCCTAAATCCCCAGCTGCAATTCAGACCAGGTTAGGCTGGGTACTTCAAGGCCCAATACCGATTCCTAACACTGATGAGATGCAGTGTCTTTTTACCATCGCTAATCCACTAGAAGAACTTCGCCATGATGTAGAGAAATTATGGAAAGTAGACATCCTCCCTTTCAGAAATGAGAAAGTCATTACCAGGTCCAAGCAGGACCAAGAAGCTATGGACTTGTTGGCCTCCAAGTCTAAAAGAGTTGATGTGGATGGTGTGCAAAGATATGCCACTCCCTTATTGCGTGCTGCCTCCGCCATGAGGTTACGAGCCTCACCAAATGCAGTTATGTCTTCCCTCAGATGTATCGAGCGACGCCTCCAAAGAGATCCTAAAACTGCTGCTGTGTATGACCAAGAAATTGCTAAGTTGGAGGAGTCCGGTTATGTTTCCAAAGTGGAACTTTCTCATGACTCATCCAATGAATCATGGTATATTCCTCATCATATTGTGGAGCATAATGGAAAAAAAGAATAGTCTTCAATTGCTCCTATCAATATAAAGGTGTGTCACTTAACAGTCAACTTCTTCCTGGTCCACAACTGGGCCCTTCCTTACTTGGTGTCTTACTCCGGTTTCGTCAGTGCCCAGTGGCAATTAGTGGGGACATAAAATCCATGTTCCATCAAGTAAGGTTACTCCCAGAAGACCGTTCTCTTGTACGCTTCCTGTGGCGCAATATGCAGAGGTCAAATCCACCTGACATCTACGAATGGCAAGTTTTGCCCTTTGGCACAGTATGTAGTCCATGTTGCGCAATATATGCTCTACAAAGGCATGTCCATGATCACCAAGAAGGATATGAAGATATCGTGAATTCTGTACTTCAGTCATTCTATGTTGACAACTGTTTAGAGAGTTTTCCAAATGTGCAAACTGCTAAGAACTTCCTAGACAGAATGCGTTCTTTATTGATGAGTGGAGGATTTGAAATCAGACAGTGGGCAAGTAACCAGCCTGATGTTGTCAGACATCTTCCTCCTGAAGCCAGGTCTGAGAGTGCTGAACTGTGGATCAATCAAGATCGTTTGGATCCTAAAGAAGGAGCTCTGGGTCTGAGTTGGCACTGTCCCTCTGATTCATTAGGGTATCGATCCCGAACAGTGGAGTATAAAACCACAACCCTGCGCAATATATATAAAGTCCTCGCCAGTCAGTATGATCCCTTAGGTTACATAACCCCCTTTACAACTCGAGCTAAAGTCATCATACAACAATGCTGGTTGAAGTCCCGGGGCTGGGATGATCCCCTTATGCCAGATCCTATTCAACAGGCCTGGAAGGCTTGGGAAACTGAGCTCCCTGACCTGTCATTGATACAGCTTCCTCGTTGTTATTTAACTTTACCTTCCAACCAAATTACATCCAGAGAGCTGCATATTTTTTGCGACGCTTCAGAGAGCGCATATGGGTCAGTAGCCTATTTGCGAATGGAAACTGACAAGGGTGTGGTACATACTTCCTTCATCATGGCAAGATCTCGAGTTGCACCTAAAAGGCAAATATCCATCCCTCGTCTTGAACTTTGCGCTGCTCTAACAGGTGCACAGCTTTGTAAACTCCTGCAGAATGAATTGACTCATCCTTTGACAAATATTGTCCTATGGTCCGATTCGACAACTGTCTTGTCTTGGCTGCACTCCCTCTCCTGTCGTTACAAAGTTTTTGTAGCTAACAGAGTCACCGAAATCCTGGAACTCACTGATCCCTCTTCTTGGAGGTATATTCCTTCTGCACAGAATCCAGCAGATGACATTACAAGAGGTAAAACTGTTGTTGAGCTAGCCAAACCTGATCATAGATGGCGACAAGGTCCAATGTTTCTGAAATTTCCTCCAAATGAATGGCCCAAAAATCTAGTATCCAGATCTGCTAGTCCTGATCCTGAGCTCCGCAAACCACTCTTTTGTGGCTTAACACAATTGGATGATTTTGTACTCCCAGATCCTTCCTGTTTCAAATCATGGTCAGAGCTACAGTTTGCAACAAATGAGTTACTGCGACGACATAGGGAGGACCCCTGTGATGCCTCTTCAGTTCAAAACCTTCTTTTGAGACAAGCCCAGCAACAAAGCTTTCCCTCTGAGTACCAGTGTTTGAAGGAAGGAAAGCCCATTGAACCTCAGAGTTGTCTCCTTACACTTTCTCCTGAATTCAATGAAGAAACAGGACTTATTGTAGTGGGTGGTAAGCTCAGACGTGTAGAGGATATGGAACCTGGAATGGTTCACCCAATCGTCCTCGACCCCAAACATCCATTATCCCATTTAATTATCAAGGATTGCGACGAGAAACTTTTCCACCCTGGTCCAGAGAGAGTTTTCTCAGAACTTCGGCGCAATTATTGGATAATTAGAGGGAGACAAGCCGTAAAAAAACATCAGTGGTCTTGTTTACAATGTAGGAAGTGGAGAGCTAAACCATCTATTCCTCAAATGTCTGATCTTCCACTCTCCAAGCTCCGGTTGTTTAAACCTCCCTTTTGGTCCACAGGAATGGACTGTTTTGGTCCCTTCCATGTCAATATTGGCCGTAGAACGGAGAAGAGATGGGGCATTCTGTTTAAGTGCCAGACCACTCGATGTCTGCATCTTGATTTGTTGAGCAGTTTAGATGTGGACAGCTTTCTAATGGCCCTACGCCGCTTTATATCCAGGAGAGGTAAGCCATATGAGATTCTTTGTGATCAAGGAAGTAATTTCCGTGGAGCTGCAAGAGAATTAAAAGAAGCTTTCCAGAACCTTACCACTGAGTTACAAGTCAAGTTGGAAAATCAGCAGATTAGATTCAAGTTTAATCCACCACAAGCCCCTCATTTTGGGGGGTCATGGGAAAGAGAGGTCCGTTCAGTTAAAACAGCTTTGCGGGTGGTACTTGGCAGTCAAACCGTATCAGAGGAAGTCCTACGGACCGTTTTGACAGAAGTTGAAGGAGTGTTAAACTCGAAGCCACTTGGTTACGCCTCTTCAAACATTTCAGACCTCGACCCCATCACTCCAAATCTCCTCCTCATGGGGCGGCGAGATTCTTCTCTACCTCAGGTGATTTATGCCAACACTAAGCTCCTTGGCCGCAGATCTTGGCGCCACAGCCAGGTCCTCGTTGACCAGTTTTGGACCTCCTTTATCCGAAATTATTTACCAAGTCAGCAGCTTCGTCAAAAATGGAATCGAGAACAGCCTAATCTAAATGACTCTGCTGTCGTGTTAGTAGTTGATTCTCAACTTCCAAGAGCATCATGGCCCATTGGCAGGGTAGTACGTCTTCTACCTAGTCAGGATGGGCGTGTCAGAGTAGCTGAGATTGTTATTAATGGAAAAACGTATGTACGTCCAGTTGCTAAGTTGATTCCATTACCTGAAATAGATGAGTAATAGCAAATACATCACTGTATTTGGGGGCGGTTGTTGTGAATTTGGCCCTTTTCTTTAATTTTATTTCTTTCTTTATTTTTTCCATTATATACTGTGTACTACATATCCCACAATCCCAAGTAAATTACACTACTAAATTGAGTACACTACATTACCCATACACCCCCTGGTTGAGGTCTATAAGTAGGCCTCACTTCCTTCCTTTGTTTTTTTGCATTGGTGAGGTGTGGGTGTTTGAATGGAGACCCAACCATGTCCTCTGAGTCCTTTCCTTAAGATGCGTTAAGTAAGTTTGTTTTTGCCAATTGTATTGTTTGAATTTATTTATTTCAATTGTTGGTTTGAGTATATATATGTTATGTTTGATGAATTATATGAGTTTGATTTCCTTTATTGTATCGTTTGTAGTGACTTAAAACCATCTTGTACATCCAATCCATCCTGTCCATCTGTTGGCATCTGTCTATAACGTGTGAATCTGCAATCCATGATCTTTATGCCATGTGAATTACCCAAGACTTAATCATCTAGAACTGAGAATAAAAGAGAGCAAAGGACTGGTATTTGTCCCGTGTTTTGATTAGACACGCCATCAAGTTTCTACAACTCTGACGAACTTTGGATATATTTACCATCTGATATCCAACAGTGACAATCTTCGGTACGCTATAAAAACCCTTTCCCTTTTCTCGATTAGAACGATTGGAGCAGCCGTAAACTACACAAAACATTGGCATTTTTTCAGACGGCAGATCCTCAGCTATTTCACTCCCTGGCCTCCATCTGAATTTCACGCTTTCGCGATGCAGCAGCATGACGTCACGTGAAGCCAACCTATTAGTGTTTGGACAGAATCCTAACCTTCCCTCTGTATTAGTTGACAAACTACCTGCTCTAGAAGGCACCACTATGAGTGCTAGAGTTGGAGAACACATTTCTGCTTTACATGCTCCTAGGAAAGGATTCACTGAAGCAGAGTATTCTGAGTGGATAAGGAGGGCACTCATAAACAGCTCAGGCCTACAGACGACATATATGTTACAGGAGACAAAGTCTATTACAAAAGAGCAGGCTGTCCTGAGTGGAAAGGACCAGGGGCCTCATTTATAAACATTGCGTACGCACAAAAGAAGGCGTACGCCGCTCTCTACGCAATAATTGGTATTTATAAAAAGCAAACTTGACGGGAAAATGTGCGGTCCTTCACGCAAACTCTGACCCAGGCGTACGCACAAAAACGGGTGAAATGAGAAATGGCGACACCGTCGGCAGATGGAAGAAACACGTGAAAGTGTGTGAAACTGTAGACCGTTGTGTAAAAGAAATGGCAATACTGCCTCAGGCTCTCATAAATAACATGAAGACTTCACAAAGCAAGTCTTACAATTAACAGCCTACACGAACACCCGTTTGATCGATCTGCAGTGTAAAACAAACAAAATCAAACGAAGATTACAACAGAAATGCAAATTAACACATATTTGCAAAAAGAAAAGTGAAATATGTTCTGCAATAATATTGGCATGTTATGCAATTCATCCTCATAACACATCTGTAGCTTGTCAGATGCAATCAAATGGATGGTAATAAAATGCCATGATGCCATCACAATGCGTAATGACGTGAGTGAAGTTACGTTTCTTGGATTTCCTCGCTGTGTTTGCCATGATTTCGCAATCGATGAATATTAACTTGTGGGCGTTTCACGGACTATTTATGGGCAACTATAGGCGTGACGCGAAGCCGCAAAAGCTGCGCTACATTTAGAATTGATTGTGATTTATTAAGGGAAAACTGCGTAGGATGTGCGTGCGCACGGTTTTATAAATCCGAATATTTCTGTGCGTACGCACGCCCTATGTTTCATCCGTACGCCACTTCTGACGCAAATCCTATGCAAAGTTTTATAAATGAGGCCCCAGGGGTAGTTATCGGTCAAGATGGAGCTGTTGTATTCGTAAGACATGGGAGGACTCTTGTTAGAGTACATCAATCCAGGCTCTGCAAGATAAACACACAGGATCAGGAATCTGCAAAGCCATCTGTGCAAGACAACAGCGAGACAGCAAGAGAAAAATGCATCTTAAACAATGAAGCAGAGAGCTCAGTTGGTGAAGAAAACACAGACAGCGATCAGGAAAACATCAGCAATAAGGAGGTGAATTCAGGAGAAGTCATTCATCCTAGAACGGCACAAACTGACCATCACAATGTTTGTGGTAACCCCGTCTCTTCTGCTGTTGTTAAATTAAGAACAGGACAGACCGTAACATTTATGAAACAGGATGGTGACGGTCTACAGAGAGCCAAGGTTTTAGGCAGAGCATGCAAAGCCTCGGGAAAATACAAACACTGGTTTAATTTGCAACATATTGAACCTGATGACAGTGATGGTCAAAAGGAGCCAGGTGATATGTCATGTGTTGATAATCTTAAAGCTACACTGTGTAGGATTTACTCCCATCTAGCGGTGAAATTGTATATGACTACCAACTGAATATTACTTTCTAGCCCCTCCCTTTCCGAGGGCGTTTTAAGTCCTACGGTGGCCGTATTATTTCAAATCTGCCGGCAGTCGCGAGTAATCTCCCCCTCGCATTCGTCACGGTGCCACTGAGTGTAAAAACGCGAAAGGCGAAGCTTGAATTTCCAGGTAAGTCCCTCTTTGGCGAATGTACTTTCAAGATGGAGGCGCAACATGGCTGCCGCCATTCAAGCGACTTGCTCATATGTATTATAAATGGCAAATTTTGCGCTTACGAGAATACTTTATTAGTTGGTGGAAGTAATTACACATGAATGAGAACACATACTTTTGATAGAACAAAGTGTTTTTTTGCTAAGAATCAACTTAAAAACATTTTTATTTATAATTTTCTTGTTTACAAGAACATTTCATTAACATGTTAACATGTTATTTCCCCGCTACACTGTTCATTACGGCATAAGGTGCTTTGACACTGTTGTATACGGTATGGTGTGCTGGTGAGCATGTGAATATGCAAGTGACGGTGATGGTTGTGGTATGAAATTTTGAGTTAAAAACGTTGTGTTTGTTTTGAGTAGCACTACCTTGTAACCAATCAGATCTACGTGTGATCGTCAATGAGTGGATCTCTGAGCTGAGTGAGTGGAGACGGGGCTCATTTGCATATTCATAGAACCGTGTATACTAAATGAGGCAAGGGTATAGAGTTACATTCAAGATATTTTGCATGAAGAATTTTTTTTCACCGGAAAAAAAACAAACAAATATTTAAATATGTAATTTTGGTGATCAAAGATGAGTTTTTAAGGTAGGCTATACAATAATTGATTACAGGGGGACTTTAATCAACAAGTAGAATCGACCATGACATCCTCACCTTATCTTATTCCTTATTAATGCAGATAATTTGTCACCCAATGCTAGATGGAGTCGTTCATGTTTATGTAAGTTGGGGTTGGGGGTCCTGAACTGGCTGATACAGGAAATCAGCAGCCTAATAAATACGTTGACTGACACAAAGTATTTTGAAAATACTAAAATACTAAACTTAAATTTAAATACAAATTACATGTTGACTTTTTTCAAAATAGTATTTTGTTTTTCAAATACGTATTTTAAATACATGTATCTGAAATACTGCCCATCCCTGTTCATCTGATAGTTACTGCAACGACAAGAAAGTTACTCTATAACTGTGTCCCAATTCAGAGCTGAATCCTTCAAGTTCACGAAGGTCGAAGTGAATGTTGTTAACCGAGACGCTCTAAAATACTTCCTGTTCCCACCCACCGCTCCTGTCGTGTTAAAATGTTGTTTCAGCGTTGAGCATTGTAGCCAGTCACATGTATGCGGAGAATTCGCTCAAAATGTATGTTCAGAATCAGCACGAGCTTTATCCTTTCTCAAATCCCCTCATAAACAACGAAGTCTAGACACGATATAAATAAGAGATTCACTGTGCAGTGCGGACAACTTCAGTGTTTATGACGAGAGTTTTAGTGAGTGCAGAACGTACTCGGTTACTAACGTAACCTCGGTTCTCTCTAGAAGAGGGAACGAGTACTGCGTAAGATATCTTACGCTAGGGGAAAATCCTTTTTCCGCGAGATATTGAAGCCAAAAATTATCCTTAATTTTGTAATAATGCAAAACGCGTTGCGGCAGCATGCAGACATAGGCGAGACAGCTCGCGCGCCTATTGGCTGCTCTGCGGCAACTGCAGCAGCCTATCGAGCGAGGCCTGGCGTGACGTCAGACCCAATCAGGGCACTTCGCGCCCGCTGCGTCACGTCCCGCCGAAATGGGCGTGGTCTAGGCCTATAAATACCGCTCGCAGGCAGCTATTATCTGGTTTTTCATCATCGAAGCAACCAGAGCGTGTGCATGCACGGCAAGATACGCAGTACTCGTTCCCTCTTCTAGAGAGAACCGAGGTTACGTTAGTAACCGAGTACGTTCTCTTACGAGAGGTCTCTCGTACTGCGTAAGATATCTTACGCTAGGGGACCCAATGCAAAACGCCGTGCATGCTGAGATCTGACACCAAAGACCCAAGGGCGAAAGCCCGGGGTACATATAGTGCACAATCACTCAGGGAACTCACAGGGAGTCCAGGAAGAGGGAGGGGCGAAGCCGCACTCTTCCACATATGGTAGCGTCGCTGAGACGCGAATTTCATCATACAGACAGGGCGGGGTACGGCCTGAACTGATGGGGGAATGTGGGTCTTACACAGTTTGCCCAGGCACATCTCGTGCTGCTACTTTTTTACTGTCGAACATTGAGCTGTGCTCAGTAGACGCAGCATTCTGAGCTGACGCATCAGGTCAGATAATACTGGTAAACTTAGACCGACAGCAGCCTGGCCTGCAGGGCGGGAACCTCTAAGTAGTACTTATACGGGACCTTGTGTCAAAATGATTAATGACTTTGACCTTTGACCTTTGTGACAGGTTGAACTTCCTGTGACCTTTTATGATTGATGGGTTGAACTTCCCGAAAGGGGTTATGGGATTAACCTATTGACCTCTCCCACGCATCGATCATGTAGTATGACAGTTAGTTTCCCCTATTTGAATAGAACAGATGTTTTGATGGATAGTTTTGACGGAATCAAATAAACCAGATGTTGTTTTGCCGGATAGTTTTTCCGGATAGTTTTGAAGGATAGTTTTGACAGATTCAAACAGCCGGTGTCATGTTCTATGTGTGTGCGTGTGGTTATATGGTGTCATGTGTGTGTGTATGTGTGTGTGTGTGACAGACAACAAGCTTTGTGTCATATGTGTGTGTGTGAAGAAGGGTTATATGGTGTCATGTTGTACGGATGTATGTGTGTGTTATATAGGACATGTGTCACAGATGCCTTCAGCATCCCCCTCCCACCCTTGCATTCCAGAGCTGTATATAAATGGG
Source organism: Rutilus rutilus (assembly GCA_021464565.1). Taxonomy (NCBI): domain Eukaryota; kingdom Metazoa; phylum Chordata; class Actinopteri; order Cypriniformes; family Leuciscidae; genus Rutilus; species Rutilus rutilus. The sequence goes on from JAJAQA010000003.1 coordinate 6,078,204, forward strand.
GTCAATGTGTTGTAAAACCACCATCAGAAACATGAGCTACATGAGTATGGATGGTTTATCCTCTCCTCAATCCCCAGAGTCGGGGCTGAGCAACCAAATGATGGAAAGTCTGACTATGGCACCGAGAAAACCTTTCGGACACATCCGTTTGACAAGTTTTCTCCATGAAATTTCGGAATGGACTAAAGGTGAATTTATGATGTGTAGTAACCGTGTATTCGGGTACAAATTTCACAAACCAACTCGTGTTGTTACACTCTACACCACTGATGGCGTCGGCGAGTTTCAGGCCGGGGAAGACGCGTGTCTGGTATTTCCTGAAAAAGACTGGTCTCTATTTTACAAACGTGTCTGGAAGGATCTGAATGACGGTGGTGAGGAGCCTTTGTACGTGGGGGAGTGGGACGGGACGACCCCGAATGTCCGGTACCGTGTGGTAGGTGACCATACTCAAAAAAGGCCGAATGATTCTGTTTACATATTCTGCTGTAAAGACAAGACAAAGCTCAACAACACTCGTTTGGGGCACATCCTGCCTAACGAGCATCACGATCTGTATGAAATGCAATTTTTGTTCAAGTGGTGCGATCTGGATGTACTGAACAGGGTTTTTTCAATCATCAACAAAATGTTCAAATGGTGCCCCTTTCGGGAAGTTCAACCCATCAATCATAAAAGGTCACAGGAAGTTCAACCTGTCACAAAGGTCAAAGGTCAAAGTCATTAATCATTTTGACACAAGGTCCCGTATAAGTACTACTCCTCTAGGTTATAAAACCTTATAAATGTAGACGGGGAGGCCCAGCCTGCCGCCATACAAATATCTTGCAAGGCAATCCCACTTGACCAGGCCCACGAAGAGGCCATGCCTCTCGTGGAGTGCGCTCTGACCACCCCAACGGGCACTGCATGCCCTTGGAGGCGTATGCCAGCGCTATAGCATCAAACTATCCATCTGGATAGGCTCTGTTTTGACGCGGCTAGTCCCTCTAGAACCGTCCGCTAAACGAAACAAAGAGCTGCTCCGTCTGTCTGAAACCAGTACGAGCGAGACACATAAGCTCGTAATGCCCTGACTGGGCAGAGGAGGCTCGCGTCTCTTTCCTCATCAGGGACCGGTAGGGCTGACAGGGAAATAACCTGCGCCCTAAACGGTGTGTTGAGGGATTTCGGAACATAACCGTGCTTAGGTTTGAGTATAACTTTTGAGTCATTAGGCCCAAACTCCATGCACGGCGCGCTCACAGAGAGCGCGTGCAGATCCCCTATGCGCTTCACCGAAGCGAGAGCCAGCAAAAACACCGTCTTGAAAGACAGGTGTTTCAAATCGATTGACTGTAAAGGCTCAATGGCGCACCTTTCATGGCTTCCAGAACCGTAGAAAGGTCCCATACGGGGACTGAGGGAGGTCTGGGAGGATTCAGTTCTTAGCCCCCTCTAAGGAAGCGGTTGACTAAATCGGTTCCTTCCTATTGACTGACCAAGCGTTGTTTCTGAGAACGCTGCTATAGCCGCCACATAAACTTTGAGCGTGGAGGGGCCCTGCCCCCATCCAACAGCTCTTGTAGGAAGGAAAGCACCTCCGCCACACCACAGTCTGTGGGTGACACACCACGGGCTGTGCACCAGCCCGAAAACACTGACCATTTCGAGGAATAGAGTCGTCTCGTTAGACGGAGCTCTAGCCTGCGTGATCGTGTTTAATACTCCTTCAGGGAGTCCAACATGTACCCGTTGATGGCCCAGACATGAAGGGACCACAGTTCCGGGTGAGGATGCCAGATCGAACCGTGGGCCCTGTGAGAGGAGGTCTCTCCTCACTGGTACTGGCCACGGGGCAAGTACTTGCTAACTGCATCACGACTGGGAACCAAGGTTGGTTTTTCCAGAACGGTGCCACCAGCAGTACTGAGCATCCTTCTTCCCTGATCCGTTCTATCACCTGAGGCAGGAGAGAGACGGGGGGAAAAGCATAGAGCGGGCGGCGGGGCCACACCATGGGCCAGCGCGCTCCTGCTCTTTGAGAAAAATTCCCTGACAGTGAGCGTTTTCTTGAGACGCAAACAGGTCTACTTCCGCTCTGCCGAATTTCTTCCACAGCAGTTGGACTGTCTGTGGGTGTAGAGACCACTCGCCTGCCGGAACATTGTTCCTGGACAGTCTGTCCGGTCCTATGTTCAGGAGCCCTGGCACTGTGCGCTGCTTCTGAGCGAGCGCAGGTTGCACTGAGCCCATACCAGGAGGCGTTCTGCCAGCCTGTACAGGTTCTTGGACTGAGGCCGCCCTGGCGATTTATGTAGGACACCACAGACATGTTGTCCGAACGGACCAAGACGTGGCGTCCTTTTATCTGGGGACAAAAACGCGTCAGCGCGTTGTCTACTGCCAGCATTTCGAGGCAGTTTATGTGCAGGAGCTTCTCCCGTTCTGACCACTGGCCGAAGAACGGTCTGCCCTCGAGCAGCGCTCCCCATCCCGAGGTGGACGCGTCCGTGGACACCACTTTCACCCTCGAGGAAGTCCCCAGGCTTACACCTAATTGGTACCAGTCGTTCGCTCTCCAAGGTTTCAGAGCTGTGACGCACTTCTGATTGACCCTGAGGCGAAGTGAACCGGATGCCCACGCTCTGCGTGGGACTCGCGCTTTCAGCCAAAACTGCAGCGGGCGCATGCGGAGCAGGCCCAGCTGGAGCACTGACGATGCTGAGGCCATGAGACCTAGCATCTTCTGAAATTTCTTCAGCGGGACAGACGCGCCGCAGCGAAACGCGTTCGCTGTGCGCTGAATGTCTACCGCGCGCTGTGGTGATAGTCGCGCTATCATGGACAGCGAGTCCAATTCTGTGCTCAGGTAAGATATCTTCTGACTGGGTAACAGAGAGCTCTTCGCCCAATTGACACTGAGACCCAAATCCTCGAGGTGGTCGAGTAAAATGGTCGTGTGTTCTATGAGCACTGCGCGAGATTGCGCTAGAATCAGCCAATCGTCCAAATAGTTCAGCACTCGTATGCCTCTCATTCTGAGGGGTGCGAGCGCCGCGTCCATGCACTTCGTAAATGTACGGGGTGCCAGGGACAAACCGAATGGCAGGACTGTGTACTGATATGCCTGGCCCTCGAAGGCGAATCTCAAATATCGCCTGTGACGTGACGCTATCTGTATTTGAAAATACGCGTCTTTCAGATCTATTGACACAAACCAATCTCCTTGGCGAATCTGCACAAGGATTTGTCTGGTCGTGAGCATCCTGAACTGTCGCTTCACAAGCACTTTGTTCAGTTGCCTTAGATCTAGTATGGGTCTGAGACCCCCGTCTTTTTTCGGTACCAGGAAGTATCTGCTGTATAGCCCTCCTTCGCTCTGAACTTGAGAGAGAGGCTCTATGGCCCCTTTGCTCAGTAGTTTCGTCACTTCGGCTCGAAGTAAATGTGCTACTTCTGTTTTTACCGTGGTCTCGACGCGCGCCACATAGCGGCTGAGGGCGTCGGCGAAACTGCAGCGAATAGCCTCTTTTTATAATGTTCAGCACCCACTTCGAAACCCCGGGCAGCTTTGCCCATGCGTCTGCATGGATAGCTAGGGGTTGAATACGAAGCGCGCTACCGCTCGCTCAGCGATGGAGAGGCTTCGGCGTGCTGCAACACAAGCATCGCGCTCGTGACATTTGAGGCATGGGGCGCGCTGATAACAGCGGGCAGATTGCCCGCGCTCGACTCCTCTGCGGTGGTCAGCCGCGAGGGGGAGGGCTGGGCGGTTCCCGTGGGAACTGTCATGTCTATGTGTGGATGTGGGCGCGGGACAGCGGGCACATCTATCACACCGAAAACATCGTTCGCTTGCGTGAAGCGAGTGCACGTTGGTTTCGTTTTTACAGAAACCATGAGACATGCACAACGCGGTGTTAGTGGGCACTGGGTAGTGGGCACTTTCACCATGTTTGAAGCGCAACCGATCTGAGTCGGTTTTATGTGCGCGAGCCCTGTGTGACAGGCTGTGCTTGTGTGTAGGGATGGGCACTGGGCAGTGGGCATTCTTACTACACATGAAACACCATCGGCCGTGGCCGGGACACCAGAAAATACACTCTTTTGGGGATTTATCTGGGTAGCCGTGAAAACGGCATTTGTGTGCAGGCAAGCGGGTGACAGAACCGACATGTTGGCTGCAGAAAACACTGGAACAGTCACATTTGCTGGAACTGGACGAGCGAATAGCTTTGGTGTGAGTCTGGCCGCAGCGGGACTTAAACACCGTCGTTTTCCTAGCTGTGCTAGCACGACTTCGGGGCCTCGGGCTTCACCGTAATCCTAGGTCGCGGGCCACGTACAGCGGGGCGGGCCCTTTTTTCTCCAGTATTCTGGACGACATTCCAGCAGGTTCTCAGCAGGTTGGATTCCCTTTTACAATTTGGAGAAATTACAAAACTGGAACATGCTTTCATGGTAGTAGACTTTCCCATCACTCCAGTTTTATATACTCTCCCCAAAATTCATAAAACCTACACAAATGTACCCCCAGGACGGCCCATTGTGGCAGCTATTGGATCTCTAACAGAGAAAATTGCAGCATTTGTGGATCATTTTCTCCAACCACTCGTCACTTCTCTTCCATCCTATGTAAAAGACTCTATGGAATTCCTAAATATGATTCAATCTATTCAATTATCAGATGAACATTGCTTCCTGGTGACCATGGACATTGAGTCCCTTTACACCAACGTACCCTTTGAAGGGGGGCTAAAGGCAGTAGAATTCTTTTTAAATCAGCGCTCTAGCTGCATCCCAAGCACCTCCTGTATTGTGGACCTCATTGAAATTGTTCTCACATCTAATTATTTTCTTTCTGGCTCTGACTTTTACCTCCAGGTGTCAGGCACGAGCATGGGAGCAAAAATGGCCCCAAGTTTTGCATCACTATACTGTGGACTCTTTGAAAGGGAAATCATCTTGAATCAACTATGCAATCCACATCTACCCTCAATCTCTAACTGGAGGAGGTACATAGATGATATTTTTTTCACTTGGACCGGTTCTGAGACTCAGTTAAATCAGTTCCATGAGTTTATCAACGCTAATAGTTGCCATTTGAAATTTACAATTGAATATGACAAGCACAAGATGAATTTTTTAGACATCCTGGTTTACAGAGACTTGAATAGACTGGGATCCAACCTGTACCGAAAAAGTACTGACAGAAATTCTATTCTTCATGGACAATCTTTTCACCCTATTCCACTCAAGAAGAGTCTGCCTGTGTCTCAGTTCAGTCGCATTCGTCGGATCTGTAGTTCAGATAGTGACTTTCAAGCCCAGGCAGCTGATTTAGAAAAACGTTTTCAACAGAGACAATACAGACATGAATGGATTACCCAAGCACGTAATCGTTTTGAAAATATATCACAAATTGATTGTCTCAGCAACACCAGATCCAGAACTTCTGAGTCTAGAGTTAACTGTATTGTTCAATACTCACCTCTTGGTAGAGATTTTGAATCCATCATTAAAAAACATTGGCACATTATTGACTCTGACCCAGCACTAAAATGCTTCATTACATCACCCCGCATTGTGTATAAGAGAGCACCTAATCTCAAAAACATGTTGGTGAGAGCCCATCTTCCATCGCTGACTCCACCACATTTTTTACAGTCTATACCCTTTGGGAATTACAGATGTGGTAATTGCACTCAATGCAACTTTACACATAAAACTACCACCTTCAATCATCCCCGCACTGGAAAACTTTATGACATCAAAGGTGTGATCACCTGTAACACAAAGAATGTTATCTATTTACTGAAATGCCCGTGCGGCTTGGCTTATGTTGGTAAAACGACCAGGCCACTGAAAACAAGAATCTCAGAACACAGATCAAATATTCGTAACCATGACATCAAAAGCCCAGTAGCGGTTCATTTTTCACAAGCCTCTCATAACGTTTCCTCTCTCAGATATTGCGGCATTGAACTTGTAAGACAGCCCTCCCGTGGAGGAGATGTAAATTGTCTGTTACTCAAAAGAGAAGCATTCTGGATCTATACCCTGGACACTTTAGCTCCAAAAGGGTTGAATGAAGACTTTGACCTGAGGCCATTTTTGTAAATCATTTCTGTAAATTATCTCTGTATATTGTAAATGTTGTGTTATCTTTTTGCTGACTTGATATATGATATATGTAACACACCTTTGTGGTATCCCTTATGTATTTATACTCTTGCTCATCTATCATTACTGCTTATAGTGGTAGAGACTTAAAAAAAAAAAAAAAACTTGGGCTATGGTTTAAGCACTTTAGGCCCTCTTTTAGCCACTTATGTATTTTTATGTTTTTCTAAGGTATTTCTAATATGTTTCTAATATATTTCTAATATTTTTTTCTAATATATTTTTGTATTACATATGTTGGTATGTATGTGTGTATATATATATATATATATATATATATAAATATATATATATATATATATATATATATTTTGTCTGTTTTTTTTGTCTGTTTTCTTGATGTAATTGCATTTTCACTTGATTGGTCATGTGATTAATCATGGATGTATGTGATCATGTGATCATACATGGCTGTATATATGGAGGTGTGTCTCCCCACTTTTTTCATGTCTGATGAAGGGCTTGGGCCCGAAACGTCACAAGTTGGTGAGCAACTATTAAATTGCTAAGGAGCATTCTCTGGTGTGCGGACTCATTGTTCATCTTTGTTATATCAACAGATGCCTCCACCACGGGCTGGGGCGCCATGTGCAATGGACGTGCTGCCGCGGGCTCCTGGACAAGACCCCAGCGCCTTTGGCATGTCAATTGCCTCGAGTTGCAGGCTGTACGTCTCGCCCTGCACCGCTTCTGTGCGTTGCTCAGGGGTCAGCACGTATTAGTCCGATCAGACAATACCCCCACAGCAGCGTACATCAACCGACAAGGTGGTCTGCGCTCCCGTCGTATGTCGCAACTCGCCCGCCACCTCCTCATATGGAGTCAGAAGCATCTGAGGTCGCTTCGAGCCATTTATATCCCGGGAGACCTGAACCGTGCAGCCGATCTGTCTCGGTTTCGGCCTCTCGCTGGAGAATGGAGACTCCATCCCCAGTCGGTTCAGCTGATTTGGGATCAGTTCGGGGACGCACAGGTAGATCTGTTTGCCTCCCATGACTCGTCCCACTGTGACCTGTTTTATTCTCTGACCGAGGGCACGCTCGGCACGGATGCACTGGCGCACAGCTGGCCGCGGGGCCTCTGCAAGTATGCGTTTCCCCCAGTGAGCCTTCTTGCGCAGACTTTGCGCAAGATCAGGGAGGACGAGGAGCAGGTAATTTTGTTTGCCCCGTATTGGCACAACCGCACCTGGTTCCAAGAACTAGTACTCCTCGCGACAGCACCTCCCTGGCCAATTCCTCTGAGAAAGAACCTGCTTTCTCAGGGACGGGGCACCCTATGGCACCCTCGTCCCGATCTTTGAAATCTCCATGTGTGGTTCCTGGACGGGACGAGGCAGGTTTGAGTACCCTACCACCAGCGGTGGTGGCTACCATCACTTCCGCTAGAGCATCGTCCACGAGACATGCCTATGCGTTGAAGTGGAAACTCTTCGTCAACTGGTGTTCTTCTAAACTTCAAGAACCCACGAAAGGCCCGATCAGTGTCGTGCTTTCCTTCCTGCAAGAAGGGTTGGAGCGAAGGCTGTCTCCCTCCACCCTGAAAGTGTATGGTGCCGCCATTGCCACACATCATGATGCAGTTGATGGTAAGTCCATTGGAAAGCACGACCTGATCATCAGTTTCCTGAGAGGAGCGAGGAGACTGAATCCTCCTCGCCCTCCTCTCGTTCCCTCTTGGGACCTCTCAGTGGTTTTAACTGCTCTGCAGAGTGCTCCTTTTGAGCCTCTGCAATCAGTGGAGCTTAAGTTCCTGTCAATGAAGACAGTGCTCCTGGTTGCATTGGCCTCTATCAAGAGGGTAGGGGACCTGCAGGCATTTTCGGTTGACGAAGCGTGCCTGGAATTTGGACCGGCTAACTCTTACGTGATCCTGAGACCCTGGCCTGGATATGTGCCCAAGGTTCCCACCACACCCTTTCGAGACCAGGTGGTGAACCTGCAAGCGCTGCCCTCGGAGGAGGCAGACCCAGCCTTGGCACTGCTCTGTCCAGTACGCACCCTCCGTGCTTACGTAGACAGAACGCAGTGTTTCAGGACCTCAGACCAGCTCTTTGTCTGTCATGATGGGAAGCTGAAGGGAAAGGCTCTCTCCAAGCAAAGGTTGTCTCACTGGATAGTGGATACCATTGCTTTGGCTTACCTTGGTGTGACGGCCCACTCCACCCGGAGTGTGGCATCCTCTTGGGCTCTAGCGCATGGCGCCTCGCTAACAGACATCTGTAGAGATATATAGCACAAAAGTATTTTAAAATCTGATATAAAAAAACTCATCCGATAATCTTCAGTAACAGAAATGATCATTTTGTTTTTATTGTTTATGCCAAAACAGTGATGTTTACAACTTGTTATAAGGCAGAAATGGATTCAGCACCTAAAAATCATATAGAAACAACACTTGAAGTACTTTTCCTCAAAAATGCCTACTGCATCTTATCCAGGGCTATTTATCTATTTTGGGACTCGACTAAGATCGGAGCTTAGAGAAAATCCCGAGCTCCCCACTGGTATTTACGACATTGTGGTGGCGTTCAAGTGCATTCAACTCGTAAATACGATCTATACGAGATGACTTGAACGCACCATGATTCCATTTTCACACTGTCACATAAATGAATCTTGCATTTGGCTTCACACTAACCTCATGTTTTACATGCAAGACGCCATTTTGGCTCTAGTACACACATACATGCACTGCCATTTTGGCTAAAGATAACTCCAGTAGCAAATGTACATTCAACTCGCTTAAACTCTATCATCAAATTACAATCAACATATAAAACACTCTAGAAACATTCATAAACTCTTTTAACGTGAGTATTTTCTCTCATTTCGCGCTAAATGCAAATATTTATCACTCGTGTGTAATCTGATATTTGACTCATCACTACTGCATGCGTATTAACAAAATTAACAGTCTTTCTCAGTAAATTATCAAAAAATCAACATACACGTTTGAAACACAGTTCTTAACATTAGTTTTGAAAAGTTTTAGAATCGTTTTTGCTCACCTGTAGAATGATAACAGAAACACTGTGAGACAGGAGTACTGGCTGCAAGCTCTGGCAAAGTTTAATTAACTCTAAAGCGCCCGGTGCAGTACATTAATTCAACAGCGCTAAACGCCCTCTACAGGAGACAATAATAACATCAAGATTTTGTTTACCCACAACAAAGAATGTAATGATGAATTTGCACATCAATAGGTGAATGTTTATGAACAAAACAAAATTTTAAAAGGGGTATCCTTTTTTCCTCTTTTTATTTTATATACCTACATTTTTCAACCTACTACACCAGCATACATAACTCACTCCCAGCATGCATTGCGGCACAGATAATTTATGTTTCATGTGTTCATTGTCTTGCTGTAAATATTTCCTTTACACAAAATTGCTGACTTTACATGTCAGAGTACATGTGGCATACCACAAACTCATGTTGAGATGAACTGTATATGTATTTTTATTAGTAAACATTTTGTGTGTGTGTTTGGGTTTTTTATAAATGTAAAATAATTCTGCTTCTAAGTCAGTTCAGTTGAGCTGGTGCTCCTTTGAATTAGTTTCAGCATCAAATACAGTTCACAACATATTTTATTCTCAACTTCCACTTTTTCCTTTAAGAATAAACTATATTTCATTTCATTGAGACAAACATCAATGCTCACAATCACTTTTTAAAGTACCGTTAACTTTTTATTGTATGACTAGTGCAAAACACAGGAGTGATTAGAAGAAAGTTGCCGAACCACCAAAATACCAAGATCCCATGAAATCAACTGATGTGGTTTAAGCTTTGCTTTTTATTTTATTCTAAACCCATCTTCTACTTTCTAGTTGACTGTAAGTACATTGGATTGAACAGACTGTGTCAAAAATATTGAGTTGTGTTTCTGGAAGTGACTAAATTTTAAATTTAAAGCCACATATTAAACTTTATTTTGATTTCATGGGGTCTTTAGAACATATATATATATATATATAGCACAAAAGTATTTTAAAATCTGATATAAAAAAACTCATCCGATAATCTTCAGTAACAGAAATGATCATATAGTAATTTATATAAGAACTGCTAAAAACAGTACAAGACGTGTTTGCCAGTTATGAAACAACACAAACATATCCTTCACTCCTCAGAGCTGCTGCAGATGAAGTTGAGTTTGTGGTGTTCAGGACGGCTGATCCAGCGCTGATCTCCTCCAGACTGAACTGCTCCAGATCTCACTGCAGACTCACAGTCCTCATCTCCTGTGCCGTTCCCTGGAGCCCAGTTCTGATAGCACACGGTCTCTCCGCTCACCCAGAACCAGAGGCCCACAGTGCAGGAGTGACGTAAACCCAACCACACCGCCTCAGTAGACGCACCTTTAACCACATTCATCACACGACGCTGCATCTTGTCTGAATGAACCGAGACCAGATCCGTATAATTCTGTCTGCAGTATCTCAGAGCTTCAGACCACGTCAGATTCTCGTTGATCAGAATCGGTTTATCTGGACACAAAACAAACCACAAGCAAAAACTAGAGAGAGACTGATCAAAAACAACATGCAGAACAAACACTGTGGAGGAATCTGTCATGTCAGACATGTAGCGTGAGCTTTAAGATATCTGGAGGTGATGGATGGATTGTGTGTGTTTGTGAGGATCTGCTCACCTTCATGACACACAAAAGGAAGTTGGATGTCGCAAGAGCCGTCATACCATTTACCCAGAGTGTTCGGGTCATTCGGATTGAGAACTATACAGTTTTCAACACTTCCAACATTATTAGGTTCACCAGTATTCCAGTATCTGAATGAGGAGTCACTCTGATCTGACCACTGCCATGAGTCTCTGACTCTGAACAGACCGATCCAGACATCATTAGATATGTGACTATCATTGATGAACTTCTGAATCTGTTGACTCTCATTCTGGTTCCTCACACTGACCAGATCAATGTGATTCTGTCTGCAGTAACTCTGAGCGTCTCTCCAGTTCTTCGTCTGATTGACAAAGACGAGTCCTGTGTTCACTTTAAGAAAAACACATGGAAATAGATTCATAAATCAGTTTGTTCATCATTCTTATGCTGATTTATGGTTTTCAATGTGAATAAGAGCAGCGAAGCATCAGAAACACGTGTAATTCTAAGACTGTTTCTACAGCTGATGATAATATTCACAGTATATCAATTTAAAAAAGTTACACATAGGTACGAAGAGGACAAAAATGTCCATGTCAAAAAACTGTCATAAAAAGTTGAGGCTTGGGAGCACAGACTTAACTTTGGTATCATTTTAAAGAATACCCTTGGCAGATTATTGCTGAAGTTAAATTTTTTTTTAAGTAAATCCAAAAATAAGTTATATAGGTTTAAGTTTATAAAAATTATTTATGAACATTATTTTATATAAAATATATATTTTATGAAACAAGTTGAACTCTAAAACAGCTAGAAAATCAAAGCCATAGATCTGTGATATCCCAAAAAATGAGCTTTCGGTAAGATTTTGTTTGGGCGCAGTACCAGACTTTCCCCACTGGGTGTCAGCAAAACTCCACTGGTGAACACAGCGATTGGATTTGTTATTTGCATTTGAGTTTTTCTCTCTCAATACTACGAACACACACATGCACACAAACACTTTTTTTTTTAGTACACACATATAAACCACACTCTGACATCCATACCAAAACACCCACACAATTATGATTGCATAATTTATCCAATTGGCTCTATAATATGCCGAAGCAGAAAACAGGAATAAAGCGAATATTTGGTTTATAGGTCAAACCTGAAAAAAATGGCACCATGTGATACATTTTTTTTAAAAATGTAAATTTTGAAGCCTTGCCAACAGAATGAAAGCCTCTTAAAAAAGATTGCATCATTTTATAGTTAAATGGCACAGGGATTAAAAAATGCAGTTTTAATGGGGACATTTTTGTCCAAAAGGTCCTGAGAGGAAGTATTTTGTGTAGCTAGTGCAAAATAGATTTTTTTATAGGAAATGGTGATGAAATAGTAAAATTCCAATAAAAATACACACCCGTGCCAAAATTTATGCAGTTAGCATTAACACAGGCAAAGTGATAAAAAAACAAAAAAAAAACTGAAAAGGACAAAAATGTCCATAAGGATGCACAAGGGTTAAGGTTTTGCTGATAAAAACATTTCTGAATATTGTGATGATTTTCAAACTCTTTACTTCAACATTATGTTTCCTTGCATGATTCTCTGGTATATATTCATTACAATTTATGCTGGCCAAAACAATGGTTTGACACGTAATTTACAGTATAAATTTAGCTGGAAAAAAACCCTAAAATTAAATCATTAAATTTAATTAATTAAAAATTATTCTCTATGCTCTCTAATGGCAGATTCTGAACGTTATCAACAACAAAAGATCAACATGCATTAATTAAAATCTTTTTTTCCAGTCCAATATTGGTTTGTCTCTAGAAATTTACTTCAAGTTGTGTCCCCTATATTTATGACCACATTAAAAAATATAAGACATTAGTATTGCATTAAAAATTTTGTAAAGTATATGGTGTATCTTTTTTATGAGAATGTTTATATGAATGTTTATTGAGATTGTATGGAGCTGCACTTACTGTTAGATGAACTGCAGATGAAAGTCAGGCTGTCACTACATGACACATCATGCCATTCTCCATTTTTCATGAAAGCACACTCATGTCCACCATTACGTTGTCCAGGTCCCCAGTTCAGATAGAGCGCAGGTTCACCTGAAGACCACTGCCATTTATCAACACTCGTCCTCTGCAGTCCAATCCGGATATCCTGATTACCTCCATTCACACTCTTCTTCAGCTCGTTCATGTCGTTCATGTTGTCAACGGTGGCCAGATCTGTGTAATTCTCTCTGCAGAATCTCTGAGCTTCAGTCCAGGTCTTCCTCACGTTTATAAAGTGATACTGACGCTGAACACATTCAGATACGGAGCAGAGAGCTGTGAAAGAGAGCGTTTGATTTAATGCTTTTCAGGGTCAAACCTGATGAAACTATAAACCATAAATAATACAACAAACACACTCACCAATGAGAAGAAGAATCAAATATAGAGTTTGGTCCATTTCTGAGGAAGAAACACATTGGAAAACAATGAAAAACTAAAATAATCTCATATTCATCTTATATTAAAACATAATCATATAAGCATAATCATTGAGACAATATTAACATCTGAAAGTGTAATTGTGTTTGAAGAATGAACATGTTCTTACTTTAGAGGTCGTGTGTTTCTGTCCTGAGTCTGATGTTTCTGTCTGCAGATTTAAACTACGTGATTATTATATCTGCTCTCATCCCTCATTCAGCTCATCACGTCATTTGTGTATTGTTCAAAACCCATATTCCATATTTGACTTCCTCCTTATTTGTGTATTTGTCCAACTCTTTCCCCTTATTTACATATTGGCGCCTGTCAGTCTGTATCAGTCTATGTTAATATGGACCTTAATCAGAACATTATATACATATGAACATTCATAATTTATATTTGAACACTAATAACTAAACAGTTTCTCTAATGTTATTGCTGGACTGTATAACTTGTGTATCATCCCTGTTCAGTTTGACGTATGTTTGTGTTTCTCTGTTTTTGGTCACTTTTTATCTGTTTGTGTGTGAACTGAACAACCCACTAATGATCTGATTGATGAGGGTTGAGTTCATTAGTGAAGACTGGTGATACTGGTTACTGAGAGCCTTTAAAAACCCCTGTTTGAGACTCCAGTCAAAGAGAAAGAAACGTGTGTGAGATGAAGGAGTGAGTTTGACTATTGAGAGAGTTTGTGTGTCTGAAATCACAATCTCTCTTTAAGTACTTCTTTTGAACAAGAAATTACTTCATGACCAGTAAAAAATAATGTTCTATATAGTGTGTGTGTGTGTGTGTGTGTGTGTGTGTGTGTGTGTGTGGTGTGTGTGTGTGTGTGTGTGTGTGTGTGTGTGTGTGTGTGTGTGTGTGTGTGTGTGTGTGTGGTATGAATGTAATGCAGATGTACTACATTCGCCATGTTGTCATTATCATGTGACCTACCAGCGTCAGTTGCGTCGCTTCACTACCATTCATCAATCCTCTCCTGTGGCCTCATGGGATAGTAAAGTGTCCATCATATACACACTTCACAATCTCACAGGAAGAAGTAGGTCATCCGGGTACTTTTAACAACTCTTATGAGTACTGTGAACTCAGACATTTACTGTCTGTTTTTTATTTTGTTATTCTTTTATAACTCATGAACACATCTGCATGTAAACACATCCTCATCACTCATTTGCTTATGTACGGACCCCATTTAGACATTCAGGATGGATGATATTTACATCTCTGATGTGGAAAAGAAGGATAAACACCATTGACCTTTAAAGAGATGCAATCAAATAATTTTTGGTTGGTTCAAAACGCTGTCTTTTTTAGATGTGACATCTAAACAAACAAAAAAAAGGACTTCATTCAATCTGGTGGGCGTCATTCAATTAGTCGAGTGGATGAGTCAAAATCTTAGAAAAAAAAAAAAACAGGGTTAAAAAACATATTTTCTAAAACATGTTTAAAGTCCTCTGACTTTATGAAGTGAATGAACTTCTCTCTATAAGTTATTGAATAAAAGTTGGTTCCCTTTCGAAACATTCACTCGTATATTGCATCGCTAGACACTATGGGGAAAACTCATTTTCTCTGACGCCTTTAATTCAAAAGCGCAGTGGCACTGCCATAACAGAGCGGCGATCTGGGATCTGAGTACGGTGACTCGAGGTTACTCACTCCAGTTCGCTCGCAGACCTCTGTAACGACTGAGACAAGTCAGACACAAGTATTTGTTATAGTTTAATAAATAATATTTAAAACTCACTCTGGGATCTGTGGCCCCATCCCCCCAAACAGGGCAAGAAGGTCTTAGTTAGCATGACCACGATCAGATAAGTTGGTTTTATGACTGTTAGCAATGTGAACGGGGCCTCTGCCACAAGACCTACAGACATCAGAACAGACTTTCCTGCATTCATTTATCGATGAACTGATTAACATGAAATTAACATGCATCCCAGAACATTTTGTGAATGATTTACTGTCTTCTGTTGTGTTTTTTAATTATCTTTTGATACTGTGTATTTTATCATAGAACCAACAGTCAAGGTATCCTCACCTACACCATGTTTGGTCTCTATAAATTGGTACTTTGAAGATCGAAATGATTGTGTATATGATATGCCGATAGCTGCGCAACATATTAGTATTACAAGAATCTTTCTTAGTTTCGTCATCAGAAACCAATCCAGCTGCACATGCAAATGAGCACGCTTAAAACAAAGATTCATAAATCAACCACAGAGGAATCTTCCCGCTTGGAAATTCCACCCTTCTCATTGGTCAAGCAAACCCAGAGAGGTGGGGCCTTTCTCAGGCTTTATTAGAGACAAATCCACAGTTACCCTCCTCTCTCTTCTGGCCTTAAAGGAACACTTCGACTTTTTGGGACTTTAGCTTATTCACCGTATCCCCCAGAGTTAGATAAGTCCATACATACCTTTTTCATCTCCGTGCGTGCTGTAAGTCTGTTTGACGCACCCACCGCTAGCCTAGCTTAGCACAAAGACTGGATGTAAATGGCTACAGCTAGCATACTAATCCCAATAAGTGACAAAATAACGCCAACATTTTCCTATTTACATGTTGTGATTTGTATAGTCACAGTGTGTACAAATAACAAGGTCATATGAGACACAGCCATTTTTTAAACGTTTAAATACTGGGAACTATTTTCTCAGAAGGCGAAGCACTGCTACTTGGGCGGAGTAGATGAGTGCAGTCCTCTGATCTCAGTCCGAGCCCTTCATTGTAGGCATATCTTTTCCTTCCCTAGCGCTACGCATAGGGACTCTCAATGGAGCGTTCCAGGCTAGGGCCACAGAACATGTCGTTCTGCTCATAAGCACGGCGTGACTGGATTGGTTCCCCATAGCGTCAAGTGACGCAATATGAGTAAACATTTAGAAAGGGAACGTCTCAGTTACTTACGTAACCTTGGTTCCCTGAGATAACGGGAATGAGTATTGCATTGACGGCTGTGCTATATCGCTTCACGTCTGGTGTTCATTGCTTCGATTCCTATGGCGAAATGAGCTGCTTTTATAGGCAGACGCCCAGACGAAATTGGCTCGCTCAGACACGCTGTTTCTCCATGGGTTCGTGCAATTCCCCCTGAGCAGCCGATGAGCGCGCTCAGATCACCGCTCTGTTACAGCTGTGCAGTGGCACTGCGCTTTTGAATTATGTAAGTGATTAGTAAGTAGGCTATGCAAGTAACCGAGACGTTATCTCCTTATATTGAACATATAACATCATATGATCTTAAATAAATACTAGTACATTAATTAAACCCATAACTGATATTTAATTATGGAAGCTTGTAGACAGTGAAGTCATATTAATGTATTTCTTTGGAAGATCACATAAGCTGCTAGACAGCATGAACATATGAAAATAAAAGTTTTTTTTTCCTGATAAATATCTGATGCCTTAACATCTTTAAACAAACTTTCACAAATATGTCAACTCAAAAGCCCTGAAGAGTTACAATCTCATTTACATATGACAATGAAACTTTGTTTGAATATTTGTTTGAAAATTAAAATAAAACATTATTTTTTGTGAAAATTCTTATTTTGTTGTTTCATACTCCTGCTGTTTACTGGTTTTTATTTTGTCTATAACACATGAACACATTTGCATGTAAACACATCCTCATCACTCATTTGTTTATGTCCCCGTTTAGACATTCAGGCTGGACAATATTTACATTTCTGACGTGAAACAGGAGAAACAGTGAGTGTTATTGTTCTAGTCATATTTCATTCAATTTAATTCAGGCTTATTCATTTGCAGAGATGGGTATAAATATATTACGTCCCAGGTCTGAGGTCCAATATAACATGAATAAAGTCTTTACACCTGACTGCTAATTTTATTTATTAAAAAGTTGTTAAAAATGTCACTGTCAGCACATGACATCAAAAATGAAGCATATTGACTGCAGGGTTGGGTCAAGGCCAAAATAACAAACAAAAACTGAATCTACCCTTTTCCCTAAAGAAAACTTATTACCCAATCAAACAAAAAGTCTAAACTAAACACAGGTACTGAACTGACTCCCTTACTAACCAAGGGTTAAAGTTGGTTAAGGTTGTTAAGCCCACCCTTCGACTCTATACACAATGTGATTGGCCTGACTAGAGTTTGTTTTTTCCAGATCCCTAGCCAACGGAGAGTTGCTAGATGACACTGGCTGCAAATTACATTTGTTGTACATCAGCTCTACATTTATTTTGAGTAACATGGTAACAGAGGATGGTTGAAGGATGGCAGCTAGTTATAAAGTTCCGCTGAAGTTTGATGAAGCCAGGCCATATAAAAAGTCATCTGAAATTGTCAACTCCTTTATTCACACTTGGATAAGTGTCCATGGCGCCCCCCAGAGGCTATACAGTGACAATGGTGGAGAATTCAACAATGAAGAGATCAGAGACATGGCTGAAAACTTTAACATTGAGACAAGAACAACAGCAGGATATAGTCCTTGGAGCAACAGACTACTTGAGAGACATAATCAAACGCTAACTGAAATAATCCAGAAGGTCAAACGAGAAAATGGATGAGACTGGCACACTGCCCTTGAGTGGGCCCTCATGGCTAAGAACAGTATGTTGAATGTTCATGGCTACAGCCCATATCAATAGCTGGGTTTCAGTCATGTGATTATGATGATGCACGAAGGAGGGGCGATTTCAGATGGAGGACAGGAAGACATGGAGAATACGTCTATGGAAGAGACCGTTGCGTAGTGTCCGTATTGTACCTTTATGCGATTTTTTTTTTTTACCGTCCGTTTACACGTTCTTTCAACTCTGACCCATATCTGATTCATGTGTTTACACTTGCCATACTATCTGAAACATCGCGCATGCTTAAAGGGTTAAATTCTCTTGCACAGATGGACGGACACGAAATATTCTTGATCCTAGCTCTGCGATGTATGCGAAGTTCGCCAAACATCACCATGATTTTGAGGCGAAGGAGGACGAAAAGTGCCATCATTGCAGATTGCGTATATATGCTTCAGTTATTGTGTGAGAGAGATTTCAGGATGGGTGGGAGCATATTCTGTTTAAATATTGGCTTTAACTGCGGAGACGTTGCCTAATGCCTCAGAAAATCCGATCTGCCTGTTTACATGACAGTCGCATTGGCGCATATCCGATTTATTTCCACATATGAATGAGGCCTGAAACCGATCTCGAAATATCCAAATGCATGCGTTTTTTTTCCTGTTTACACTGTCATAGAACACATCGGATCTGTGTCACATATGAGCAAAAAATCGGAATTGGGTCACATTTCACTGACAGTGTAAACGAGGCCTAAGTAAATGAGCATTTAACGACAATGTATTGCTATATAAACATAGACACCGAAAACACGTTGGCTAGCTAACATACCTCCGACGAAGTGGTCGCTGCAGACACGGGCATTAACAGACTCTGCTCCTCCCGACAGCAGACGTAACTTACGTTAAAAATTCACTTTTTACGGCGCTGTTCTGTGAGATTTTTACATTTCTCACCTTTATGAGTGACAATCTTCGGTACGCTATAAAAACCCTTTCCCTTTTCTCGATTAGAACGATTGGAGCAGCCGTAAACTACACAAAACATTGGCATTTTTTCAGACGGCAGATCCTCAGCTATTTCACTCCCTGGCCTCCATCTGAATGCAGCGATGCAGCAGCATGACGTCACGTGAAGCCAACCTATTAGTGTTTGGACAGAATCCTAACCTTCCCTCTGTAGTTGACAAACTACCTGCTCTAGAAGGCACCACTATGAGTGCTAGAGTTGGAGAACACATTTCTGCTTTACATGCTCCTAGGAAAGGATTCACTGAAGCAGAGTATTCTGAGCGGATAAGGAGGGCACTCATAAACAGCTCAGGCCTACAGACGACATATATGTTACAGGAGACAAAGTCTATTACAAAAGAGCAGGCTGTCCTGAGTGGAAAGGACCAGGGGCCTCATTTATAAACGTTGCGTACGCACAAAAGAAGGCGTACGCCGCTCTCTACGCAATAATTGGTATTTATAAAAAGCAAACTTGACGGGAAAATGTGCGGTCCTTCACGCAAACTCTGACCCAGGCGTACGCACAAAAACGGGTGAAATGAGAAATGGCGACACCGTCGGCAGATGGAAGAAACACGTGAAAGTGTGTGAAACTGTAGACCGTTGTGTAAAAGAAATGGCAATACTGCCTCAGGCTCTCATAAATAACATGAAGACTTCACAAAGCAAGTCTTACAATTAACAGCCTACACGAACACTCGTTTGATCGATCTGCAGTGTAAAACAAACAAAATCAAACGAAGATTACAACAGAAATGCAAATTAACACATATTTGCAAAAAGAAAAGTGAAATATGTTCTGCAATAATATTGGCATGTTATGCAATTCATCCTCATAACACATCTGCAGCTTGTCAGATGCAATCAAATGGATGGTAATAAAATACCATGATGCCATCACAATGCGTAATGACGTGAGTGAAGTTACGTTTCTTGGATTTCCTCGCTGTGTTTGCCATGATTTCGCAATCGATGAATATTAACTTGTGGGCGTTTCACGGACTATTTATGGGCAACTATGGGCGTGACGCGAAGCCGCAAAAGCTGCGCTACATTTAGAATTGATTGTGATTTATTAAGGGAAAACTGCGTAGGATGTGCGTGCGCACGGTTTTATAAATCCGAATATTTCTGTGCGTACGCACGTCCTATGTTTCATCCGTACGCCACTTCTGACGCAAATCCTATGCAAAGTTTTATAAATGAGGCCCCAGGGGTAGTTATCGGTCAAGATGGAGCTGTTGTATTCGTAAGACATGGGAGGACTCTTGTTAGAGTACATCAATCCAGGCTCTGCAAGATAAACACACAGGATCAGGAATCTGCAAAGCCATCTGTGCAAGACAACAGCGAGACAGCAAGAGAAAAATGCATCTTAAACAATGAAGCAGAGAGCTCAGTTGGTGAAGAAAACACAGACAGCGATCAGGAAAACATCAGCAATAATGAGGTGAATTCAGGAGAAGTCATTCATCCTAGAACGGCACAAACTGACCATCACAATGTTTGTGGTAACCCCGTCTCTTCTGATTTACTCCCATCTAGCGGTGAAATTGTATATGACTACCAACTGAATATTACTTTCTAGCCCCTCCCTTTCCGAGGGCGTTTTAACTCCTACGGTGGCCGTATTATTTCAAATCTGCCGGCAGTCGCGAGTAATCTCTCCCTCGCATTCGTCACGGTGCCACTGAGTGTAAAAACGCGAAAGGCGAAGCTTGAATTTCCAGGTAAGTCCCTCTTTGGCGAATGTACTTTCAAGATGGAGGCGCAACATGGCTGCCGCCATTCAAGCGACTTGCTCATATGTATTATAAATGGCAAATTTTGCGCTTACGAGAATACTTTATTAGTTGGTGGAAGTAATTACACATGAATGAGAACACATACTTTTGATAGAACAAAGTGTTTTTTGCTAAGAATCAACTTAAAAACATTTTTATTTATAATTTTCTTGTTTACAAGAACATTTTATTAACATGTTAACATGTTATTTCCCCGCTACACTGTTCATTACGGCATAAGGTGCTGCGACACTGTTGTATACGGTACGGTGTGCTGGTGAGCATGTGAATATGCAAGTGACGGTGATGGTTGTGGTATGAAATTTTGCCGTGCACGGAATAAAGTTGTAAGAGTTAAAAACGTTGTGTTTGTTTTGAGTAGCACTACCTTGTAACCAATCAGATCTACGTGTGATCGTCAATGAGTGGATCTCTGAGCTGAGTGAGTGGAGACGGGGCTCATTTGCATATTCATAGAACCGTGTATACTAAATGAGGCAAGGGTGTAGAGTTACATTCAAGATATTTTGCATGAAGAATTTTTATTCACCGGAAAAAACAAACAAATATTTAAATATGTAATTTTGGTGATCAAAGATGAGTTTTTAAGGTAGGCTAAACAATAATTGATTACAGGGGGACTTTAATCAACAAGTAGAATCGACCATGACATCCTCACCTTATCTTATTCCTTATTAATGCAGATAATTTGTCACCCAATGCTAGATGGAGTCGTTCATGTGTATGTAAGTTGGGGTTGGGGGTCCTGAACTGGCTGATACAGGAAATCAGCAGACTAATAAATACGTTGACTGACACAAAGTATTTTGAAAATACAAAAATACTAAACTTAAATTTAAATACAAATTACATTTTGACTTTTTTCAAAATAGTATTTTGTTTTTCAAATACGTATTTTAAATACATGTATCTGAAATACTGCCCATCCCTGTTCATCTGATAGTTACTGCAACGACAAGAAAGTTACTCTATAACTGTGTCCCAATTCAGAGCTGAATCCTTCAAGTTCACGAAGGTCGAAGTGAATGTTGTTAACCGAGACGCTAAAATACTTCCTGTTCCCACTTCCCACCCACCGCTCCTGTCGTGTTAAAATGTTGTTTCAGCGTTGAGCATTGTAGCCAGTCACATGCGGAGAATTCGCTCAAAATGTATGTTCAGAATCAGCACGAGCTTTATCCTTCTTTATCCTTTAGACAATCTAAACAATAGTTTTGTTTTTCATGCTTCTAGAGGACCAGCTTACGTTCACACTGTAAATTATAAAGAGTGATAACTGCATTTAAATGTGGGAGTGAATCCGTTACATTTTAGTCACACATTTAACCATAGCAACATGAGAACCTGATAACCAATGCAACATTTTGATTTACATTGTCTAATGTTATGATTTTTGTTACATTTACACTTTAGTCATTAGTTTACATACACCTTGCAGAACCTCCAAAATGTTATTTTTATTTATTGTTTAATAAGAAGGATAAAAAAACATTGTTTCTATTTAGTACTTCCCTGAAAAAGCTTTTATATGTTTAATAGCCTATAGTCCACAAGACAAAATACATGACAAATGACAACTGTTTTTTTGTTTTTTTATAATGGTTGTTCATGAGGAAAAATCCTCCAGCTCCAGCACATTCTTTGCTTTTCCAGCATATTCTGCATATTTGACTCCTTACTAGCAGTGACTATGATTGTGAGATCCATTTTTTCACACTGGTGACAACTGAGGGACTCATACACAACTATTACAAACATTTAGTGATGCTCAAGAAGGAAGCATCCGTTAAGAGCCACGGGGTGTAAACTTTTGAACTGGATCATTGGTGTAAATTGTTCTTATTATGTTTTAAAATTAATTAATTAATTTAGTCCTGCCCTTCAGAGGCTAAATAAGATATTAGCATGTAAAACAAAAATAAGAAAAATTTAAACATCACCATCATCTTGCTCAAAAGTTTACCCCTCACTTCTTGAGCATTACCTTGCAGAAAGATGTACGATAGGTAAACGTATGACTGTAAGTACTATATATTGCAATCATTTTGTAAGGGTTAAAATATTAATTTAAGAGCTCAGTGTTGAGACCTTTCACTGAAGTTTGATTGACAGGCGATCTGACCAATCATAATGCAGATACCCGCCATGTTTTTGTCCGACAAACAAACCAAACCAGTAGATTAAAGTCAGTGGACTTTAACTTGAAAAATGGTGTGTATTGACGTCTTTTTGCAGTTCTGATGTTCATTCATGTTTAATGAACAGGTCTTCTTTACTGTCCCTAGAGTTAAGAGAGAAATTGGGAAATATGCTCTCTGTGTTAGAGCCCCTCGTGACTGGAACAGCCTTCCTGCATCCATTCGCTCGCTTACGTCTTTTCCTCTGTTCCGAACTGCTTTGTTGACATATCTTCAGAATACTTGTCTGTGTTTCTAGCATCTCGGATTTGGCATCGATATGTGTCATGTATGTTTTTATACAGTTTATATATGAAAGTCAATCTGTGATGGGTGGGGTAAGTGAGATGTTTCATCTCATGGGGTTTATCCTCTAATAAATGTTCATAAATAAATAAATAAATAAATAAATAAATTCGTGCTATAACTAGAAGAGATTATCAGTTCACGTGCTGCTTGAACTAAGGCCTACACATTAAAGCACCACAAAACAGTATTGTTTGAATTTCATAAAAATTAAAACATTCGAAAGCTGAGACTGAGCTCTGTCTTGTCTGTTGGCTCATTGTCAGTGTCCTCTTTGCTCCACAATATATGTTTCACTGTGTGAGAACTAGGCTTGGGAGGATTACTTTAAAAATCTATTCCGTTACAGTTACAAATTACTTCATAAAAAAAGTATTCAGTAATGTAATCCAAGTACTATAATATGAAAGTAATGTAACTGATTACTTTTGGATGACTTCAAGGTCACGTATATAAATAAAGTCAAGCAAGAAGAAATATTATAAAAAATAAAAACTTTTTTTTTTTTTATTAAGAATTTGGCTCAGTGTACATTACAATATTTTCAAAATATACACACAGGCCTGAATATATATTTATGTAAAGGGCTATACAGACATCTAGTGGCTAATGTATGGTATTACAGATTATTTTGTTTTATTTGTAACTCATTTTTAACTAAAAAATAAAAACACAACATTTAAAATTGTTACACAAACTACATATTAGTTTATTTTAAAATAGGCCTACATGTTGACTAAAGCCGTGATCTTTCTTAATTTGCCTGACTGAACTTGTGGCGTTGGCAGTGGGAGTTCCCCTACGTTACCTAGACAGCGAACATCCCGTTACGTGAGAAAAGATTAAGAAAGGACATTTTGAGTACTAAAAAAGATACTCTCCTAATTTCTACAAAATAGCAGCGGAATTTCCATGAATTAAAAGCGATTTTACCCGCAGGCAGCATAATTTCTCCTAGCAGCAGTGATTCAATCTGCGTCTGAGGAGATTGTAGAAAGCTGTCATTTGCGCATTCACCAGCGCGTGGCACACGTGAGTCGTTACTGGCAACAGAACCAGGAACTACTGTATAATCAAGCAGCGCTTAATATAGCGTTATTATGCCAAAATACTTATTTAGTTTTAAATTAAACCATTGTAATCCTGAAAGTATTCCCCCTTTTTTTAAAATGTAACTATAATCTGATTACTACGTTTTTTTGACGTAACTGTAACGGATTACAGTTACTGGATTTTTGTATCCTGATTACATAACGCCGTTACATGTATTCCGTTACTCCCCAACCTGAGAACACGTGGAGTGAGAATGGCTTGTTGACGCTAAACTCTGCAGGACAGCGGCACTCCAGAAACAACGTTACCTATCGCTGATGGAGATGTTGCTGTATTCAAATTTGAAGCTATATTTAAAACATTAATCCTAAAGTACTATGTAATTATGTAGCTATGTAAATAAACACAATAAGTATGTAATAAATCACTGTATATTAAATCCAACTAGTTTCTGTAGGCTATATCTTCTCTGTAACAATCCTTTTCAATAATCTTTTGTCAAATTTGGTGAGGTTAATAAAAAAAGTAGGCAATGCGTAGCGGTGACAGGTCAAAGTCCTAAAGTCTTCAGACAATGGCCATTTTTAACTTTCATAACTGCAGGATGTTTCACTTACAGCAGCCTTAGCATATTGACATCATGAGCCAAGCAATATTGTTTAACACCAGTTACCAGTGTGCACATTAACATTCTCGTGTATCTCAAAAAAAGATGAATTTAATTATTTATGTCCAGAGTTCAGATAGCTTTACTGCTTGAAAGTCTTTGTAAAGTTAAATTAACTGTCTTCCCCTGTATTAAGCATCAGTAGCCACGTCAACTCCACCTCTTTGATTGATTGGCTAGAGGAGTAGCTGTCAATCTAGAACTAGTGGGCCAATGGTGACACTTAAGCCCGCCCTAATTTACATGAAACTCGAACTGCATCATTTGGGAAAGCAAGCGCAGAACATAGAAAGAAGAGCGAAGAGAAAAAACAGCACAAGCGTACAAAAGAGTAAAATATGAGCAGAAAATGCCAGAGAGCACAAAGCACAGAGTAATAAAACCAAGGAAAACATACTTTTTAAGAAAGCATGGCCATAAGTGTAAGTTTTGTTCTTGACTACTATTTCAAGGACAATTAGGATCGATGAAAACAAATAAAAAGCTTTTATGTAACTCAAATATTACATATGTTTTCCACAAATAGGCCTATTTAATCCTCGACACTGATGATTGTAGATCCACCCAGCCAAATTGCCACTGTGTGAAATTTGCTGATGACACAGTCATATACAAATACCTGGGATCAACTTTTGACAACCTGCTAAGGTTTTCCACTAACACAGAGGAAATCCTTAAAAAGTGTCATCAGAGACAATGTCTACTTAGGAAGCTGAAGTCATTTGGGGTTAACAAAGTCATTCTTAACACATTTTACTATGCTTTTATTGAAAATGTAATAACCTTCTCATTCATTAGCTGGTTCCACTCCATCACCTTGCAAAACAGAAACCGCCCATTGAGTGAGGTTAAGGTCTGTTCAAAAATCATTAACCAGCCCGTCCGAACTCTCACTGCCTTATGTGACCAACAGACTGTAAAGGTGGCACGCAGGATTATTAATGACCCATCTCACATCCTGAGTTTGAGTGGCTACCCTCGGGATGTAGACTCTGTTGTCCGCTTTGTCGGACACAGAGGAGGAAAGCAACCTTCATCCCGAGGGCTGTCCAGCTTATGAACGTTAACAGGAACAAATTAATTTTTATCTGCTTTTTTCGCACTCAGATTTTATGTATGATGATATGTGGTATGTAGTGTGTGGTTGTGCAGTGTGCCTGTGTAAGCTACTGTAATGTGCCCTTTTAAATTTCACCCTGGGGACAAATAAAGTGCTTTGAATTGAATTCATTTTTTTGTTTAAAATGATTCCATAATTTAATGAGCCTGAGCCCAAATAAGCCTGATCCTGAGTCAGAAAGGCAACCTGTAAACCCTTATAAGCTTTATAATCATTTTTGATTGGTTGAAAACTTTGAATATATGCCATCTAAACAAACAAAAAGTGGACTTCATTCAATCGAAGTGGTCGAGTCAAAAGCTTAAGAGGGATACAAATAAAAAGGAGGGTTAAAATGTATTTTATTAATGTATTAAAATGCATATATTTTCAAAAAATATGTTTAAAGGTCCTGTTCTTCGTGATCCCATTTTTCAAACTTTAGTTAGTGTGTAATGTTGCTGTTAGAGCATAAATAATACCTGTAAAATTATAAAGCTCAAAGTTCAATGCCAAGCGATATATTTTATTTAACAGAAGTCCCCTTTCAAAGCCTACAGCGAACGGCCGGTTTGGACTACATCCCTCTTCATTTTTGGCGAACAGATGAAATATCTTAGAGAGCAAGACAAAAGGGACTCCAGTATGCATTCGAGGGATATATCCACAACATAATATGCAAACTTTTAGAGAATAATTTCATCAAAATTGAAGTTAAAGCCTATAAGTCCCAGCGCAAGCAGCAGCGCCTCATACGCTGATCATTCAAATGGGAAACACACAGATTGAGGAACAGCTCATGTTCGTGCACAGCAGGGTGAGTGAAATTTGAAAATAATCTAATAATTATAAATCAAACAGCTTATGCATAAATCTTGTGGAATAAACAAAGACATTAGCCTGACCACTTTGCAGTGATAACATTCTCCCGCTTATATTTTTAGCGTGCCAGGCTAATGCTCACATGTCGTGGAGCAAACGTAGGTGTTTTTGTTAATCCTGTCGACATTTAGTTGTGAACGGGGCGTCCCACACTGCTTGATCCACGCCCGGCATTTCTCCCCTTGGGTTTTAGGTTTCGGGAAGGGAAAACATTACATCCCCCCCATCCAAACTTTTAGGCTACCGGGTATCAGATTTGCACAATCCCTACACACAACGCTTCGGCATGTTTCCCTCGCTCGAAAGCTTGCCAGACCTCCCACGCCTAGTTACGGTTGCTAAGCCACGATTGGCCTGTGGCGGTTTTCGGGCGTGGCTTAGCGAAGGGTCAGTTCTCAGTAAGATCTTCTGTAGACGTCCGACAGAAATAAAGTTAGTAATAAGTGAAGCTGGTAATGCTGTTAGTGGAGTTGTTTAATCCTCCTCTGTGAGATCTTCAGAGACTGAATGTCTTCTTTTCTCTTCAGTTGATTTCATCTAAAGCTGTGACTGGAAGACTTTTGTAGTTCTTGTGTTTCGCTTTTATCTCTGTCCTTCAGTGATTCTGCTTGTTAACAGCAGATATCTTCAATAATGTTCAATCATCACTCAAATAATCACTTAATTATTTCATTAACTCCAACCCTGATTCACTGTTACATTTAACGCCCTATAGTGTGCACACTGAGCAGTGTTCATTTCCCATGTTGGACCTACATGGAAACTGAGGACAAAACTGGCTGGGAATCACTCAGATTTCATCACAAAATGTATATCTTCATTTGTGTTCTGAAGATTAACAAAAGTCTTACGGGTTTGGAACGACATGAGTGTGAGTAATTAATGACAGAACTTTCATCTTTGGCTGAACTATACCTTTAAGGATCACTAACTTTCTGACTTTAAAAAAATGGCTTAAGATTGGATGTTATTGAGCAAATAGTGCTCCGTGTTAATACAGTAAATGTCCACACTACTGTTGAAATAACACTGCAGTGTTGGAGTTAATGAGATTAAGTGATGATTGACCATTAGTGAAGAAACACTGGAAAGAGCAACAAATATATATTTTCAGTGTTTCCTCTTGACTTCTGATGTTAGTTTTATTGCTTGGCTGCTTTAACAGTGTGTTCAGAAAACACTTTTACTGCAGTAGAGATACAGAATATCATCAGATGTTTCCTGTATTTAATGCGGACATTGGGAAGTGCTCTTATTCACTGTTCACATCTGAAATCTAATCACTGATCAGAAGTGTGTTTTAGCATTAACACATTTAAATTAAGAAGTTAATAAATACAGTGTTATTTATAGCCTACACTCACAGACATCAATTACCAATTACCAGCATATGATACGCAACAATGGTGATGCTTCATGCCAGTGTTACCCGCTTCAGGACTGGGAAGCCTGAATGGGTGATGTGAATTAACCACTCCAGTAGAATGATAACAGAAACACTGTGAGACAGGAGTACTGGCTGCAAGCTCTGGCAAAGTTTAATTAACTCTCTCATTTTTCTTAGTTCTCTTCTCAATGTATTCACAACATTCACATATTTAACTTTTCAGAACAATTACTTGTTTCTTTGTAACATTACAGAAAATAACTTTTCAATAAAGACTTTTCCTAAATTACTTTTGTCTATATTGACTTGTTCTGCAACACATTATAATCAATCACAATACATTGACCTGCTACTGTTTTCATGTTTTCACATCCTCATGAACACTAATTCCATTTTCACACTGTCACATAAATGAATCTTGCATTTGGCTTCACACTAACCTCATGTTTTACATGCAAGACGCCATTTTGGCTCTAGTACACACATACATGCACTGCCATTTTGGCTAAAGACAACTCCAGTAGCAAATGTACATTCAACTCGCTTAAACTCTATCATCAAATTACAATCAACATATAAAACACTCTAGAAACATTCATAAACTCTTTTCACATGAGTATTTTCTCTCATTTCGCTTTAAATGCACATATTTATCACTCGTGTGTAATCTGATATTTGACTCATCACTACTGCATGCATATTAACTAAATTAACAGTCTTTCTCAGTAAATTATCAAAAAATCAACATAGGCCTACACGTTTGAAACACAGTTCTTAACATTAGTTTTGAAAAGTTTTAGAATCGTTTTCGCTCACCTGTAGAATAACAGAAACACTGTGAGACAGGAGTACTGGCTGCAAGCTCTGGCAAAGTTTAATTAACTCTAAAGCGCCCGGTGCAGTACCTTAATTCAACAGCGCTAAACGCCCTCTACAGGAGACAATAATAACATCAAGATTTTGTTTACCCACAACAAAGAATGTAATGATGAATTTGCACATCAATAGGTGAATGTTGATGAACAAAACAAAATTTTAAAAGGGGTATCCTTTTTTCCTCTTTTTATTTTATATACCTACATTTTTCAACCTACTACACCAGCATACATAACTCACTCATGACCCCCAGCATGCATTGCGGCACAGATAATTTATGTTTCATGTGTTCATTGTCTTGCTGTAAATATTTCCTTTACACAAAATTGCTGACTTTACATGTTAGAGTACATGTGGCATACCACAAATTCATGTTGAGATGTACTGTATATGTATTTTTATTAGGGCTGTGACGGTGGCAGTTTTTTACCACCGCGGTAGTAATGGACCCAAATACCGGCGGTGTTGCGGTGGTTGGGGGGGGGTGGTGTTTAAAAAAAAAAGAAACAACACACTAAAGCCTGAAAAGCATTGAAATAAATATCAGTAAATACTGGTAACTTACATAATATAATAAATTTGAATCTATAAAAAAAAAAAAAAAAAAAAAAAACTTTCCACACAAAGGCGCGTGATAAAGCCTACCGCTCTGCGCTTTGAGAGGGATGTGGACACGAGCAGGAAAGAGACCATCGATCTCGTTTCTGATATCCTCATGTTTTCTACTTGTAAAAGGTATGAAGAGCGAATTTTATCTTCCACAAGGGCAAGGCATTTAAGCTGTTTGCGCGCTGCCAGAGAAAGCAAAACTAAAATCACCCGCGCGTGTGAAACGCGCTTTACAAAATGAACTTGACGCGCCTTACCAATTATCATATGTCTAACAAGCACAAACTGTGTTAAAAATAATTTGACTTACAAGTAAAAATGTTGGCTATCTGTATACAGCGTTTTTCTACTTTAACACAGTAAAGAATACGAAAATAATCGACCTAAAAGCGAACAAAGGAAGAAACGTTTAACGCGTCTTTGGGTGAGACGCGAGTGAAGATTTGGGAAAAGAAAAAAGAGATTCCATGCAGGGATGAGTCACGATTTTTGAATATTCGATTAGTTGATTTAATTATAGAATATCTAATGTTCTAATGTCTGTTGTGCGATCATTCTCTAAAATAAAATCTCCATGTTCTGGTGCTGATGCAGTGGTGACGCGTTCATGTAACCGGAGGGTGACGCAGTGCTGCAAATAACGCACATAACAGCTGTCACAAAGAGCCGGCAAAAGTAATGATTATGAACGTGTCAAATATAGCAAGAAGACATTTGAATTGTTTATTAATAAAGTGTTTTGTGTGTGTGTGTGTCAGTGTCGAGCTGCAAAGATGAAGTTGACGATGCTCACTCTTGCAGTGAACGCGCCTGAGAAATGCACACTTCATACGGAAAACATAATATGCTAGTCGGTTTATTTTCGTTTTGAATTGTTTTGTTTAAAAGTAGATAATTCAAGCTTTCTATAAGGAATAACTAATGGAATATTTTTAAATTCGCTAATAATCGGGTGACCAGATCACAAACCAGAATTCAAAGCCGACAAAGCTTAAGTTTATGGGCTCATATAGGCTACAACTCTCTCATTCGTCATGAATTCAAACTTTTCCATGGCTGCGATATAACATTTAATTGCTAACCTATTATTTCTTTTGTAAACAAAGCTTTGTGTGTCATAATATTAATGTAAAACAGCATTCATATACAAAAATTTTTTTTTAGGCAAAACACCGCCGGTACTACTCAGCCACCGCGGTGGCGCTTTACAACCGCGGTGGTGCGGTTGTCAAGTTTACCGGCACAGCCCTAATTTTTATTAGTAAACATTTTGTGTATGTGTGTTTGGGTTTTTTATAAATGTAAAATAATTCTGCTTCTAAGTCAGTTCAGTTGAGCTGGTGCTCCTTTGAATTAGTTTCAGCATCAAATACAGTTCACAAGATATTTTATTCTCAACTTCCACTTTTTCCTTTAAAGGGATAGTTCACTTTGAAATTAATTTTTAATATGTTTTAGCTTACCTCAAGGGCATCCAAGATGTAGGTGTCTTTGTTTCCGCAGTAGTTTCAATTTTGATGTTTTTAGGTCAAACCGTTCTTGTCTGTCAGTCATATAATGCAGGTCTATGGTCACTGTCTCAAAACACAAGCACAGAGTCCAAATTAAAACAATTCCCCATCGTCCAAATGAAACAATTCCCCATCGTAAGTACACATTGATGGCCTAAGACACGAAACGAGCGGTTTGTGTGAGAAAACGAACAGTATTTATATCGTTGTTATCTCTTGAACACAGCACACGTCCAAATGATCTGACATATACATAGATGTCGCCTTGGCTACTGCAGTTCATTGGAACGAAACCGTAGCCAAGGCGACATCTATGTATATATCTATACCCGCCCGCGCCGTCAGACCATTTGGACGTGTGCTGTTTTCAAGAGCTAAAAACTATATAAATACTGTTCGTTTTCTCACACAAACCGCTCGTTTCGTGTCTTAGGCCATCAATGTGTACTTATGATGGGGAATTGTTTAATTTGGACGATGGGGAATTGTTTTAATTTGGACTCTGTGCTTGTGTTTTGAGACAGTGACCATAGACCTGCATTATATGACTGACAGACAAGAACGGTTTGACCTAAAAATATAAAAATTGAAACTACTGCGGAAACAAAGACACCTACATCTTGGATGCCCTTGAGGTAAGCTAAAACATATCAAAAATTAATTTCAAAGTGAACTATCCCTTTAAGAATAAACTATATTTAATTTCATTGAGACAAACATCAATGCTCACAATCACTTTTTAAAGTACCGTTAACTTTTTATTGTATGACTAGTGCAAAACACAGGAGCGATTAGAAGAAAGTTGCCGAACCACCAAAACACCAAGATCCCATGAAATCATCTGATGTGGTTTGAGCTTCGCTTTTTTATTTTATTTTTAAAGCCATCTTCTACTCTCTCGTTGACTGTAAGTACATTGGATTGAACAGACTGTGTCAAAAATATTGAGTTGTGTTTCTGGAAGTGACAAAATTTTAAATTTAAAGCCACATATTAAACTTTATTTTGATTTCATGGGGTCTTTAGAACATATATGTATATATATATATATATATATATATATATATATATATATATATATATATATATATATATATGTATATATATATATAGCACAAAAGTATTTTAAAATCTGATATAAAAAAACTCATCCGATAATCTTCAGTAACAGAAATGATCATAGTAAATTTATATAAGAACTGCTAAAAACAGTACAAGACGTGTTTGCCAGTTATGAAACAACACAAACATATCCTTCACTCCTCAGAGCTGCTGCAGATGAAGTTGAGTTTGTGGTGTTCAGGACGGCTGATCCAGCGCTGATCTCCTCCAGACTGAACTGCTCCAGATCTCACTCCAGACTCACAGTCCTCGTCTCCTGTGCCGTTCCCTGGAGCCCAGTTCTGATAGCACACGGTCTCTCCACTCACCCAGAACCAGAGGCCCACAGTGCAGGAGTGACGTAAACCCAACCACACCGCCTCAGTAGACGCACCTTTAACCACATTCATCACACGACGCTGCATCTCGACTGAATGAACCGAGACCAGGTCCGTATAATTCTGTCTGCAGTATCTCAGAGCTTCAGGCCACGTCAGATTCTCTTTGATCAGAATCAGTTTATCTGGACACAAAACAAACCACAAGCAAAAACTAGAGAGAGACTGATCAAAAACAACATGCAGAACAAACACTGTGGAGGAATCTGTCATGTCAGACATGTAGCGTGAACTTTAAGATATCTGGAGGTGATGGATGGATTGTGTGTGTTTGTGAGGATCTGCTCACCTTCATGACACACAAAAGGAAGTTGGCTGTCGCAACGGCCGTCATACCATTTACCCAGAGTGTTCTGGTCATTTGGTTTGAGCACTATACAGTTTTCATGTCCTCCATAATTATTAGGTTCACCAGAATACCAGTCTCTGAATGAGGAGTTACTCTGATCTGACCACTGCCATGAGTCTCTGAACAGACCGATCCAGACATCATTAGATATGTGACTATCACTGATGAACTTCTGAATCTGTTGACTCTCATTCTGGTTCCTCACACTGACCAGATCAATGTGATTCTGTCTGCAGTAACTCTGAGCGTCTCTCCAGTTCTTCATCTGATCGACAAAGACGAGACCTGTGCTCACTTTAAGAAAAACACATGGAAACAGATTCATGAATCAGTTTGTTCATCATTCTTATGCTGATTTATGGTTTTCAATGTGAATAAGAGCAGCGAAGCATCAGAAACACGTGTAATTCTAAGACTGTTTCTACAGCTGATGATAATATTCACAGTATATCAATTTAAAAAAGTTACACATAGGTACATAGAGGACAAAAATGTCCATGTCAAAAAACTCATAAAAGTTGAGGCTTGGGAGCCCAGACTTAACTTTGGTATAATTTTAAAGAATACCCTTGGCAGATTATTGCTGAAGTTATTATTTTTTTTATAAGTAAATCCAAAAATAAGTTATATAGGTTTAAGTTTATGAAAATGATTTATGAACATTATTTTATATAAAATATATATTTTATGAAACAAGTTGAACTCTAAAACAGCTAGAAAATCAAAGCCATAGATCTAAATAAGTTGTGTTCCAAATTTGAGGTTGATATCCCAAAAAATGAGCTTTCGGTAAGATTTTGTTTGGGCGCAGTACCAGACTTTCCCCACTGGGTGTCAGCAAAACTCCACTGGTGAACACAGCGATTGGATTTGTTATTTGCATTTGAGTTTTTCTCTCTCAATACTATGAACACACACATGCACACAAACACTTTTTTTTTTATTATTACACACATATAAACCACACTCTGACATCCATACCAACACACCCACACAATTATCATTGCATAATTTATCCAATTGGCTCTATAATATGCCGAAGCAGAAAACAGGAATAAAGCGAATATTTGGTTTATAGGTCAAACCTGAAAAAAATGGCACCATGTGATAAAAAAAATTAAAAATGTAAATTTTGAAGCCTTGCCAACAGAATGAAAGCCTCTTTAAAAAGATTGCATCATTTTATAGTTAAATGGCACAGGGATTAAAAAATGCAGTTTTAATGGGGACATTTTTGTCCAAAAGGTCCTGAGAGGAAGTATTTTGTGTAACTAGTGCAAAATAGATTTTTTTTAAAGGAAATGGTGATGAAATAGTAAAATTCCAATAAAAATACACACCCGTGCCAAAATGTATGCAGTTAGCATTAACACAGGCAAAGAGATTAAAAAAAAAAAAAAAACTGAAAAGGACAAAAATGTCCATAAGGATGCACAAGGGTTAAGTTTTTGCTGATAATAACATTTCTGAATATTGTGATGATTTTCAAACTCTTTACTTCAACATTATGTTTCCTTGCATGATTCTCTGATATATATTCATTACAATTTATGCTGGCCAAAAATCAAGCATAGCGTTAGTTCTGGCAGGTCACGTTAGTCAAGCTCGCATCAGCTGACCCTCAGCTGATCCACATCTACCTATAGGAATACGACACCTATCACCGTATACATATATAAGCTCCTTCAGTATTATCAGAGAATGTCTAATATGGCGAGAAGTTTCACTCTCACTACACTTCCGGCTTCTGAACTGGTTGCAGTTCCACTCTGATTCCATATGAGGGCGCTCACAGGACGAGTGCAGAATGAATGGAGGTCAATGGCGGTATACCCCTCAAAATCCACTTTTCTCAGGATATAATTTTTTGTCTAGTAATTTGAATGTTGTATTCGAAAGGAGATGCAAAGAAATTACACATTGCTGGGTGTTAGATTTTTTAGAGTCACTTATTTGCTTTAAAAAAGTCTTTCAAAATGTCAATGACGTCAGAATGCTGACGTCATTAGCAGAATGCTAGCGTGTTATGGGCAACAACAACTCAACCTGTAAGAAATCAAAACGACATAAGTACTCGTTCATTCAACTTTCGACCTAAAACCCATGTTGAACTTGCAAAATCTACAATCACATCTGAGATTTCTCAACAGCAATCGGGTGAAAGAGACTAATTTAGCCGTCTAGCCCCATTGACTCCCATTCATTTTGCACTCATGGCGAGCGCCCCCAGTGGAACTCTGGTGGTACTACAACCAAAATTCGGTACAATAGGGCTTAATAGGGAGTGGACAGGCTCTCCGTAGACGGGCTCTGGTATTATCAGCAGCTATCGCGTTTCTCAGGAGCAAATTACCCTCCTCCATCCCCAGCTCCTCCTCTCGCCCAGTCAGGATTTGACATTCTGATTCCCCTTGAATCAGAATAATTATTGAATAATGTTGTACTTTAAATCTTGAATTAAATATATTTGCAAATTTTCATGTTGGTTCTGTTCTGTTTACCCCAAGGGGGATTATTGCTGCTCTCCCTGCTCTTATCCATGCTAGGCTGCATGGATGCGCAGGGAGTTCTCGCCCAGAACGGAACCATTCCGCCAATCCAAACTGTATGCTAATTGTCAATCATATTTGACGGTAGTGGTCCTGACAGAACAATGGTTTGACACGTAATTTACAGTATAAATTTAGCTGGAAAAAAACCCTAAAATTAAATCATTAAATTTAATTAATTAAAAATTATTCTCTATGCTCTCTAATGGCAGATTTTGAACGTTATCAACAACAAAAGATCAACATGCATTAATTAAAATCTTTTTTTCCAGTCCAATATTGGTTTGTCTCTAGAAATTTACTTCAAGTTGTGTCCCCTATATTTATGACCACATTAAAAAATATAAGAAATTAGTATTGCATTAAAAATTTTGTAAAGTATATGGTGTATCTTTTTTATGAGAATGTTTATATGAATGTTTATTGAGATTGTATGGAGCTGCACTTACTGTTAGATGAACTGCAGATGAAAGTCCGGCTGTCACTACATGACACATCATGCCATTCTCCATTTTTCATGAAAGCACACTCATGTCCACCATTACGTTGTCCAGGTCCCCAGTTCAGATAGAGCGCAGGTTCACCTGAAGACCACTGCCATTTATCAACACTCGTCCTCTGCAGCCCAATCCGGATATCCTGATTACCTCCATCATTCACACTCTTCTTCAGCTCGTTCATGTCGTTCATGTTGTCAACGGTGGCCAGATCTGTGTAATTCTCTCTGCAGAAACTCTGAGCTTCAGTCCAGGTCTTCCTCACGTTTATAAAGTGATACTGACGCTGAACACATTCAGATACGGAGCAGAGAGCTGTGAAAGAGAGCGTTTGATTTAATGCTTTTCATAACAGGGTCAAACCTGATGAAACTATAAACCATAAATAATACAACAAACACACTCACCAATGAGAAGAAGAATCACATATAGAGTTTGGTCCATTTCTGAGGAAGAAACACATTGAAAAACTCATATTCATCTAATATTAAAACATAATCATATCAGAAAAACTCGATTCATAATCATTAAGACAATATTAACATCAGAAAGTCTAATTGTGTTTGAAGAATGAACATGTTCTTACTTTAGAGGTCGTGTGTTTCTGTCCTGAGTCTGATGTTTCTGTCTGCAGATTTAAACTACGTGATTATTATATCTGCTCTCTTCCCTCATTCAGCTCATCACGTCATTTGTTTATTTCTCTGAAAACCCCTATTTCATATTTTACTTCCTCTATATTTGTGTGTTTCTCCAACTCGTTCCCCTTATTTGCATCTTGACGTCTGTGTCAGTGTGTATCAGTCTATGTTAATATGGACCTTAATCAGAACATTGTATACATATGAACATTCATAATTTACATTTGAACATTAATAACTAAACAATTCTCTAATGTTATTGCTGGACTGTATAACTCGTGTATCATCCCTGTTCAATTTGACGTGTGTTTGTGTTTCTCTGTTTTTGGTCACTTTTTATCTGTTTGTGTGTGAACTGAACAATCCACTAATGATCTGATTGATGAGGGTTGAGTTCATTAGTGAAGACTGGTGATACTGGTTACTGAGAGCCTTTAAAAACCCCTGTTTGAGACTCCAGTCAAAGAGAGTTTGTGTGTCTGAAATCACAATCTCTCTTTAAGTCTGTACTTCTTTTGAACAAGAAATTACTTCATGACCAGTAAAAAATAATGTTCTATATAGTATGTGTGTGTGTGTGTGTGTGTGTGTGTGTGTGTGTGTGTGTGTGTGTGTGTGTGTGTGTGTATGTGTATGTGTATGTGTATGTGTATGTGTATGTGTGTGTGTGTGTGTGTGTGTGTGTGTGTGTGGTATGAATGTAATGCAGATGTACTACATTCGCCATGTTGTCATTATCATGTGACCTACCAGCGTCAGTTGCGTCGCTTCACTACCATTCATCAATCCTCTCCTGTGGCCTCATGGG
Organism: Rutilus rutilus; assembly: GCA_021464565.1. NCBI lineage: Eukaryota > Metazoa > Chordata > Actinopteri > Cypriniformes > Leuciscidae > Rutilus > Rutilus rutilus. Next base: position 6,115,789 of record JAJAQA010000003.1, read on the forward strand.
ATAGTAAAGTGTCCATCATATACACACTTCAGAATCTCACAGGAAGAAGTAGGTCATCCGGGTACTTTTAACAACTCTTTTATGAGTACTGTGAACTCAGACATACTTCTACTGTCACATACTGTTTTCACCTACTATATAGTGATGAATGGGATTTCAGATGTAGCCTTTGTGTTGAGAAGAGGGTTTGAGGGATTAGAAAAGACAAGATGAAGAGAAAGGAAAGATGTCTCGTCACCACCGCTGGTGTTGAGGAGGTGATCATGACAGACATTCACAGCAGAGACGAGATAAAGACATTAAAGTGCTCATATCATGCTTTCATTCCCCTGAAGTCCATTTCTAATGTTAGTAAAGGTTGTTGGACTCTCATTATCTCACTGTAATAATATCATCATCTTCTGCTGCTGCTGTTTCAGAATAAACGTGTCTTTATTTCCTCCGTCTAAATACTTGATTGTGATTGGCTAGAATACAGACATTAAAACATTGTTATGTGTTTTTAGAATTCATCTCTTTGTGATTTTATTTTATTTTATTTTTGTTTTGTTTCATACTACTGCTGTTTACTGTGTTTTTATTTATATATATATATATATATATAAAACATGAACACATCTGCATGCAAACACATCCTCATCACTCATTTGCTTATGTACGGACCACATTTAGACATTCAGGATGGATGATATTTACATCTCTGATGTGGAAAAGAAGGATAAACACCATTGACCTTTAAAGAGATGCAATCAAATCATTTTTGAGTGGTTCAAAACTTGGTCTTTTTTAGATATGCCATCTAAACAAAACAAAAAATGGACTTCATTCAATCTGGTGGGCGTCATTCAAGTAGTCGAGTGGATGAGTCAAAATCTAAAAAAAAAAAAAAAAAAAAAAAAACATATATTTTCTAAAACATGTTTAAAGTCCTCTGACTTTATGAAGTGAATGAACTTCTCTCTATAAGTTATTGAATAAAAGTTGGTTCCCTTTCGAAACATTCACTCGTATATTGCGTCGCTAGACACTATGAGGAAAACTCATTTTCTCTGACGCCTTTAATTCAAAAGCGCAGTGGCACTGCCATAACAGAGCGGCGATCTGGGATCTGAGTACGGTGACTCGAGGTTACTCACTCCAGTTCGCTCGCAGACCTCTGTAACGACTGAGACAAGTCAGACACAAGTATTTGTTATAGTTTAATAAATAATATTTAAAACTCACTCTGGGATCTGTGGCCCCATCCCCCCAAACAGGGCAAGAAGGTCTTAGTTAGCATGACCACGATCAGATAAGTTGGTTTTATGACTGTTAGCAATGTGAACGGGGCCCCTGCCACAAGACCTACAGACATCAGAACAGACTTTCCTGCATTCATTTATCGATGAACTGATTAACATGAAATTAACATGCATCCCAGAACATTTTTTGGTCAAGCAAACCCAGAGAGGTGGGGCCTTTCTCAGGCTTTATTAGAGAGAAATCCACAGTTACCCTCCTCTCTCTTCTGGCCTTAAAGGAACACTTCGACTTTTTGGGACTTTAGCTTATTCACCGTATCCCCCAGAGTTAGATAAGTCCATACATACCTTTTTCATCTCCGTGTGTGCTGTAAGTCTGTTTGACGCACCCACCGCTAGCCTAGCTTAGCACAAAGACTGGATGTAAATGGCTACAGCTAGCATACTGCTCCCAATAAGTGACAAAATAACGCCAACATTTTCCTATTTACATGTTGTGATTTGTATAGTCACAGTGTGTACAAATAACAAGGTCATATGAGACACAGCCATTTTTTAAACGTTTAACCCTCTGAGGTCGGCAAACGCGCGGGCGCGTTTTGCTGGATTTTCTCCACATTGTAGAACCATAAACTTAAATTACTCCGTCATTTATGGTCATACAGAAAAGAGAAATATAAAAAAAGAATCTGTGATATTTCTACTTTTGTATGTGTCCACTTACAATCAAATCAAAACATTGTGCTTTTGTAAAATAAAGAAAATAAACAGGGTGTGCGTTCTGCCTCTCCGTCGCGGTGAACTTTTTTTTCTTGAGCACGTCTATAAACTGAAACAAAACTCAGCGAATACTTGTCACACATTTATGAGCCATACACCTTTATAAACATTTAAGTGTGTACTTTTAAAACGATCGGGTTCAAAACGAAAACAAATATTCTCTGTTTAAGTAATTTGTATAAAACCAACAAGATGTCCAGCTTCTCAAACTTGCTCATTACAGTTAATTTGGCCACGCCTACTCGCGCAAAAGATATTCACATGCAAATCTCCACATGGAACGCGATCGCGCTCATTACCTCAAAAACAAAACACCAAAACACTTCACTTTTCGTCGAGTTAGGCGCACCGTGAGCTTACATTGGATTTAGGCTACCTCAGAAGAAGAAGAACGCGATTTGAAGACAAGAAAGATTTAAGGTAAGAAATTCTTACATATTAGTTTGTTATTGTTGCATAAATGTCACATTGCAGTTGAACTGTTGCTAGATATATGGGGAATATTATAATATTTAGACCCGTGTTTACTGTTAGGCCTACTGTGTTTGTGGATATCTGGTCAAACGTAGATATGTATGGTAACCATAGTGTTGTCACGATACCAAAATTATTGTTTCGATACCGATACCAAGTCAAGTATTGCGATTTCGATACTTTTCCGATACTTTTCCTGAAAAGGGAGAAACACTCTCAAATATCATTGCTGTGCTTTATTTTAAAACCGGGACAACATTCTAATCATATAACACAATAATAAATGAACATATGAACAGCAGATATATTAAACATTTGAACAAAATATGAAATATCAAAATATATAAAAAAAATTAGAGCAATGACATTCAAGGTAAAAAAAATAAAATAAATTTAGCAGCATTATCTCTTTTATCATAAGAAACATAAGAGTTACCGGTAACTTTATCTTGATTCTGAACTTTTAATAAAAATATGAACAGCGATTATATTAAACAATGTTTAATATTGGTAACATATGATAAGCCTCATTGGTGATATATTTGACATGTGGGGAGAGAGTGGAAGGCCTATACTTCATGTTAAACATAAATATATAGCAGCAAAGACAACGTCGGCAGTGTTGACGGCAAAATAGGCTACAGAATATTTCGTTCTGTATTGAGAGGTGCAATATTTGAAAATCAATAAAAAAAATTTAAATTACATTTATATTGTATTTATGTCAAAACCTAGAGACTTTCAAACATCAAAATGTAATTTATTAATATGTATTCGTGTCAAAATGACATAGAAACATCTTTCCCTATTCTATTTTGCCTGGAAACGCTTGCGTGTTGCGTGAAAAATAGGCGTCGGTTCTATTTCTGGCATGCATGGGTTTTCCGCGCGTCTCGAGCTGCGCCTGAGTGCGTCACGCAGCCAGTTAAATATTTTATTTCGCAGGCCGAAATAAAAACGGACACGCCACGCAGCCAGTGTGTCGCCGGCCTTACAAATCTGGAACGCGGTCATTCTTAGAAGTTTCGATACTAATACATTTAGGAATCGTGACGTTTTTAATTTCCGCTTTACTTTTGAAGTATCGGTGCACCGTGCAACAGAGCCAGGTAGGCAACGTACTTCCATATGTCACTCCTCGCGTCATCTTTTTCTACGATGTGGACCACTTGTGCTGCACATGCAGCCATCTCGCTGTAGTGTTTTGTCACATGACACTGACAGCGGCAGCTTCTTTGCTGCGTGCTTCAGGAAAAAAAAAAACAGACGTCCATAGAGCGATAGGGAGGCGTTTTTTTTTAAGTATCGATACTGATAAATTTAGGTATCGTGACGTTTTTAATTTCCGAGTATCGCGATACTTTTGAAGTATCGGTACACTGTGCAACACTAGGTAACCATAATGTTTTATATTTGAGCGCGATCGCGTTTGAATGTATCATATTTTGCAGCGCGATCGCGTTTGAATGTATCATTTGAAAATTTGAAAAGCAAAACACACCAAACGGCTTCATGTTTTTACTATTATCTCATTTCATATCATCATAACGAATGGAAACATTTGAAGTAACATGATAATCAATATATTTTTCTCTAGCTTGGTTGTTACTGAAATCTTTTGGAAGATTTATACTGCTATCTATTGTTATTATTATTTTACCCAGCACTGCGCATAGCCTATGCCTACAAGGCACAACAAACCTGGTGTTCATTATATTATATATTGTTGGAAACATTTGTGTGTGTGTGTGTATTTTGTGAATTTTAAAAAGCAATTTTAACCAGAAAAATCTAATATTTATTTCCAAAATCGTGCAGGCCTTTCTCTTGATATCAGTATGTTCACTTTTTTTTTCAGGGCCCAGATGCCACTGAGTCCTGCCGACTTCAACATTCACATGAGTCTCTCTCTGGAACATGAACATGGTAAAGTGAAAATCAAACACCTTGGAAATGAAAGGTATGTACAATGTTTTTAGGAATGGCACATAGGTCTCTGTCTTTCAATAAGTGCTTTTTTGCCATTTGTTGTGTCTATTTGGATTATGTTGTGTAAATAAATCCAAACAATCTAAAAGCCATTCTTTTTTAAATCTCCTCATTTACAGTATTGTGCAAGGTTGCTCAGAATGACAGGGGCCTGATAGCTCCTAATAGGGCCGTTAGGGGAGTGTCTTTGTCTTTCTCAGGTGTGAAAATCCATACATATTAATAGAGCTTTCTCACACAAAACACGTCGTAAAATTTTTAAATCAATATATTGTCTTCTCTGAATGAGCAGTCAGGGTGATTTTCACATAGTTTTAGAGCAAATATTCTAGGCTATGTCATACAATTTTCAAAAGTCTTGTGAAGAAATAATCAGTAGGGGTTTCATGGCCTTATTTCAGTGAGAATTTTTTTTTTGTATTTTCACAAACCACGCATAAATGTCATTATCTCAAAACTACAAACTTTTACATACATGCTGCTGATATATTTTTGTAGCAGAGTTTGTGCTGAATACAGTGTAATTAGACTTGAAAATGTCACAAGTAACAGAAATAACCAGAAATGTCAGAGCATGTCAGAACACCTCCAGGGCCCAGAAAACAGCTCAGACCTCAGAGGGTTAAATACTGGGATCTATTTTCTCAGAAGGCGAAGCACTGCTACTTGGGCGGAGTGATTAGCACAGCACCCGAGAAGAGCCGTGGTGAGGAGCGGAGAGTTCGCTCAGAGTTGGAGTAATAGAGTCAGCAATTACTAGATAATAAATGCAATGTTTACAATCATGGGTGTTCGCTGTATTGTAAAGAGCTGCAACAATCAACAGGGGAGACCAGGTAAGAACATCAACTCAGAACATTTCACTGAGGACGACTATTTTGAAAAAATGGAATTTGCCACACGGATCATGAAACGTGTGCTGAAGGATACGGCCATCCCATCGATAGTAAAGACAGGACAAAGTGGATCACCTGCGGCTGCGGTAAGTGTTCCGTTATGTTTTTAGATGACTAGCCTACTGTTACAGTGCCATTAGCTAGATGTAATGTAACCTTAGTGACACTACTATTACAGTTGTTCCCGGGCTCCATGTATCCCCTGTAATGTTAGTATTGTGTTGTCACAAACGCGCTCTATCGCCCCAGTAACAAATAAGCGGCGCTAAAGGTAACTTTCAGGACTGTAGCCTTCAACTTGCTAATGAATTGGAGGGGGGGATGGGCAGTTTTCATTTTTGAGAAACAGTGGCCTTGTTTGTGAAATAGTAGGCTACTCCCGTTCTGATTCTCCCCTCGACCTCAGTCTGTTTGGCATCTTGTCTATCAGCTTTCAAAGTTTGTAACTCCTCGTCTGTGTATTCTAGAGTTCTCAACGGGCCTGAAAATTACAACCCGACCCGACCCGGCCCGTGGCTTTTAAAGCCCGGACCCGAAGTAACCCGACACATCAACATGAATTATCTGCCCGAACCCGGCCCGCGGGTCAAACAACTGAACAACCAACTGAAACAATCAACTTTAAATAGGCTGTAGTAGCGACGCTGAATTCACCTGCGGCAAGTTTACCTTTCACCAACTCCATCTTATTCTCCAGGCTAAAGGCGTGCACGCAGCGGTGTCTGCCCCCGCCCCTCTCCATGATGCACATTGCACGCAGCAGCCAGACTTTCTTTACGGTGCGATGAATATTATTTAAATGTTGTTGTTGTTTTTTTCACTGAGCGGAAAAGATTAAGCCAGAGGTCTGACCCGACCCGAGTTATTTGATTATATTTTCGACCCGAACCCGGCCCGAACCCGCGGGTCCCGTCGGGTTTGTCAGGCCGACCCGACCCGTTGAGAACTCTAGTGTATTCTGGCTCAAAACGATATGGTTCTGGATCTTGGTTTGATACCAAATAAAAATCCTCTGACAATTCCTCAAAGTCAGCCATGATCACGAATCACATTCGCTACTAGCTAGTCACGTTGGTTTTGTTGACGGAACGGCGCTTCTCGGGTGCTGCGCTAATCACTCCGCCCAAGTAGCAGTGCTTCGCCTTCTGAGAAAATAGTTCCCAGTATTTAAACGTTTAAAAAATGGCTGTGTCTCATATGACCTTGTTATTTGTACACACTGTGACAAATCACAACATGTAAATAGGAAAATGTTGGCGTTATTTTGTCACTTATTGGGATTAGTATGCTAGCTGTAGCCATTTACATCCAGTCTTTGTGCTAAGCTAGGCTAGCGGTGGGTGCGTCAAACAGACTTACAGCACGCACGGAGATGAAAAAGGTATGTATGGACTTATCTAACTCTGGGGGATACGGTGAATAAGCTAAAGTCCCAAAAAGTCGAAGTGTTCCTTTAACTGCTGCTTCTCCTGTGGGGACGATCTGCACTCCAGCCATGAGAACAGAGTCGAACTAACCATGCAAGTTCATCATATCTTCGCCATCCAGCGGAGAAGAAAACTATTGCAACTTGTACAGTAACATTTTACACTCACGGACCATTCAAGAATTGTGTCCATTGCACAGACCATGCAAGTATCAATTTAATGAGGTGCTCTGAAAATGATAAGCTGATGGTTCTTTTCATAGTTAAATAGATATTTTCCATAGTTCCATTTCCTGCTACTGGTTCCATATCACTCACCATTTTACCTATGCATGTATGTACAGTATGTATGTATGTTTAGTTTATGTTTGTGATTTAGTTAATAAAACTTGAGCACAATATATATTTGGTTCTGATTCTCTGCTTGCAACAAAGTCTATTTTACGATCTTGATCTTGTTGCTCTAATCGTACATGCTAAGAAATAACTATTTTTCAGTGGCCATGAAAGATACTTTTCTTAGAATAAATGAATAATCAAAAGAGTTTGTTGGATGAACTGATTAATTGATTGTAAAATTAATTTACCTACATCAAGTTAATTCAATTAACTGACCCAACTATTAATAATTAATCATAAAATGTTATGAGTTATTATTAATATTTCCCCTTTGAGTTAACTTGTTACACCTCCCCGATTCGCGGGCATAGTCGATACATCGATGAAGAGCAACGTGGTTCAAGTCCTCCGCGTCAAACTAATGAGCTTACTTTCACTTAAGACCGCATTAGTGCTAGCATTAGCATCGGTCAAGCGAGTGGGAGACCTACAAGCTCCCTCTGTCAGCGCTTCCTGCCTCGAGTTTGGGCCTAACGACTCCAAGGTTGTCCTCAAGCTGAGGCATGGCTACGTGCCCAAAGTGCTCTCTACTCTCTACTGATTACGCTGTCCGTTCTTCCCGATTCAGAAGACGAGTGTCAACCTCACTTACTCTGCCCTGTTCAGGCCTTAAGAGTATACATTCAGCGCTCTGCCGAAGCAGAGACTATCCCGTTGGGTAGTGGATGCTATCGCGTTAGCTTACGATTCGGTGGGCCTTCAATGCCCCCTCGGAGTCAGAGCTCACTCTACCAGAGGCGTGTCTATTGGTGACATCTGTGCGACAGCCGGCTGGTCCTTGCCGTCCACCTTCGACAGATTTTACAATTTGGAGGTCCCTGCGCTGCAGCCACAAATCCTCTCTGTCTATCTGGAGTTGACCTCGAGGCAAGCTCAACCCGCTATTACCCTTCCAGAGGCTCCGATCTCAGTCCGAGCCCTTCATTGAAGGCATATCTTGCTCTTCTCCCTACGCATAGGGACCCTCAATGGAGCGTTCCAGGCTAGGGCCACAGAACATGTCGTTCTGCTCATAAGCACGGCGTGATTGGATTGGTTCCCCATAGCGTCAAGTGACGCAATACGAGTAAACATTTCTAAAGGGAATGTTAGGTTACTTACGTAACCTTGGTTCCCTGAGATAATGGGAATGAGTATTGTGTGGACGGCTGTGCTATATCGCTTCACATCTAGCATTCATTGCTTCATTCAAATGAAACTTGATTCCTATGGCGAAATGAGCTGCTTTTATAGACAGACGGCCAGCTGCAATTGGCTCGCTCAGACACACTGTTTCGCCATGGGTTCGTGCAATTCCCCCTGAGCAGCCGATGAGCGCGCTCAGATCACTGCTCTGTTATGGCTGTGCAGTGGCACTGCGCTTTTGAATTATAGGCTTAAAAATTTGTAGAAAAGGAGTTTTCCCCATAGCTGTCACGGACACACCCTCGTCAGCACCAGTTCCAGACACCTTCACTCCACCCACTCGCTCACTATCCCCGGATTTCTAATTGTCATCACCTGCCCTCATCACCTGTCCTCACTCATCACCATCATCTCCAGCACTCGAGACACACGCTCACTTCAGTTCACTGTTCGGTCTCGTCAATACCTCACCGAGATACCCGACTCCTCATGATTTACTTACCTGCTCAGCTATCTACGATCCTTGTTCCTGTTCCCGTCTGGTCCTGGTCTCATCCTGTGTCTCGTCTCGTCAATCTGGTTCCCTGTCTCGTCTGTCCGGTTCCTGGCTCACCGGTTCATCATCCACCACGCAATACAGATACGACCATCAGTGAACTTCACAAATCCTACACTACTACTTCCAGTTTATCATCTGCCTAATCCACTACGTGCTGTTAAAGGAGAACTCTGGTCAATTTTAACATTGAGCTCATTTTTTTGTACATTTGGAGTGCTGTCAGTACAGAGAACAACGACAAAAATCGGGGTTGCCTACACCGAGTTATTCTATTTTTAAAATTTGCCAGCGCAAATACCTGTGTTTACATCCTGTTTTCGGTTGAAGTCCAAAGTAGTCGATTGCCGAGTTCACGCGCGTGATCATAGCAACTAAACCTATGCGCGTGAACTCGGCAATCGACTACTTTGGACTTCAACCGAAAACAGGATGTAAACACAGGTATTTGCGCTGGCTTAAATAACATCATTTTTATACATATCTTTCACATCTACTGCAGTCAGATTCACTCGTGTTCACTCCGAAGGAATCACTCACATGACCTGTGCACTTGTAATGACACATCAAGGATGTCAAGAGGCTAAAAGCAGGTTTACTACTTGCCCCATTGAAGTCAACAGGGTGCAAATTTTAAAAATAGAATAACTCGGTGTAGGCAACCCCGATTTTTGTCGTTGTTCTCTGTACTGACAGCACTCCAAATGTACAAAAAAAATGAGCTCAATGTTAAAATTGACCGGAGATCTCCTTTAATAAAGTCTATTGTGCATTACCTGTCTGTGTCCTGCGCTTCCCTGACAATAGCGTCTAGCGATGCCATACAAGTTGCCGTTATCTAAGGGAACCGAGGTTACGTAAGTAACCGAGACATTATCTCCTTATATTGAACATACACTCATATCATCTTAAATAAATACTAGTACATTAATTAAACCCATAACAGATATTTAATTCTGAAAGCTTGTAGACAGTGAAGTCATATTAATGCATTTCTTTGGAAGATCACATAAGCTGCAAGACAGCATGAACATATGAAAATAAAAGGTTTTTTTTTTTTTTTTTCTGATAAATATCTGATGCCTTAACATCTTTAAAGTAACAACATGTATTTTTTCAACCTTCATAATATATTTCCAAGACCCTTGTGATGGTACATCGACTTACAATAGGTTGAATGACACGTCTGCCAGAGCCTGACGGGGTCTGTATCGCTTTTACTGGCACTATGTAACTTCGGGGTGCGGGTAGTAACCAGCGCTCAAAAAGAACTACAAAATTCGACTGCTTTACGGCATACGTCACTTCGCTTCCTCACTTCCTCAAATTCGGCCGTGACAGGCCAACCAGCGCGTTTGTTTTCGTGCGTGTGTTTTCGTCATGGCTGAAGCAGCAGCGAAACGTAAGAAGTCGGTTTTGTCGGAGTAGAGTCGGAAGAGGAAAAGGGAGAGTGATAAACTGAAAGGCAGGACGAGGATCAATATTGGTCGAGCGTTTGCTCGCTGGCGTGAGCTTATCGTCAGACCGATGCTGACTTGGCCGTCATGCTGTTGAACTAGTAAGTACATTGCTTGCATACTATCTTTAGTTTTTCTAATCTGTTGTCTGCCTGGCTACGTTACGGAAACTATCTGGTCCTCCATTTATCTTCATGAATCAGCTAACGTTAGTAGATGAGCGAATTATCAATCTGGTAGCTAGTAAACACTAACATGCTAGTTTTAGATGGTTAGGATGCTATCGCTATCATTCTCGTTCAGATTTGAGCATTGCAATCGACATGCAAATCGCAAATGTTTGAGTTAAAATGTTTAGTCTACTAAACATGTATAAATTATGAAAGGAGGAAGATTAATAATATTATCATTGCCCATATGAAAAAAACCTGCATGCTTCATATACAGTAACAGCCCGTTCTCATCCCAAGTCGTCATATACTGACGCTTTCAAAATTTCTTCAATATCTGACGCACAAAGCACCCTTTAGCGTCCATATGAGACGCATAACCCTACCACAGACCTAAACCTACCCATAACCGAAGCGTCTCATATTGACGCTAAGGGTGCTTTGTGCGTCGGATATTGAAGAATGTTTGAAAGTGACGATTTGGGGATGAGAATGCGTTGACAGTAACCGTAAATCATTTTACGACAGCGGTAATGGACAATTCCGCTTCCAACCTGTAGGGCGACCGCAGAGGAAAAGTTCCATGTTGTTGCTTTAAACAAACTTTCACAAATATGTCAACTCAAAAGCCCTGAAGAGTTACAATCTCATTTACATATGACAATGAAAATTTGTATGAATATTATAGACAACCAAATTAAAACATTACTTTTTTGTGAAAATTCTTATTTTGTTGTTTCATACTCCTGCTGTTTACTGTTTTTTTATTTTGTCTGTAACACATGAACACATTTGCATGTAAACATCCTCATCACTCATTTGTTTATGTCCCCGTTTAGACATTCAGGATGGACAAAATTTACATGTCTGACGTGAAGGAGAAGAAACAGTGAGTGTTATTGTTCTAGTCATATTTCATTCAATTTAATTCAGGCTTATTCATTTGCAGAGATGGGTATAAATATATTGTTACGTCCCAGGTCTAGGGTCCAGGAGTATAACATAAATAAAGTCTTTACACCTGACTGCTAATTTTATTTATAAAAAAAAATTGTTAAAATGGTCACTGTCAGCACATGACATCAAAAAGGAAGCATATTGACTTCAGGGTTGGGTCAAGGCCAGAATAACAAACAAAAACTGAATCTACCCTTTTCCCCAAAGAAAACATATTACCCTATCAAAGAAAAAGTCTAAACTAAACACAGGTACTGAACTGACTCCCTTACTAACCAAAAAAAAAACATTAAAAAACAAGAGAAAATGAATGTTCACAACAAAGAAAATGGCACCCAACCCCTACAGCTTCTATGTTTAAGTGATATTGACAGTATTTATAGTAACAAAACTACTATTTTCACAACAACTAGTTTAACAACAACACTTTCCTCACATCCTAAAAGAGCATCAGCGATAAGATTTTCTGCACCCTTCTTGTGGCGTATGTCAAAGTTAAAATCCTGGACCACCAAAGACCTAGCCTGACAAGCCAGACGAGTGGATGAGTCAAAATCTTAGGAGAAAAAAAAAAAACGGCTTAAAAAACATATTTTCTAACACATGTTTAAAGTCCTCTGACTTTGATTGATAATTTATGGTGTGAATGAACATCTCTCTATAAGTTATTGAATAAAAGTTGGTTCCCTTTCGACACATTTACTCCTATTGTGTCGCTAGACACTATGGGGAAAACTCATTTTCTCGGAACTTTGAAGCCTTTCATTCAAAAGCGCAGTGGCACTGCCATAACAGAGCGGCGATCTGGGATCTGAGTACGGTGACTCGAGGTTACTCACTCCAGTTCACTCGCAGGCCTCCCGGATCCTCCAGCATAGTCGAATACTTCGATGAAGAGCAACGTGGTTCACGTCCTCCACGCCAAACTAATGAGCTTACTTTCACTTAAGACCGCATTACTGCTAGCATTAGTATCGGTCAAGCGAGTGGGTGACCTGCAAGTGCTCTCTGTCAGCGCTTCCTGCCTCGAGTTTGGGCCTAACGACTCCAAGGTTGTCCTCAAGCCGAGGCATGGCTACGTGCCCAAAGTGCTCTCTACTCCTTTCAGAGCACAAGTGATTACGCTGTCCGTTCTTCCCGATTCAGAAGACGAGTGTCAACCTCACTTACTCTGCCCTGTTCAGGCCTTAAGAGTATACATTCAGCGCTCTGCCGAAGCAGAGACTATCCCGTTGGGTAGAGGATGCTATCACGATGGCTTACGATTCGGTGGGCCTTCAATGCCCCCTCGGAGTCAGAGCTCACTCTACCAGAGGCGTGTCTATTGGTGACATCTGTGCGGCGGCCGGCTGGTCCTTGCTGTCCACCTTCGACAGATTTTACAATTTGGAGGTCCCTGCGCTGCAGGCACAAATCCTCTCTGTCTATCTGGAGTTGACCTCGAGGCAAGCTCAACCCGCTATTACCCTTCCAGAGGCTCTGATCTCAGTCCGAGCCCTTCATTGTAGGCATATCTTGCTCTTCCCTACCCCTACGCATAGGGACCCTCAATGGAGCGTTCCAGGCTAGGGCCACAGAACATGTCCTCCTGCTCATAAGCACGGCGTGATTGGATTGGTTCCCCATAGCGTCAAGCGAAGCAATACGAGTAAACATTTAGAAAGGGAACGTCTCAGTTACTTACGCAACCTTTGTTCCCTGAGATAACGGGAATGAGTATTGTGTGGACGGCTGTGCTATATCGCTTCACGCCTGGTGTTCATTGCTTCATTCAAATTAAACTTGATTCCTATGGCGAAATGAGCTGCTTTTATAGGCAGACGCCCAGCCGCGATTGGCTCGCTCAGACACGCTGTTTCGCCACGGGTTCGTGCAGTTCCCCCTGAGCAGCCGATGAGCGCGCTCAGATCACCGCTCTGTTACGGCTGTGCAGTGGCACTGCGCTTTTGAATTATGTAAGTGATTAGTAAGTAGGCTATGCAAGTAACCGAAACGTTATCTCCTTATATTGAACATATAACATCATATGATCTTAAATAAATACTAGTACATTAATTAAACCCATAACTGATATTTAATAATGGAAGCTTGTAGACAGTGAAGTCATATTAATGTATTTCTTTGGAAGATCACATAAGCTGCTAGACAGCATGAACATATGAAAATAAAAGTTTTTTTTTCTGATAAATATCTGATGCCTTGACATCTTTAAACAAACTTTCACAAATATGTCAACTCAAAAGCCCTGAAGAGTTACAATCTCATTTACATATGACAATGAAACTTTGTTTGAATATTTGTTTGAAAATTAAAATAAAACATTATTTTTTGTGAAAATTCTTTTGTTGTTTCATACTCCTGCTGTTTACAGTTTTTTTTTTTTTTTTTGTCTATAACACATGAACACATTTGCATGTAAACACATCCTCATCACTCATTTGTTTATGTCCCCGTTTAGACGTTCAGGCTGGACAATATTTACATTTCTGACGTGAAACAGAAGGAGAAACAGTGTGTGTTATTGTTCTAGTCATATTTCATTCAATTTAATTCAGGTTTATTCATTTGCAGAGATGGGTATAAATATATTGTTACGTCCCAGGTCTAGGGTCCAGGAGAATAACATAAATAAAAGTCTTTACACCTGACTGCTAATTTTATTTATTAAAAAGTTGTTAAAATTGTCACTGTCAGCACATGACATCAAAAATGAAGCATATTGACTTCAGGGTTGGGTCAAGGCCAAAATAACAAACAAAAACTGAATCTAACCTTTTACCTAAAGAAAACTTATTACCCAATCAAACAAAAAGTCTAAACTAAACACAGGTACTGAACTGACTCCCTTACTAACCAAGGGTTAAAGTTGGTTAAGGTTGTTAAGCCCACCCTTCGACTCTATACACAATGTGATTGGCCTGACTAGAGTTTGTTTTTTCCAGATCGCAAGCCAACGGAGAGTTGCTAGATGACACTGGCTGCAAATTACATTTGCTTCCGCTAGGGTGGATCTAGGTTTCTAGGCTTTTAATGTTGTTTATATGTGTATGTGGTGTTTTTAATATGCTTTAAGACAAACAATGTGTAAATTCATAAGTTGACACCATTGCTGAGTATTTTCTTCTTAAAACTGCAGTGAACCAAAGACAGTCTCAAAAACACACTTTGAAATTGCTGGTGTTTCTGATGTCACCATCTACCTGGTAACATTTTATTTTCCCTCTACACTGTTCATTACGGCATAGGGTGCTTCGACATTATTGTATACAGTATGGTGTGCTGGTGAGCATGTGAATATGCAAGTGATGGTGATGGTTGTGGTATGAAACTTTGCCGTGCACGGAATAAAGTTGTAAGAGTTAAAAACATTGGGTTTATTTTGATTTTTGAGTAACATGGTAACAGAAGATGGTTGAAGGATGGCAGCTAGTTATAAAGTTCCGCTGAAGTTTGATGAAGCCAGGCCATATGAGTGTTGGAAGAATGAAGTTAATATCTGGACACGGTTACCGATCTCCATAAAAAGAAGCAAGCCCTTGCTGTTGCCAAACAGTGGTGGTGGATCTGCACGAGTTGAAGCCAGGTGTGTGGTATCTTCACATTATCGACCACGTCACATGTTTCAGCACTGGAAACATTGTTAAAACAAAAAAGTCATCTGAAATTGTCAACTCCTTTATTCACACTTGGATAAGTGTCCATGGCGCCCCCCAGAGGCTATACAGTGACAATGGTGGAGAATTCAACAATGAAGAGATCAGAGACATGGCTGAAAACTTTAACATTGAGACAAGAACAACAGCAGGATATAGTCCTTGGAGCAACAGACTACTTGAGAGACATAATCAAACGCTAACTGATATAATCCAGAAGGTCAAACGAGAAAATGGATGAGACTGGCACACTGCCCTTGAGTGGGCCCTCATGGCTAAGAACAGTATGTTGAATGTTCATGGCTACAGCCCATATCAATAGCTGGGTTTCAGTCACGTGATTATGATGATGCACGAAGGAGGGGCGATTTCAGATAGAGGACAGGAAGTAAACATGGAGAATACGTCTATGGAAGAAACCGTTGCGTAGTGTCCGTATTGTACCTTTATGCGATTTTTTTTTTTGACCGTCCGTTTACACGTTCTTTCAACTCTGACCCATATCCGATTCATGTGTTTACACTTGCCATACTATCTGAAACATCGCGCATGCTTAAAGGGTTAAATTCTCTTGCACAGATGGACGGACACGAAATATTCTTGATCCTAGCTCTGCGATGTATGCGAAGTTCGCCAAACATCACCATGATTTTGAGGCGAAGGAGGACGAAAAGTGCCATCATTGCAGATTGCGTATATATGCTTCAGTTATTGTGGAAGAGAGATTTCAGGATGGGTGGGAGCATATTCTGTTGAAATATTGGCTTTAACTGCGGAGACGTTGCCTAATGCCTCAGAAAATCCGATCTGCCTGTTTACATGACAGTCGCATTGGCACATATCCGATTTATTTCCACATATGAATGAGGCCTGAAACCGATCTCGAAATATCCAAATGCATGCGTTTTTTTTCCTGTTTACACTGTCATAGAACACATCGGATCTGTGTCACATATGAGCAAAAAATCGGAATTGGGTCACATTTCACTGACAGTGTAAACGAGGCCTAAGTAAATGAGCATTTAACGACAATGTATTGCTATATAAACATAGACAACGAAAACACGTTGGCTAGCTAACATACCTCCGACGAAGTGGTCGCTGCAGACACGGGCATTAATAGACTCTGCTCCTCCCGACAGCAGACGTAACTTACGTTAAAAATTCACTTTTTACGGCGCTGTTCTGTGAGATTTTTACATTTCTCACCTTTATGAGTGACAATCTTCGGTACGCTATAAAAACCCTTTCCCTTTTCTCGATTAGAACGATTGGAGCAGCCGTAAACTACACAAAACATTGGCATTTTTTCAGACGGCAGATCCTCAGCTATTTCACTCCCTGGCCTCCATCTGAATTTCACGCTTTCGCGATGCAGCAGCATGACGTCACGTGAAGCCAACCTATTAGTGTTTGGACAGAATCCTAACCTTCCCTCTGTATTAGATGACAAACTACCTGCTCTAGAAGGCACCACTATGAGTGCTAGAGTTGGAGAACACATTTCTGCTTTACATGCTCCTAGGAAAGGATTCACTGAAGCAGAGTATTCTGAGCGGATAAGGAGGGCACTCATAAACAGCTCAGGCCTACAGACGACATATATGTTACAGGAGACAAAGTCTATTACAAAAGAGCAGGCTGTCCTGAGTGGAAAGGACCAGGGGCCTCATTTATAAACGTTGCGTACGCACAAAAGAAGGCGTACGCCGCTCTCTACGCAATAATTGGTATTTATAAAAAGCAAACTTGACGGGAAAATGTGTGGTCCTTCACGCAAACTCTGACCCAGGCGTACGCACAAAAACGGGTGAAATGAGAAATGGCGACACCGTCGGCAGATGGAAGAAACACGTGAAAGTGTGTGAAACTGTAGACCGTTGTGTAAAAGAAATGGCAATACTGCCTCAGGCTCTCATAAATAACATGAAGACTTCACAAAGCAAGTCTTACAATTAACAGCCTACACGAACACCCGTTTGATCGATCTGCAGTGTAAAACAAACAAAATCGAACGAAGATTACAACAGAAATGCAAATTAACACATATTTGCAAAAAGAAAAGTGAAATATGTTCTGCAATAATATTGGCATGTTATGCAATTCATCCTCATAACACATCTGTAGCTTGTCAGATGCAATCAAATGGATGGTAATAAAATGCCATGATGCCATCACAATGCGTAATGACGTGAGTGAAGTTACGTTTCTTGGATTTCCTCGCTGTGTTTGCCATGATTTCGCAATCGATGAATATTAACTTGTGGGCGTTTCACGGACTATTTATGGGCAACTATAGGCGTGACGCGAAACCGCAAAAGCTGTGCTACATTTAGAATTGATTGTGATTTATTAAGGGAAAACTGCGTAGGATGTGCGTGCGCACGGTTTTATAAATCCAAACATTTCTGTGCGTACGCACGCCCTATGTTTCATCCGTACGCCACTTCTGACGCAAATCCTATGCAAAGTTTTATAAATGAGGCCCCAGGGGTAGTTATCGGTCAAGATGGAGCTGTTGAATTCGTAAGACATGGGAGGACTCTTGTTAGAGTACATCAATCCAGGCTCTGCAAGATAAACACACAGGATCAGGAATCTGCAAAGCCATCTGTTCAAGACAACAGCGAGACAGCAAGTGAAAAATGCATCTTAAACAATGAAACAGAGAGCTCAGATGGTGAAGAAAACACAGACAGCGATCAGGAAAACATCAGCAATAATGAGGTGAATTCAGGAGAAGTCGTTCATCCTAGAACGGCACAAACTGACCATCACAATGTTTGTGGTAACCCCGTCTCTTCTGATTTACTCCCATCTAGCGGTGAAACTGTATATGACCACCAACTGAATATTACTTTCTAGCGCCTCCCTTTCCGAGGGCGTTTTAACTCCTACGGTGGCCGTATTATTTCAAATCTGCCGGCAGTCGCGAGTAATCTCCCCCTCGCATTCGTCACGGTGCCACTGAGTGTAAAAACGCGAAAGGTGAAGCTTGAATTTCCAGGTAAGTCCCTCTTTGGCGAATGTACTTTCAAGATGGAGGCGCAACATGGCTGCCGCCATTCAAGCGACTTGCTCATATGTATTATAAATGGCAGATTTTGCGCTAACGAGAATACTTTATTAGTTGGTGGAAGTAATTACACATGAATGAGAACACATACTTTTGATAGAACAAAGTGTTTTTTGCAAAGAATCAACTTGAAAACATTTCTATTTATAATTTTCTTGTTTACAAGAACATTTTATTAACATGTTAACATGTTATTTCCCCGCTACACTGTTCATTACGGCATAAGGTGCTGCGACACTGTTGTATACGGTATGGTGTGCTGGTGAGCATGTGAATATGCAAGTGACGGTGATGGTTGTGGTATGAAATTTTGCCGTGCACGGAATAAAGTTGTAAGAGTTAAAAATGTTGTGTTTGTTTTGAGTAGCACTACCTTGTAACCAATCAGATCTACGTGTGATCGTCAATGAGTGGATCTCTGAGCTGAGTGAGTGGAGACGGGGCTCATTTGCATATTCATAGAACCGTGTATACTAAATGAGGCAAGGGTGTAGAGTTACATTCAAAATATTTTGCATGAAGAATTTTTTTTCACCGGAAAAAAACTAACAAATATTTAAATATGTAATTTTGGTGATCAAAGATAAGTTTTTAAGGTAGGCTAAACAATAATTGATTACAGGGGGACTTTAATCAACAAGTAGAATCGACCATGACATCCTCACCTTATCGTATTCCTTATTAATGCAGATAATTTGTCACCCAATGCTAGATGGAGTCGTTCATGTTTATGTAAGTTGGGGTTGGGGGTCCTGAACTGGCTGATACAGGAAATCAGCAGCCTAATAAATACGTTGACTGACACAAAGTATTTTGAAAATACAAAAATACTAAACTTAAATTTAAATACAAATTACATTTTGACTTTTTTCAAAATAGTATTTTGTTTTTCAAATACGTATTTTAAACACATGTATCTGAAATACTGCCCATCCCTGTTCATCTGATAGTTACTGCAACGACAAGAAAGTTACTCTATAACTGTGTCCCAATTCAGAGCTGAATCCTTCAAGTTCACGAAGGTCGAAGTGAATGTTGTTAACCGAGACGCTAAAATACTTCCTGTTCCCACTTCCCACCCACCGCTCCTGTCGTGTTAAAATGTTGTTTCAGCGTTGAGCATTGTAGCCAGTCACATGCGGAGAATTCGCTCAAAATGTATGTTCAGAATCAGCACGAGCTTATCCTTTCTCAAATCCCCTCATAAACAACGAAGTCTAGACACGATATAAATAAGAGATTCACTGTGCAGTGCGGACAACTTCAGTGTTTATGACGAGAGTTTTAGTGAGTGCAGAACGCGGTAAGTACGTGATGGCTTAAAAGGAGCGCTATTGACAATCTAAACAATAGTTTTGTTTTTCATGCTTCTAGAGGACCAGCTTACGTTCACACTGTAAATTATAAAGAGGGATAACTGCATTTAAATGTGGGAGTGTATCCGTTACATTTTAGTCACACATTTAACCATAGCAACATGAGAACGTGATAACCAATGCAACATTTTGATTTACATTGTCTAATGTTATGATTTTTGTTACATTTACACTTTAGTCATTAGTTTACATACACCTTGCAGAACCTCCAAAATGTTATTTTTATTTATTGTTTAATAAGAAGGATAAAAAAAAAACATTGTTTCTATTTAGTACTTCCCTGAAAAAGCTTTTTCACGTTAGGCTATGTTTAATAGCCTATAGTCCACAAGACAAAATACATGACAAATGACAACTGTTTTTTTTTTTGTTTTTTTGTAATGGTTGTTCATGAGGAAAAATCCTCCAGCTCCAGCACATTCTTTGCTTTTCCAGCATATTCTGCATATTTGACTCCTTACTAGCAGTGACTATGATTGTGAGATCCATCTTTTCACACTGGTGACAACTGAGGGACTCATACACAACTATTACAAACATTTAGTGATACTCAAGAAGGAAGCATCCGTTAAGAGCCACGGGGTGTAAACTTTTGAACTGGATCATTGGTGTAAATTGTTCTTATTATGTTTTAAAATTAATTAATTCATTTAGTCCTGCCCTTCAGAGGCTAAATAAGATATTAGCATGTAAAACAAAAATAAGAAAAATTTAAACATCACCATCATCTTGCTCAAAAGTTTACCCCTCACTTCTTGAGCATTACCTTGCAGAAAGATGTACGATAGGTAAACGTATGACTGTAAGTACTATTGCAATCATTTTGTAAGGGTTAAAATATTAATTTAAGAGCTCAGTGTTGAGACCTTTCACTGAAGTTTGATTGACAGGCGATCTGACCAATCATAATGCAGATACCCGCCATGTTTTTGTCCGACAAACAAACCAAACCAGTAGATTAAAGTCAGTGGACTTTAACTTGAAAAATGGTGTGTATTGACGTCTTTTTGCAGTTCTGATGTTCATTCATGTTTAATGAACAGGTCTTCTTTACTGTCCCTAGAGTTAAGAGAGAAATTGGGAAATATGCTCTCTGTGTTAGAGCCCCTGGTGACTGGAACAGCCTTCCTGCATCCATTCGCTCGCTTACGTCTTTTCCTCTGTTCCGAACTGCTTTGTTGACATATCTTCAGAATACTTGTCTGTGTTTCTAGCATCTCGGATTTGGCATCGATATGTGTCATGTATGTTTTTATACAGTATATACAGTGCTATGCATAAGTTTAGGCAACCATGCTAAAGTTGACTAAAAAGAGGAATAAAAAATCATATTTTGCAAATTTAACTTAATGCCTTATTTTAAAAAATTAGGAAAAATCCAACCTTTAAGGACACCAATTTTCTTTGTGAATGAATAATGTATCGTAAATAAATAAATGTTCTTCCTTAAAAAACAGGGTGCATAAGTTTGGGCACCACTATGTTAAATTCCCATAGAGGCAGGCAGATTTTTATTTTTAAGTATTTTTTTTTTTTTTTTTTTAGGATACTATGCATCCTGATAAAGTTCCCTTGGCCTTTGGAATTAAAATAGCCCCACATCATCACATAGCCTTCACCATACCTAGAGATTGGCATGGGGTACTTTCCATAAGATCATCTCTCAATGCAAATCAAACTAGCTATTAGGCTAACTGAAATAAAATCATGCCAATCTCTAGGTATAGTGAAGGCTATGTGATGATGTGGGGCTATTTTAATTCCAAAGGCCAAGGGAACTTTATCAGGATGCATAGTATCCTAAAAAAAAAAAAAAAAAAATACTTAAAAATAAAAATCTGCCTGCCTCTATGGGAATTTAACATAGTGGTGCCCAAACTTATGCACCCTGTTTTTTAAGGAAGAACATTTATTTATTTACGATACATTATTCATTCACAAAGAAAATTGGTGTCCTTAAAGGTTGGATTTTTCCTAATTTTTTAAAATAAGGCATTAAGTTAAATTTGCAAAATATGATTTTTTATTCCTCTTTTTAGTCAACTTTAGCATGGTTGCCTAAACTTATGCATAGCACTGTATATGAAAGTCAATCTGTGATGGGTGGGGTTAGTGAGAGCTTTTAACTTTCATAACTGCAGGATGTTTCACTTACAGCAGCCTTAGCATATTGACATCATGAGCCAAGCAATATTGTTTAACACCAGTTACCAGTGTGCACATTAACATTCTCGTGTATCTCAAAAAAGATGAATTGAATTATTTATGTCCAGAGTTCAGATAGCTTTACTGCTTGAAAGTCTTTGTAAAGTTAAATTAAACTGTCTTCCCCTGTATTAAGCATCAGTAGCCACGTCAACTCCACCTCTTTGATTGATTGGCTAGAGGAGTAGCTGTCAATCTAGAACTAGTGGACCAATGGTGATGCTTAAGCCCGCCCTAATTTACATGAAACTCGAACTGCAACATTTGGGAAAGCAAGCGCAGAACATAGAAAGAAGAGCGAAGAGAAAAACAGCACAAGCGTACAAAAGAGTAAAATATGAGCAGAAAATACAAGAAAGTACACAGTAATAAAACCAAGGAAAACATACTTTTTAAGAAAGCATGACCATAAGTTTAAGTTTTGTTCTTGACTACTATTTCAAGGACAATTAGGATCGATGAAAACAAATAAAAAGCTTTTATGTAACTCAAATATTACATATGTTTTCCACAAATAGGCCTATTTAATCCTCTACACTGATGATTGTAGATCCACCCAGCCAAATTGCCACTGTGTGAAATTTGCTGATGACACAGTCATTTACAAATACCTGGGATCAACTTTTGACAACCTGCTAAGGTTTTCCACTAACACAGAGGAAATCCTTAAAAAGTGTCATCAGAGACAATATCTACTTAGGAAGCTGAAGTCATTTGGGGTTAACAAAGTCATTCTTAACACATTTTACTATGCTTTTATTGAAAATGTAATAACCTTCTCATTCATTAGCTGGTTCCACTCCATCACCCTGCAAAACAGAAACCGCCCGTTGAGTGAGGTTAAGGTCTGTTCAAAAATCATTAACCAGCCCGTCCGAACTCTCACTGCCTTATGTGACCAACAGACTGTAAAGGTGGCACGCGGGATTATTAATGACCCCTCTCACATCCTGAGTTTGAGTGGCTACCCTCGGGATGTAGACTCCGTTGTCCGCTTTGTCGGACACAGAGGAGGAAAGCAACCTTCATCCAGAGGGCTGTCCAGCTTATGAACGTTAACAGGAACAAATTAATTTTTATCTGCTTTTTTCACACTCAGATTTTATGTATGATGATATGTGGTATGTAGTGTGTGGTTGTGCAGTGTGCCTGTGTAAGCTACTGTAATGTGCCCTTTTAAATTTCACCCTGGGGACAAATAAAGTGCTTTGAATTGAATTAAATTTTTTGTTTAAAATGATTCCATAATGTAATGAGCCTGAGCCCAAATAAGCCTGATCCTGAGTCAGAAAGGCAACCTGTAAACCCTTATAAGCTTTATAATCATTTTTGATTGGTTGAAAACTTTGAATATATGCCATCTAAACAAACAAAAAGTGGACTTCATTCAATCGAAGTGGTCGAGTCAAAAGCTTAAGAGGGACACAAATAAAAAGGAGGGTTAAAATGTATTTTATTAATGTATTAAAATGCATATATTTTCAAAAAATATGTTTAAAGGTCCTGTTCTTCGTGATCCCATTTTTCAAACTTTAGTTAGTGTGTAATGTTGCTGTTAGAGCATAAATAATACCTGTAAAATTATAAAGCTCAAAGTTCAATGCCAAGCGATATATTTTATTTAACAGAAGTCCCCTTTCAAAGCCTACAGCGAACGGCCGGTTTGGACTACATCCCTCTTCATTTTTGGCGAACAGATGAAATATCTGAGAGAGCAAGACAAAAGGGACTCCAGTATGCATTCGAGGGATATATATCCACAACATAATATGCAAACTTTTAGAGAATAATTTCATCAAAATTGAAGTTAAAGCCTATAAGTCCCAGCGCAAGCAGCAGCGCCTCATACGCTGACCATTCAAATGGGAAACACACAGATTGAGGAACAGCTCATGTTCGTGCACAGCAGGGTGAGTGAAATTTGAAAATAATCTATTAATTATAAATCAAACAGCTTATCCATAAATCTTGTGGAATAAACAAAGACATTAGCCTGACCACTTTGCAGTGATAACATTCTCCCGCTTATATTTTTAGCGTGCCAGGCTAATGCTCACATGTCGTGGAGCAAACGTAGGTGTTTTTGTTAATCCTGTCGAAATTTAGTTGTGAACGGGGCGTCCCACACTGCTTGATCCACGCCCGGCATTTCTCCCCTTGGGTTTTAGGTTTCGGGAAGGGAAAACATTACATCCCCCCGTCCAAACTTTTAGGATACCGGGTATCAGATTTGCACAATCCCTACACACAACGCTTCGGCATGTTTCCCTCGCTCGAAAGCTTGCCAGACCTCCCGCGCCTAGTTACGGTTGCTAAGCCACGATTGGCCTGTGGCGGTTTTCGGGCGTGGCTTAGCGAAGGGTCAGTTCTCAGTAAGATCTTCTGTAGACGTCAGACAGAAATAAAGTTAGTAATAAGTGAAGCTGGTAATGCTGTTAGTGGAGTTGTTATCCTCCTCTGTGAGATCTTCAGAGATTTAATGTCTTCTTTTCTCTTCAGTTGATTTCATCTAAAGCTGTGACTGGAAGACATTTGTAGTTTTGTGTTTTGATTTATCTCTGTCCTTCAGTGATTCTGCTTGTTAACAGCAGATATCTTCAACAATGTTCAATCATCCCTCAATTAATCACTTAATTATTTCATTAACTCCAACCCTGATTCACTGTTACATTTAACGCCCTATAGTGTGCACACTGAGCAGTGTTCATTTCCCATGTTGGACCTACATGGAAACTGAGGACAAAACTGGCTGGGAATCACTCAGATTTCATCACAAAATATATATCTTCATTTGTGTTCTGAAGATTAACAAAAGTCTTACGGGTTTGGAACGACATGAGTGTGAGGACTTAATGACAGAACTTTCATCTTTGGGTGAACTATACCTTTAAGGATCACTAACTTTCTGACTTTAAAAAAATGGCTTAAGGTTGGATGTTATTGAGCAAATAGTGCTCCGTGTTAATACAGTAAATGTCCACACTACTGTTAAAATAACACTGCAGTGTTGGAGTTAATGAGATTAAGTGATGATTGACCATTAGTGAAGAAACACTGAAGGAAAGAGCAACACATATATATTTTCAGTGTTTCCTCTTGACTTCTGATGTTCGTTTTATTGCTTGGCTGCTTTAACAGTGTGTTCAGAAAACACTTTTACTGCAGTAGAGGACAATACAGAATATCATCAGATGTTCCCTGTATTTAATGCGGACATTGGGAAGTGCTCTTATTCACTGTTCACATCAGAAGTCTAATCACTGATCAGAAGTGTGTTTTAGCATTAACACATTTAAATTAAGAAGTTAATAAATACAGTGTTATTTATACACTCACAGACATCAACTATCAGCGTATGAAACGCAACAATGGGGTGACGCTTCATGCCAGCATACAGAACTCACTCATGACTCCCAGCATGCATTGCAGCACAGATCATTTGTTTCATGTGTTCATTGTCTTGCTGTAAATATTTCCTTTACACAAAATTTGCTGTATTTACATGTTAGAGTACATGTGGCATACCACAAATCATGTTGAGATGTACTGTATGTGTCTTTTATTAGTAAACATTTTGTGTGTGTGTGTTTGGTTTTTTTATAAATGTAAAATAATTATTCTAAGTCAGTTCAGTTGAGCTGGCGCTCCTTTGAATTAGTTTCAACATCAAATACAGTTCACAAGATATTTTATTCTCAACTTCCACTTTTTCCTTTAAGATTAAACAATATTTCATTTCATTGAGACAAACATCGATGCTCACAATCACTTCTTAAACAAGTCATTTTTAATTATATGACTAGTGCAAAACACAGGAGTGATCAGAAGAAAGTTCCAAACCACCAAAACACCAAGATCCCATGAAATCAACTGATGTGGTTTGAGCCTTGCTTTTTATTTTATTTTTAAAGCCATCTTCTACTCTCTAGTTGACTGCAAGTACATTTGATTGAACAGACTGTGTCAAAAATATTGAGATGTGTTTCTGGAAGTGACTAAATTTAAAATGTAAATAAAGCCACATATATAAAAATAAAAAAAAATGATTTCATGGGATCTTTAAAAACACATATAGGCTATATGGTGCACAAAAGTTTTCTTTTAAATCTTTTATTAAAAGACTCATCCGATAATCTTCAGTAACAGAAATTATCATTGCAAAATTGATATAAGCACTGATAAAAACAGCATAAGAAGTGTTTGCCAGTTTAAAAAAAAAACAGCCAGTTATGAAAGAACACAAACATATCCCTCACTCCTCAGATCTGCTGCAGATGAAGTTGAGTTTGTGGTGTTCAGGACGGCTGATCCAGCGCTGATCTCCTCTAGACTGAACTGCTCCAGATCTCACTCCAGACTCACAGTCCTCGTCTCCTGTGCCGTTCCCTGGAGCCCAGTTCTGATAGCACACGGTCTCTCCGCTCACCCAGAACCAGAGGCCCACAGTGCAGGAGTGACGTAAACCCAACCACACCGCCTCAGTAGACGCACGTTTAACCACATTCATCACCTCCTCCTGCATCTCGACTGAATGAACCGAGACCAGATCCGTATAATTCTGTCTGCAGTATCTCAGAGCTCCAGGCCACGTCAGATTCTCTTTGATCAGAATCAGTTTATCTGGACACAAAACAAACCACAAGCAAAAACTAGAGAGAGACTGATCAAAAACAACATGCAGAACAAACACTGTGGAGGAATCTGTCATGTCAGACATGTAGCGTGAACTTTAAGATATCTGGAGGTGATGGATGGATTGTGTGTGTTTGTGAGGATCTGCTCACCTTCATGACACACAAAAGGAAGTGGGCCGTCACAACGGCTGTCAAACC
Organism: Rutilus rutilus; assembly: GCA_021464565.1. Lineage (NCBI taxonomy): Eukaryota > Metazoa > Chordata > Actinopteri > Cypriniformes > Leuciscidae > Rutilus > Rutilus rutilus. The sequence continues at coordinate 6,142,401 of JAJAQA010000003.1, forward strand.
ATTTACCATGAGTGTTCTGGTTATTTGGATTGAGCACTATACAGTTTTCAACACCTCCAGCATTATTAGGTTCACCAGAAGCCCAGTATCTGAATGAGGAGTCACTCTGATCTGACCACTGCCATGAGTCTCTGAACAGACCGATCCAGACATCATTAGATTTGTGACTATCATTGATGAACTTCTGAATCTGTTGACTCTCATTCTGGTTCCTCACACTGACCAGATCAGTGTGATTCTGTCTGCAGTAACTCTGAGCGTCTCTCCAGTTCTTCGTCTGATTGACAAAGACGAGTCCTGTGTTCACTTTAAGAAAAAACACATGGAAACATATTCAAGAATCGGTCTAATGTAGGTTTATGGTTTTTAATGTGAATAAGAGCAGCGAAGCATCAGAAACACGTGTCATTCAAAGACTGTTTCTACAGCTGATGATAATATTCACAGTATATTAAGTTTTTGCTGATAAAAACATTTCTGAATATCGTGATGATTTTCAAACTCTTTACTTCTCCATTATGTTTCCTTGCATGATTCTCTGATATATATTCCTTGCAATTTATGCTGGCCAAAACAATGGTTTGATGTGTAATTTACAGTAAAAATGTTGCTGAAAATAAACAAAAATTAAAAAATGAAATTTAATTCATTAAAAATTATTCTCTAGGCTCTCTAATGGCAGATTCTGAACGTTATCACCAACAAAAGATCAACATGCATTAATTAAAATCTTTTTTCCAGTCCAATATCGGTTTGTCTCTAGAAATTTATTTTAAGTTGTGTCCCCTATATTTATGACCACATTAAAAAGTAGAAGACATTAGTATTGCATTACAATTTTGTAAAGTATATGGTGTATCTTTTTATAAGAATGTTTATATGAATGTTTATTGTGATTGTATGGAGCTGCACTTACTGTTAGATGAACTGCAGATGAAAGTCCGGCTGTCACTACATGAAGAATCATGCCATTCTCCATTTCTCATGAAAGCACACTCATCTCCTCCATCAGGTTGTCCAGATCCCCAGTTCAGATAGAGCGCAGGTTCACCTGAAGACCACTGCCATTTATCAACACTCGTCCTCTGCAGCCCAATCCAGATATACTGAACACCTCCATCATTCACACTCTTCTTCAGCTCGTTCATGTCGTTCATGTTGTCAACGGTGGCCAGATCTGTGTATTTCTCTCTGCAGAATCTCTGAGCTTCAGTCCAGGTCTTGTCCACATTTATAAAGTGATACTGACGCTGAACACATTCAGATACGGAGCAGAGAGCTGTGAAAGAGAGCGTTTGATTTAATGCTTTTCATAACAGGGTCAAACCTGATGAAACTATAAACCATAAATAATACAACAAACACACTCACCAATGAGAAGAAGAATCACATATAGAGTTTGGTCCATTTCTGAGGAAGAAACACACTGAAAAACTCAAAAAATCATATTCATCTTATATTAAAACATAATCATATCAGAAAAACTTGATTCATAATCATTGAGACAATATTAACATCAGAAAGTGTAATTGTGTTTGAAGAATGAACATGTTCTTACTTTAGAGGTTGTGTGTTTCTGTCCTGAGTCTGATGTTTCTGTCTGCAGATTTAAACTACGTGATTATTATATCTGCTCTCATCCCTCATTCAGCTCATCACGTCATTTGTTTATTACTCTAAAACCCCTATTTCATATTTTACTTCCTCTTTATTTGTGTGTTTCTCCAACTCTTTCCCCTTATTTGCATCGTGACGCCTGTCAGTCTGTATCAGTCTATGCTAACATGGACCTTAATCAGAAAATTATATACATATGACAATTCATAATTTATATTTTAACTTTAATAACTAAACAATTCTCTAATGTTATTGATGGACTGTATAACTCGTGTTACATCCCTGTTCAGTTTGACGTATATTTGTGTTTCTCTGTTTTTGGTCACTTTTTATCTGTTTGTGTGTGAACTGAACAACCCACTAATGATCTGATTGATGAGGGTTGAGTTCATTAGTGAAGACTGGTGATACTGGTTACTGAGAGCCTTTAAAAACCCCTGTTTGAGACTCCAGTCAAAGAGAAAGAAACGTGTGTGAGATGAAGGAGCGAGTTTGACTATTGAGAGAGTTTGTGTGTCTGAAATCACAATCTCTCTTAAAGTCGGTGATTATTTTGAATAAGAAATTACTTCATGACCAGTAAAAAATAATGTTCTATATAGTATGTGTATGTGTGTGTGTGTGTGTGTGTGTGTGTGTGTGTGTGTGTGTGTGTGTGTGTGTGTGTGTGTGTGTGTGGAATGTAATGCAGATGTACTACATTCGCCATGTTGTCATTATCATGTGACCAGCGTCAGTTGCGTCGCTTCACTACCATTCATCAATCCTCTCCTGTGGCCTCATGGGATAGTAAAGTGTCCATCATATACACACTTCAGAATCTCACAGGAAGAAGTAGGTCATCCGGGTACTTTTTAACAACTCTTTTATGAGTATTGTGAACTCAGACATACTTCTACTGTCACATACTGTTTTCACCTACTATATAGTGATGAATGGGATTTCAGATGTAGCCTTTGTGTTGAGAAGAGGGTTTGAGGGATTAGAAAAGACAAGATGAAGAGAAAGGAAAGATGTTTCGTTACCACCCCTGGTGTTGAGGAGGAGATCATGACAGACATTCACAACAGTGACGAGATAAAGACATTAAAGTGCTCATATCATGCTTTCATTCCCCTGAAGTCCATTTCTAATGTTAGTAAAGGTTGTTGGACTCTCATTATCTCACTGAAATAATATCATCATCTTCTGCTGTTGCTTTTTCAGAATAAACGTGTCTTTATTTCCTCCGTCTAAATACTTGATTGTGATTGGCTAGAATACAGACATTAAAACATTGTTATGCAGTTATGCAGTTTCATACTCCTGCTGTTTACTGTCTGTTTTTTATCTAAACATTTTTTTATAACTCATGAACACATCTGCATGCAAACACATCCTCATCACTCATTTGCTTATGTACAGACCACATTTAGACATTCAGGATGGATGATATTTACATCTCTGACGTAGAAAAGAAGGATAAACACCATTGACCTTTAAAGAGATGCAATCAAATAATTTTTGAGTGGTTCAAAACTTGGTCTTTTTTAGATATGCCATCAAAAAAAAAAAAATGGACTTCATTCAATCTGGTGGGCGTCATTCAAGTAGTCGAGTGGATGAGTCAAAATCTTAGGAGGGATAAAATAAAAAGCAGGGTTAATTAAAAAAAAATTTTTCTAAAACATGTTTAATTTATGGTGTGAAGGAACATCTCTATAAGTTATTGAATAAAAGTTGATTCCCTTTCGAAACATTCACTCGTATATTGCATCGCTAGACACTATGGGGAAAACTCATTTTCTCTGACGCCTTTAATTCAAAAGCGCAGTGGCACTGCCATAACAGAGGGGCGATCTGGGATCCGAGTACGGTGACTCGAGGTTACTCACTCCAGTTCGCTCGCAGGCCTCCCCGATTCGCGAGCATAGTCGATACGTCGGTGAAGAGCAACGTGGTTCAGGTCCTCCGCGCCAAACTAATGAGCTTACTTTCGCTTAAGACCGCATTAGTGCTAGCATTAGCATCGGTCAAGCGAGTGGGAGACCTACAAGCTCTCTGTCAGCACTTCCTGCCTCGAGTTTGGGCCTAACGACTCCAAGGTTGTCCTCAAGCCGGGGCATGGCTACGTGCCCAAAGTGCTCTCTACTCCTTTCAGAGCACAAGTGATTACGCTGTCCGTTCTTCCTGATTCAGAAGACGAGTGTCAACCTCACTTTATCTGCCCTGTTCAGGCCTTAAGAGTATACATTCAGCGCTCTGCCGAAGCAGAGACTATCCCGTTGGGTAGTGGATGCTATCATGATGGCTTACGATTCGGTGGGCCTTCAATGCCCCCTCGGAGTCAGAGCTCACTCTACCAGAGGCGTGTCTATTGGTGTCATCTGTGTGGCGGCCGGCTGGTCCTTGCTGTCCACCTTCAACAGATTTTACAATTTGGAGGTCCCTGCGCTGCAGGCACAAATCCTCTCTGTCTAGCTGGAGTTGACCTCGAGGCAAGCTCAACCCGCTATTACCCTTCCAGAGGCTCCGATCTCAGTCCGAGCCCTTCATTGTAGGCATATCTTGCTCTTCTCCCTACGCATAGGGACCCTCAATGGAGCGTTCCAGGCTAGGGCCACAGAACACGTCCTCCTGCTCATAAGCACGGCGTGATTGGATTGGTTCCCCATAGCGTCAAGCGAAGCAATACGAGTAAACATTTCGAAAGGGAACGTCTCAGTTACTCACGTAACCTTGGTTCCCTGAGATAACAGGAATGAGTATTGTGTGGACGGCTGTGCTATTTCGCTTCACGCCTGGTGTTCATTGCTTCATTCAAATGAAACTTGATTCCTATGGCGAAATGAGCTGCTTTTATAGGCAGACGCCCAGCCGCGATTGGCTCGCTCAGACACGCTGTTTCGCCACGGGTTCGTGCCGTTCCCCCTGAGCAGCCGATGAGCGCGCTCAGATCACCGCTCTGTTATGGCTGTGCAGTGGCACTGCGCTTTTGAATTTTAGGCTTAAAAATTCGTAGAAAAGGAGTTTTTCCCCATAGCGTCTAGCGATGCCATACAAGTTCACGTTATCTAAGGGAACCGAGGCTATGTAACCGAGACGTTATCTCCTTATATTGAACATATATCATATCATCTAAATAAATACTACGTACATTAATTAAACCCGTAACTGATATTTAATTCTGAAAGCTTGTAGACAGTGAAGTCATATTAATGCATTTCTTTGGAAGATCACATAAGCTGCAAGACAGCATGAACATATGAAAATAAAAGGTTTTTTTTTCTTTTTTCTGATAAATATCTGATGCCTTAACATCTTTAAACACACTTTCACAAATATGTCAACTCAAAAGCCCTGAAGAGTTACAATCTCATTTACATATGACAATGAAACTTTGTTTGAATATTATAGAAAATAAAATTAAAACATCACTTTTTGTAAAAAAAAATCTTATTTTGTTGTTTCATACTCCTGCTGTTTACTGTTTTTTTGTCTACACATGAACACATTTGCATGTAAACATCCTCATCACTCATTTGTTTATGTCCCCGTTTAGACGTTCAGGCTGGACAATATTTACATTTCTGACGTAAAACAGGAGAAACAGTGAGTGTTATTGTTCTAGTCATATTTCATTAAATTTAATTCAGGCTTATTCATTTGCAGAGATGGGTAAATATATTGTTACGTCCCAGGTCTAGGGTCCAGGAGTATAACATAAATAAAGTCTTTACACCTGACTGCTAATTTTATTTATTAAAAAGTTGTTAAAATGGTCACTGTCAGCACGACATCAAAAAGGAAGCATATTGACTTCAGGGTTGGGTCAAGGCCAAAATAACAAACAAAAACTGATTCTACCCTTTTCCCCAAAGAAAACGTATTACCCTATCAAAGAAAAAGTCTAAACTAAACACAGGTACTGAACTGACTCCCTTACTAACCAAAAAAACAAACATAAAAAACAAGAGAAAATGAATATTCACAACAAAGAAAATGGCACCCAAGCCCTACAGCTTCTGTGTTTAAGTGATATTTACAGTATTTATAGTAACAAAACTACTATTTTCACAACAACTAGTTTAACAACAAAACTTTCCTCACATCCTCACAGCAATAAGATTTTCTGCACCCTTCTTGTGGCGTATGTCAATGTTAAAACCCTGGACCACCAAAGACCCAGCCTGACAAGCCAGACCCACATCGAGATGTTGGTTCTGGGAACACACCATTGGCAGGACTCAATCCAAGGGGCGGGATAAACTGTTGTCTTTCAAATTCCCTCTGCACACAATAGGATAGCGCTACAACCAACCAGAGCGTTTTCCCACCAGGAGCTAGTTGATAGATTAAACGTTTGCCGTATCCGGTCGGCAAAACTCCGAACATCTTCCTTTTTTAAGAATGACTTCAGTGCCGTTCTTTGTTCTTTCCTCAAAGAGCTTAACTTCAAGTCTTCCAGAGTCACAGCCAAAGCTTATTCGAAAGACCCATCTTCTTTGTTTTCAAATAACAGGGAATTTACGCGGAACCGACACAACTCTGCCGTCATTATGTTAAGCCCGCCCGCCGACTCTATACACGATGTGATTGGCCTGACTAGAGTTTGTTTTCTCCAGGTCGCAAGCCCACGGAGAGTTGCTAGATGACACTGCCTACAAATTACATTTGCTGCTGCTAGGGTGCGTCTAGATTTCTAGGCTTTTAATGTTGTTTATATGTCTATGTGGTGTTTTTAATGCGCTTTAAGACAAACCATGTGTAAATTCATAACTCAGCACCATTGCTGAATATTTTCTCCTTAAAACTGCAGTGAACCAAAGACAGTCTCAAAAACACGCTTTGAAATCGCTGGTGTTTCTGACGTCACAAACTACCTTGTAACCAATCAGATCAACATGTGATCGCCAACCAGTGGATCTCTGAGCTGAGTGAGTGAGTGGAGGCAGGGCTCATTTGTATATTCATAGAACCATGTATACTAAATGAGGCAAGGGTGTAGAGTTACATTCAAGATATTTTGCATGAAGAATTTTTCACAAAAAAAAAAAAAAAAAACATTTAAATATGTAATTTTGGTGATCAAAGATGAGTTTTAAGGTATACAATTATTGACTACAGGGGGACTTTAATCAACAAGTAGAATCGACCATGACATCCTCACTGTCACGATGCAGTTGAGACAAGGAGGAAGCAGGATCCAAATGCAGCACACTTTATTCCATAAACTCCAGACCTTACAAACACAGGTTAGAGAACAGGACGCGGGAACAGAACAACCAACATCAGCATTAAACACGACTAAGAACTCACAATGATTGAACTAAAACACAGGGCTTAAATACAAGGACAAACAAGCTAAACAAGATAATAAGGGGGCGTGGTTAATCTGAAACACCTGGGGATGCTAATAGACATAACAGGGAACTACTGAACATGAAAAGACGGGAACACAGACCGACATCACAACACTCACCTTAGGTGTGTTCAACATCGGCTGCGGCTGGATGTAACCGATTGGCGAGAGTAGCCGCGTGCAGGCGGGGAGGAGCTGCAAATGGAGACGTGAAGTCGGACACTTTCTGGTTCCCGTAGTGACCGCTCATGTGGTGTTTGCATACTTTACCACAGCTGAAGTGAAATAAATGCAATATTTGCCAAATAATACACAGATGTTTCAGAGACATTTTCATTCAGTACTTTATGTACTGCTTCATACAGCGTCTGTTTGAACAAGAATAAAGTTCAACATAAGCTAGGCTACTATCAATGAAGTGGAGTCTACGTTTTTTAATCAGTTTTAATTTGATAAACATGGCACAATATAACATCGCAACTACATGAAAAGAGTGTTTACTGATATACAAAACTGATTTGTGAGCTTTAGAGGAACTAAAGGTGTTCGAATAAACACGAAACACACGTGATCGTTGTCATGCAGTGAATTCGGCCAATCGTGGAAGAGCTGTGTCGTCATCAGCCCTCGTGCAGCCGCTCTTGAGAAGCTGCGCTGGCTGAGTTCTCCGGCTACCCTCGAATCGCTCTCGCAGTACTTTAATGGCACACGTCACAGTCACGTGGCGTCGGCGCTGTATCAAGTCAGACAAAATTTCTAACCAGCATGCACTGCTTCAAGTCAGCCGCCGATCGGTCTGCGCAGAGCTGCATGAAGTCGAACAAGCCTATAATCTTATTCCTTATGCTCTAAAATATGGCGGATTTCCTGTTCCCGCCCACCGCTCCTGTCGCCTAGCAACTGTGACAGATGCCATCAGGACACTCTGAAAGACTTTTAAATACAAAGATGGAAACAGAAATGTTTCTATTTTTTCAGAAGGCAGCGCTGAGACAAGACCATAGACAGTTAAAAGAAGTCTGGTTAAACCGTGTAAATGTAAATTCTTATCTAATTAGCAACAATTAGTTAACTTAGATTATTTCACGTTATTTAACTGTGAACATTTTGTTTCATATTTGAAATAAGCAGTGGTGGAACGCCTCTCTAACAACACCTCATCCATCAGGACGAACCACAGTCCAGTAAATTGTCCCTTTATTTTGGCTGGACGTGAACTCCAACGTCGATCAGACATCTAATTTTGTGTTGAAAATGAAAATCGGGATGACGTCTAAGCCCAACATTTGTTTGATGTCAAGCAAATATATGTGAATATATTTATATATATATTAACATATATGGTTATATGTGAATATATATATATATATATACACCCTTGTGAAAAAAGTAGTGCACTTTAGTGTAATTTTATAAAGTGTACTTATTATACAAATAATATACTTTAAATGTATACACTTAAGTGTGACTTAAATGCAATGTTTTCGGTGCACTGAATGCACATAAAGTATAATTGATTTAAAATATCACATATTAAGTTGAATTAAAATGCAATAAGTTGTCATTAAGAGTGATTTTTTGGTACCACTTAAGTGGGACTTTAATACAACTTTATATTTACTTTCATAATTGCATCTAGTGTCTTTAAAATTGATTTAAAGTGCAATTAATGTGAACTAAAATGTAATGTCAGTTAACAATACACTTAAGTGTGAATTAAATGTAATGTTTTCACCGCTTAATTTGTATTTATTTTTTTAATGTATCACAAATTAAGTACATATTAAATGCAATTAGTTGAACTTTTGAATGCTTTTTTAAACATAAATTGGACTTTAATACATATTTAATAAGTATTTTCATAATTGCAAAAAGTTTATTTAAAATATAGTTAAAGTGTAGTTTAATGATCTGACAAGCAATTAATGTGAACTAAAATATACTTTAATGTCAATAACACTTTAATGTGTTAAATGTGAATTAAGTGTAATGTTTTCGACAAACGTATTGCATATTATATGTAATTGATTTCAAATGTATCACAGATTAAGCTCAAATTAAATGCAATTAGTTGAAATTAAGAGTGCTTTTTTGGAACAATTTAAGTGGGACTTTAATACATTTTTATATGAACTTTGAAATATGGTAAAAGTGTACTTCCAAATATACTGACAAGCAGTTAATGTGGACTAAAATATACTTTAATGTAATATACATGTACACTATTATATAATTAAATACATTTGTAATTAAAAAAATGAATAATAAAGTTGCAATTTATTTCAAATTTGAATAAAAAAAATCTTAACCTAGTTACAATCAACACAAATTCAATTTAAAACCCTATACATTTACTGACAAAAATCTCTAAAATAAATACATAAAAACCTTTCTGTTGATGCACAAGAAAAAACAAAGAAACACTTTACATAGTTACAACACTTTAAAGGGATAGTTAACTTTAAAATGAAAATTCTGTCATCATACTCGCCCTCAAGTTGTTTCAAACCTGTATGAATTTATTTCTTCTGCTGAACACAAAAGATGATATTTTGAAGAATGTCAGTAACCAACCAGTTAACTGGTCCCATTGACTTCCATAGTAGGAAAAAATATATACTATGAAAGTCAATGGGACCAGTTAACTGTTTGATTACTGACAATTTTTAAAATACCTTCCTTTGTGTTCAGCAGAAGAAATAAATTCATACAGGTTTGAAACAACTTGAGGGCGAGTATGATGACAGAATTTTCATTTTAAAGTTAACTATCCCTTTAACTCATTTATAAAGAGTCTGGAGGACAATGATGCTTATTATGCACAATCATTTTCTCCCTCATACAAAGGTACCTAAACATCACAGAAAACATTTAGCATTTTTACATTTTCAGAAAACATCATTCTGCATGGATTTATAAGATTGTTTGCATGTATTTTACTGGTATTACTATACTTTTGGGGTAATTTGGTCCCCATAACCTAGGGATTACCAGTACACACATCATTTTAGAAGCAAACACACAGTACCTCAAACACACAACGTTAATGAATTAATACAAACAAAATGTGAAGAAAATCATTCCATGAACAACACTAAGATTCAAACGGGTAATGTATGAGATTAATATCCTGCCATGATTCAAAACTGAAAATAAAGTTCTGAAAGGTTGAAACTAAGTGTTCGAAAACTCAAAATCTTACAAAAAAAAGTTTTGCAAGATCAAAAAATAAGATTTGCAAGTTTGCAAAATGTAAAAAAAATAAAAATATCTCTGCAAACTTTGTTATTTTTGAGATTTCTTTCTTCAGAACTGCAACTTTTTTTTTACGATGTTGCGGAAACAATTTTCCAGAGTTTCAAATTTGTCAGTGTTCTCCCACTGTATTAGTTTGTTTTTCAGGTTTGAAACCTTGTAAATGGTGATCTGAAAACTGGTGTGCGAATGTGTGAAAAAAAGTTTTGAAACTCTGAAAAAAGAGTTTTGCAGGCTTGCAAAGTGGTAAAAAAAAAAAAAAAAATCTCTGCAAACATAATTTTGTTTTTGAGTTTTCCTCCTTCAGAAGTGCAACCCTCTTTTTTACGGTGTTGTGCAATCATTTTTTCAGAGTTTCGAGTTTGTCAGTGTTCTCCCAGTGTATTAGTTTACTTTCCAGATTTGAAACCTTGTAAATGGTGATCTGAAAACTGGTGTGCGAATAGGTGAAAAAAAGTTTTGAAACTCTGAAAACTGAGGTTCGAAAGGGCGAAACTTATTACATTACATTACATTTGCACTCCCATTGCAGACTATTTTTTCAGAGCTGAGTTTACAACACCCACTTTGCGGAGATACGCACACACAGTTGCGAGTTTGCGACTCACGTGATTTGTGGCAGCGTTGTCACGCAGCTCTGCTGTGAAACTCTGAAACTCAGACTGAGCGAAAATGAAGCTTCGCAACTTCGCAACTTAAAAAAAAGCCTGGAGGGAGGGCCTTCTGCTCTTGGCCAATGCTTTGCTGTCTGCTGACGTACAGTCCAATCACAAGTCGTATTTACTGGAAAGGTGGGATTGACCGACAGCTCCGCCAATGACGAAATTCTCACTCTCGAAATTCTCATACTCGCTCTCCTCACACAGCGAGCGACTCACTTTCCTAAGCTGGCGACTCATTCTCACTCACCTCACACAGCGAGCAACTCACTTTCATCAGCTGGCGACTCACTCTCCTCTGATGGCGACTCACTCTTCTCACATAGCGAGCGACTCACTTTCATCAGCTGGCGACTCACTCTCCTCAGATGGCGACTCACTCTCCTCACACAGCGAGCGACTCACTTTCCTCAGCGAGCGACTGAGGAAGTCGCTCGCTCCTCACGCAGCGAGCGACTCAGTCATGTACATTGGTTTAATATTATAATAAAATCTCAAGTAGGCTACTGTATTGGTGCTATAACTAACTTCAGTAAACTGTTCAATTTTGTGTTGTAAAAATAATTTATTCTGAACCAATAATCTTAAATTGATTCGCATTGCATTTTTTTAAATTTATTTTATTTATAAAGGCAATTTCCCCCTAACTGTCATCTTTCAAGTCAAATTCTATACATTTTAAGTCACTATATTGCTTTTACCAATCAAATTGACTAGTATAAACAAAAACTTTTTTCCCACTGCAGAGAAAACTGCATCAGAGGTGGCATTTATAAAAAGTTTAATATGCAAAACAAGCATAAAAAAAAAAAAAAAAAAAAAAAAAAAAACATTGCTTTGGTATCAAATATTCAACATGAATGCATGAGGCAAAAATTAACACAAATATTTGGTGTATATTATGTGTATCTTATGTTTGTTTAATGACTGCTGCTGGCCAATAAAAAAGCCAATAAAATTGGAGTTGTATGAATACAATTGGAGTTAAAAAAAACAAAAAATAATCATAAAACATAATGGGGCATTCATGTTGAATATTCTTTTGAATGGTGTTATCAAATAATAATCTGTTATAATCTGATAGAGAAAAACAACATGAAAATAGGCCTCCAGTTAACTAATGTGATCTTTACAAAAACATAATGGTGTATGTAACTTTGAAATGTGTTTTACCTATTTTGATACCAATGTGAATCAGCAAAAATGTCACATTTTCAGAATATTCTATTTTAAAGATAATTTATAAAATAAACTTTTAAAAAAGCCGTGCATCCTGTTTGTGTATCCTGTGCTCTTTCGTCATTGGCGGAGCAGTCGGTCAATCCCACCTTTCCAGTAAATACGACTTGTGATTGGACTGTACGTCAGCAGACAGCAAAGCATTGGCCAAGAGCAGAAGGCCCTCCCTCCAGGCTTTTTTTAAGTTGCGAAGTTGCGAAGCTTCATTTTCGCTCAGTCTGAAGGTGTGTTCGACATCGGCTGCGGCTGGATGCACCCGATCGGCGAGAGCAGCCGCGTGCAGGCGGGGAGGAGCTGCAAACGGAGACGTGAAGTCGGACACTTTTTTTGGTTCCCGTAGTGGCCGCTCACGTGGTGTTTGCATAATTTACCACAGCTGAAGTGAAATAAATGCAATATTTGCCAAATAATACACTGATGTTTCAGAGACATTTTCATTCAATACTTTATGTAGCCTACTGCTTCATACAGCGTCTGTTTGAACAAGAATAAAGGTCAACATAAGCTACTATCAATGAAGTGGAGTCTACGTTTTTTAATCAGTTTTCATTTGATAAACATGACACAATATAACATCGCAACGACATGAAGAGTGTTTACTGTTATAAAAAACTGATTTGTGAGCTTTAGAGGAACTAAAGTTGTTCGAATAAACACGAAACACACGTGATCGTTGTCATGCAGTGAATCCGGCCAATCGTGGAACAGCTGTGTCGTCATCAGCCCTCGTGCAGCCCAGTGCAGCCGCTCTTGAGAAGCTGCGCTGGCTGAGTTCTCCGGCTACTCTCGAATCCCTCTCGCGGTACTTTGATGGCATACGTCACAGTCACGTGGTGTCGGGGCTGTATCAAGTCGGACAAAATTTCTAACCGGCATGCACTGCTTTAAGTCAGCCGCCGATCGGTCTGCGCAGAGCTGCATGAAGTCGAACAAGCCTTGAGTTTCAGAGTTTCACAGCAGAGCTGCGTGACAACGCTGCCACAAATCACGTGAGTCGCAAACTCGCAACTGTGTGTGCGTATCTCCGCAAAGTGGGTGTTGTAAACTCAGCTCTGAAAAAATAGTCTGCAATGGGAGTGCAAATGTAATGTAATGTAATAAGTTTCGCCCTTTCGAACCTCAGTTTTCAGAGTTTCAAAACTTTTTTTCACCTATTCGCACACCAGTTTTCAGATCACCATTTACAAGGTTTCAAATCTGGAAAGTAAACTAATACACTGGGAGAACACTGACAAATTCGAAACTCTGAAAAAATGATTGCACAACACCGTAAAAAAGAGGGTTGCACTTCTGAAGGAGGAAAACTCAAAAACAAAATTATGTTTGCAGAGATTTTTTTTTTTTACCACTTTGCAAGCCTGCAAAACTCTGTTTTCAGAGTTTCAAAACTTTTTTTCACACATTCGCACACCAGTTTTCAGATCACCATTTACAAGGTTTCAAACCTGGAAAACAAACTAATACAGTGGGAGAACACTGACAAATTTGAAACTCTGAAAAATTGTTTGCGCAAAGACGTAAATTTTTTTTTTTTTGCAGTTCTGAAGAAGGAAATCTCAAAAACAACATAATGTTTGCAGAGATATTTTTATTTTTTTACATTTTGCAAACTTGCAAATCTTATTTTTCGATCTTGCAAAACTTTTTTTGTAAGATTTTGAGTTTTCGAACACTTAGTTTCAACCTTTCAGAACTTTATTTTCAGTTTTGAATCATGGCAGGATATTAATCCCATAGTAATGCTGTACAAAAAGGTTTTATTAGTTAATTACTTCAGTTAACATGAACTAAGAATGAATAATACTTTAAGCATTTATTAGTCTTAGTTAATGTTAATTTCAACATTTAATAATGTATTATATTCAAAAGTTGTGTATTAAAATTAGTTAATGCACTGTGAACTCACATGAACAATGACTATAAATTGTATTAACTAACTTAAACTATATTTTAATTAACTAATATTAACAAAGATGAATAAATACTGTAAAAAAAGAATGCTCATTGTTAGATCATGTTGGCTAATACATAAACTAATATTAACAAATGAGACCTAATTAAAGTGTTACCGAACCGTGTTAATTTTAGCTCTTAAACCTTTACATAGCACCAACATTAAAGAGGACAAAATGCTTATATAGCCGGTTCGGGCTCGCGTGTCTCTAGTCCCTACGACTCGGCTACCCCTCTTGTGCTGTGTTGTATTGAATAAAAGACTGGAGTCAAATTGCTGGTTCAGAGGTTCTTTATATGCCTGCATGAGTTGGAAAATGCAGTAATTATTTGTTGCATTCAAAGTAGTGTGTTTAAATCAGCCTTCTCCTCGCTCTGCTCAGACCTCCCGCGGACTGAAGCGAGCTCACAATGCACATTTACAATCTCATTTACAGTAATAAAGAATATAAAGAAAATAGTAATAATATCACATCAGGTGTATCAACTGTCAGTGAAATAATACAATATATATTTATATATATATCTCTAAATATACACTAACTAAGCTCATATGATATACATCTTTAAATCACCCACGAATTCCAGCATTTTATATAACCAATTCGATTGTGACAATAAGAGGAGAAGATGACATGATTCACCGTGTTTGTTGACTGATCCTACGCACCACAGTTTGTTTGATGAACTCGTAAAAAGCACGAGAAAAATAAATAAATAAATAAATAAAGAGCGCACGGATGGCACGCTAACAGGCTAGTGAATCACTAGCGTTGTGCAAGCAATAACGATTTTGATTGAGGCTAGCGATGTCAGATTAATGTGTGATGTTGATTAAGTTATTTAGCAGTATAAACAACAAGGAATGATAGTAATCACTTCTTAATAACTTCTCACAATCACTTCTTAAACAAGTACTTTTTAATTGTATGACTAGTGTAAAACACAGGAGTGATTAGAAGAAAGTTCCCAAACCACCAAAACACCAAGATCCCATGAAATCATCTGACGTGACTTTGCTTTGTTTTTTATTTTATTTTTAAAGCTATCTTCTACTTTCTAGTTGACTGCAAGTACATTGGATTGAACAGATTGTGTCAAAAATTTTGAGTTTGGTTTCTGGAAGTGACTAAATTAATAATGTAAATAAAGCCACATATTAAAATTTATTTTGATTTCATGGGGTCTTTAAAACATATATATATATATATGGTGCACAAAAGTATTTTAAAATCTTTTATTAAAACAACTCATACGATAATCTTCAGTAACAGAAATTATCATTGTAAATTGATATAAGCACTGATAAAAACAGTACAAGAAGTGTTTGCCAGTAAAAAAAAAAAAAAAAAAAAAAAAAACCCGCCAGTTATGAAAGAACACAAACATATCCTTCACTCCTCAGATCTGCTGCAGATGAAGTTGAGTTTGTCGTGTTCAGGACGGCTGATCCAGCGCTGATCTCCTCTAGACTGAACTGCTCCAGATCTCACTGCAGACTCACAGTCCTCCTCTCCTGGAGCCCAGTTCTGATAGCACACGGTCTCTCCGATCAACCAGTACCAGATGCCCAAAATGTGGGAGTGACGTAAACCCAACCACACCGCCTCAGTAGACGCACCTTTAACCACATTCATCACACGCCGCTGCATCTCGACTGAATGAACCGAGACCAGATCCGTATAATTCTGTCTGCAGTATCTCAGAGCTTCAGGCCACGTCAGAGTCTCTTTGATCAGAATCAGTTTATCTGGACACAAAACAAACCACAAGCAAAAACTAGAGAGAGACTGATCAAAAACAACATGCAGAACAAACACTGTGGAGGAATCTGTCATGTCAGACATGTAGCGTGAACTTTAAGATATCTGGAGGTGATGGATGGATTGTGTGTGTTTGTGAGGATCTGCTCACCTTCATGACACACAAAAGGAAGTTGCTTGTTGCAATCGTCGGCATGCCATTGACCCAGAGTGTTCGGGTAATTTGGTTTGAGCACTATACAGTTTTCATGTCCTCCAGCATTATTAGGTTCACCAGAAGCCCAGTCTCTGAATGAGGAGTCACTCTGATCTGACCACTGCCATGAGTCTCTGAACAGACCGATCCAGACATCATCAGATCTGTGATTATCATTGATGAACTTCTGAATCTGTTGATTCTCATTCTGGTTCCTCACACTGACCAGATCAATGTGAATCTGTCTGCAGTAACTCTGAGCGTCTCTCCAGTTCTTCGTCTGATTGACAAAGACGAGTCCTGCGTTCACTTTAAGACAAACACATGGAAACAGATTCATGAATCAGTTTGTTCATCATTCTTATGCTGGTTTATGGTTTTTAATGTGAATAAGAGCAGCGAAGCATCAGAAACTCATGTCATTCAAAGACTGTTTCTACAGCTAATGATATATTAAATATTCACAGTATATTAAGTTTTTGCTGGTATAACATTGAGTAACAAACTCTTTACTTCTCCATTATGTTTCCTTACATGATTCTCTGATATATATTCATTTCAATTTATGCTGGCCAAAACAATGGTTTGATATATAATTTACAGTCTAAATTTTGCTAAAAAAAAAAAAAACTAAAATTAAATAATTACATTTAATTCATTAAACAAGACTCGCTAATGGCAGATTCTGAAAGTTATCAACAACAAAAAATCAACATGCATTAATTAAAAAAAAATTTTTTTTTTTTTTTTTGTCCAATATCGGTTTGTCTTTAGAAATTTACTTCAAGGTGTGTCCCCTATATTTATGACCACATTAAAAAGTAGAATAAATTTTGTAAAATATGTGCTACTTTTTTATAAGAATGTTTATATGAATGTTTATTGTGATTGTATGGAGCTGCACTTACTGTTAGATGAACTGCAGATGAAAGTCAGGCTGTCACTACATGAAAAATCATGCCATTCTCCATTTCTCATGATAACACAGCTCTCAACTCCACTATCAGGTTGTCCAGATCTCCAGTTCAGATAGAGCGCAGGTTCACCTGAAGACCACTGCCATTTATCAACACTCGTCCTCTTCAGCCCAATCCGGATATTCCCAACACCTCCATCATTCACACTCTTCTTCAGCTCGTTCATGTCTGTCATGCAACCCTGTATCACATGAAATACGTTCTGAGGAAACTATTCTGCAAATCGCAATTACGTTACATGCCAACATATAAGCAGTGCTATTACGTTGGTCCTTAACCTAATATAAGCAGTGCTATTACGTTGGTCCTTAACCTAATATAGCCAATCTATTGCAGTGCTATTACGTTTGTCCTGAACATAATACATCCAAAGCAGGTTTCTTTTCACACGTAGCAGCTGCTGTTCATTTTGTTTTAATTATTTACTCCCTTTTTTCTCATTGGGCTACAAAATATTATCTATGCCAGGGCGAGTCAAATGGCGGCACCCAGATCATTTTTATCTGGCCCTCCAACTGGTTTTTGATGTTTAAAACCCCTCGCAATCTGATATCAAAGTCCCCGCAAAGGTTTAGCGCGTTCAGCGGTGAGTTTAACAAC
>JAJAQA010000003.1:6165000-6222500 GCA_021464565.1 Rutilus rutilus
AACTCATATTTAAAAACAAAAGACTCCTTTGTGTGGTTACCATCCAAAGATGAGGTCACATGATCAATGACACAAATTTGCTTAGACTGATGCATAAATAAATTTGAAAGAGAAACTTTTTTCTAAGCAATGTCCTACAGCAGGGGTAGTTTTGCAGTATTTTAATTAAAGATAATTACATGTACTAAAGTGCTTCTAACATTTACAGTGTATGTATAGTATATTAAAGGTATATCAATTATATTCAAATAAATGTAACAAAAGCACAATGAATGGACACCATTTTGAAAGCTTATTCCAATATTTAATGTCAAACTGTTTAAAGACAAATGTAGTGCCAAAACTACTGCACAACAGTATAAAAATCAGTTAATTAAAAATATCCAGATACAGGAGCAATCTATTATAGTGACACATACATTAACATTAAAAAATTGCTATGATGAAGTTGAATATATTTACAAACCAAGAGATGAGATTCAAGTTTGTTGTGTGAACATACATTTGTTTCTTCGCTTTAAATAACAAATAGGCAAAAACATAAGCACAACATTTTACATTCTCAACTTTCATTCTATATCCTTGTGATTATTGGTCACTTTTATTGTAACTATGCAATGAATATGTCCTTTAGCAAAACACCTGATGAACACTGACACTTTTTTGATAAAGGCATTAGGCAGAAATCAAGTACAGTTTATGAAGCTGAAAAGAGAAAACAAAATGCTTTAACAATATGGAAAAAGATAAATCACTATTTTCAATATTGGTTCTGCATATATCAAAGAGATCCTGAGGAGGAGTGGGACTCCACATGAGGACTTTCAGAAACTGAGACAGAGCAAAGGGTGCACCTCGCTGGACACATCCTACGCATGCCCAAACAACAACACCCAAACACAGTGATGAAGTGGACACCACCAGGAGGATGCAGGAGACAGGGAAGACCAAGGAAGACATGGAGACAGATGTTTCACGAAGACCTGAAGAATGTCAGTGTCCCATGGGAAGATGTGAAGAACCTGGCCACGGATCGAATACGTTGGAGGACAGTTGTTGCCCAATGTGCCCAGCACAGGACTTGATGATGCCGTTGTGAGTTTATAACTGTAGGATATGTTTTCTGTAAAGAGTGTTGCATAATTAAATGTTAAAAGCATTTTTATGTAATAAGTTCACTGATATGTGGGCATTTCTATGAATAAAAGTATGTCTTTAATAGCAAGCAATAATCATGAAAATGATTTACATGCAAACGGGACAGTTATATAAATAATCGAGTATCTGATGTCATGTGACAAGTCAGATAAGCTTTTCCACTCTTGCAAACAGAGGTAGGTTATGAGGTGTGGAGAGACATCATGTATCACTGGAACATAAACAGACGGAGACCAATTTGCAATTAATATAAACTTTCTGACAGTGTGTGTGACATCCGACAACTTTCCAAGAAGTGGCGCAACTGATTTACAAATATCGCGATAAATATGTACAGGAATTGAGGCAGTAGCCAATGACAGCAGTAGGAGTAAAAGCTGCAGGATTGTGTACGAGTATACAAATATGTACGAGTATCGTACGAATTTGACAACTTGTTAAATCTTGTGAATTATTAAGACTTTCAGACTATGTTTGTACTGATTGGGCTATGGGATTTGTGAGAAAAGTTTTAAGAAACAACAAATGCTTGATAAAATGTTTGATTTAGGGTTAAAACCAACACATACATACCATTGCGAATATTTGCCTTTGCAGCTGTCCGTCTTCTCCGTTTACTTCTCCTCAAACAATAATGGAATGACTGAGTCCGAAAGGCCCTTTTGGTCTTTTCAGCTGAAAAAAGAGAAAAGAAAATATCATTATGTATAATATATAGGATTATTTAAAGGGAAAAGTACTGATTTACCTTACAAATATTGGATGTTACATTATAAAGCCTTACAAGCATGGCAAGTGTTGTGGTTAATATGCATTTACAACAAATATCACTTTAAAACTATCAATACTGAGGTAAAAGCATGGTAAGTTTTGTGATTACTGTCCTTACTAAACCAATCACAGTAAAACTAAGGTTACTGAGGTTTAAAGCATGGTAAGTTTTGTGGTTACTGTCCTTTTACCACACCTATCACAGTAAAACTATGGTTACTGTGGTAAAAGCATGGTAAGTGTTGTGGTTACTGTGCATTTACAATAAGTACCACATTAAAACTACAAATAGTGTGGTAAAAGCATGGTAAGTTTTGTGATTACTGTCTTTTTACTACACTTATCACAGTAAAACTAATGTTACTGTGGTAAAAGCATGGTAAGTGTTGTTTTTACTGTGCTTCTACTACAAATACAACTTTGGAACTAATTGTACTATTTTTAATCTGATATGAATATCTAGGCCTATAGCACGTCACGTGACAGGCAGTGTTAATCACCCTGTTTTGAATTAGAAAGCAATGAAACGCAAAGTCTCCGTGGAGATGGCAGATATAATGGCAGATTAATATCGACAAACAGAAAAGACATGATATCACACATTAGGATAGCGTATTTAGGTATTTACTAACCAACATCTGACACACGTGAACTGATGCCAAATATCGCGATGTGTTCGGAACGAGACTTCTTCAGCGCGATTTCCTACTGATAAAATATAATTTTAGAAAATCAATAAACAGCAAAGCAAACCAGCTTCCCTGGCAATAAGACCGAAATAATAACATTAAAAAATACATAAAAATACATAAGATCTCGTGAATAAATGTTGATTAAACAGCTTCTCTGCTGCAGCCGACAGCCAGGCAGAAAGAATCGTGCTGTTATTATCACGAAAGACGCTTCCCATTGAAAATACATTAGTTTAAAAAACGTGCTGGTATTACGAAAATAACGCAATAAACGTGTCCGTGGCACGAATCAATAGATTAAATTACGTGACCATATCACGAACTGCCGTGAGATCACGTGCGTTGTTAAACTCACCGCTGAATCATCACGTGCGTTGTTAAACTCACCGCTGAACGCGCTAAACCTTTGCGGGGACTTTGATATCAGATTGCGAGGGGTTTTAAACATCAAAAACCAGTTGGAGGGCCAGATAAAAATGATCTGGGTGCCGCCATTTGACTCGCCCTGGCATAGATAATATTTTGTAGCCCAATGAGAAAAAAGGGAGTAAATAATTAAAACAAAATGAACAGCATTAGCTGCTACGTGTGAAAAGAAACCTGCTTTGGATGTATTATGTTCAGGACAAACGTAATAGCACTGCAATAGATTGGCTATATTAGGTTAAGGACCAACGTAATAGCACTGCTTATATTAGGTTAAGGACCAACGTAATAGCACTGCTTATATGTTGGCATGTAACGTAATTGCGATTTGCAAAATAGTTTCCTCAGAACGTATTTCATGTGATACAGGGTTGCTGTCATGTTGTCAACGGTGGCCAGATCTGTGTAATTCTCTCTGCAGAAACTCTGAGCTTCAGTCCAGTTCTTCAACACGTTTATAAAGTGATACTGACGCTGAACACATTCAGATACGGAGCAGAGAGCTGTGAAAGAGAGCGTTTGATTTAATGCTTTTCATAACAGGGTCAAACCTGATGAAACTATAAACCATAAATAATACAACAAACACACTCACCAATGAGAAGAAGAATCAAATATAGAGTTTGGTCCATTTCTGAGGAAGAAACAGTGAAAAACTAAAATAATCTCATATTCATCTTATATTAAAACATAATCATATCAGTGTGGTGATGTGATCCACCATGATAGGGATTAGGGGCGGGTTCAGTATGCTTGGCGGATATAAAAGGGATGAGAATGGCGTCTAAGGGAGCGCGTCATTCTGGGTTCTGGACGTGACGTCATTTGGGCGCGCAGTGTTTAGGATTGGGAGGTAAGAATTACTGGTAGCTGCTTAATTTTTAATGTGCGTTGGGAAGGATAAGTTAAGACCCATTTAATTTACAGTGCGACTGCGGAGTATCAGACGCGTCGCTTAACGCCCGTCATGGCGAGCCGGTAATTTGCACTCTACGGAGTACACTGGGTGGTGCGAGTCACCAACAAGCGGTAAGTCATACCTATTTGAATGTCCGGTTAATGAGATCATAAACTCAAATTTACAAACGTTGTGCGTTGTATTTTTGATAGTGATACGAGGAAGGTGCTGCAGCAGGCTTGGTGGGGGTAGCTGGGCTTAGTGACGACCGATTGGATTGTGTCTCCCCTTGCCGGAAACTCCTCGACCATTTCTCAGTGACTATTACTGGAACAGCGCATTTGCTGCGATCATCTGACTAACATTTTCTCTTATCCCTTATCTGTCTTGAGACGGCCGGAACAATAGCGCATTTTCGGCCGTAGTGACGCTTTCCAAACCTAGCAAATTCAGTGATCTTTGGGCTGGAGTACAGCGGCGAATAACTGGGTTGTCATTTCTACTTGCTCTTTTAGCAGAAACATTGTCATTTAAAGTATTTACGTTTGTCAAATTATTATTGTCTGTCTTTGAATGTCTTACATGTATTTCTAAATCCTGAGAATGGTATACTTTTAAAATGCTGTAATCATTAGGCGACGCAGTGTTGGAAAGCTATTAATGAGCGTTGGCCAGTGAGTGGTTGCTTTTATCTTTTTTTGTAAACAACTGATTCCATCCGTCCACATGTGATAAGGGTTCAACCAAAAGACTATTACGTGGAAAGTGCGTTGTGTGTGTGTGTGTGTCTGTGTGTATGGTTGCTTATGTCTCAATTTGTACTCTTTTCTTTTACCCAGAGTTGGGGTGCCAGTTCAACGCCCACGTCCTCTGGTGTGGTGGTGTGCTTCTCGCTTGCTGTGTTCACAGGGGGTGATTGGGTGCTGTGTGGTGAGAGCACTAGTTGCAGTGTTTACTGGGTGGACGAACTGAATCCCCAATTCTGAAACGGATAAGTGTTATAGTTGGCGTATTTATTCTAATGTGTGTTTGTATTGTGTATTTTGGTACTTTTCTTATCTGTATTTAATAAACAATTTGAAACGTTTCCTTGTTGTCTGTTATCTGACCCAGTCACCGCGTATCTGTGTGCTTTGCACTTGATGTACAAACGGGTCCCCGGCCCATTTTCCGGGGTGGCGTAGTCTATTTTGTGCCATAATTGGTATTGTGTTGCGCTTAAAGGAGCAAACTGCCACATCAGCATAACTCGATTCACAATTATTCAGACAATATTAACATCTGAAAGTGTAATTGTGTTTGAAGAATGAACATGTTCTTACTTTAGAGGTCGTGTGTTTCTGTCCTGAGTCTGATGTTTCTGTCTGCAGATTTAAACTACGTGATTATTATATCTGCTCTCATCCCTCATTCAGCTCATCACGTCATTTGTGTATTTCTCTAAAGCTAATTTTCATATTCTAATTCTTCCTTAGTTGCAAATTTTTCCACCTCTTTTCCTTTATTTGCATATTGTCAGTCAATATCATTCAATATAAGCATGGACCTTAATCAGAAAATATAATCATATTTACATTCATAATTTATTTTTTAACATTCACAACTAAACAGCTGCTTTAATGTTATTGCTGGACTGTATAACTCGTGTATCATCCCTGTTCAATTTGACATGTATGTTTGTGTTTCTCTGTTTTTGGTCACTTTTTATCTGTTTGTGTGTGAACTGAACAACCCACTAATGATCTGATTGATGAGGGTTGAGTTCATTAGTGAAGACTGGTGATACTGGTTACTGAGAGCCTTTAAAAAACCCTGTTTGAGACTCCAGTCAAAGAGAGAGAAACGTGTGTGAGATGAAGGAGTGAGTTCACAATCTCTCTTTAAGTCTGTACTTCTTTTGAACAAGAAATTACTTCATGACCAGTAAAAAATAATGTTCTATATAGTATGTTTATGTATGTGTGTGTATGTGCCCTTGTTTATATTACATTGTGGGGACCAAATGTCCCCATAAGAATAGTAAAACCTGAGATCACCTACATTGTGGGGACCAGCCAGCGGTCCCCACTTTTCAAAAGGCTTATAAATCACACAGGATGAGTTGTTTTGAGAAAGTAAAAATGCAGAATGTTTCCTGTGATGGGTAGGTTTAGGGGTAGGGTTAGTGTAAGGGGACAGAATATACAGTTTGTATGGTATAAAAACCATTACGTCTATGGAGAGTCCCCACAAAGATAGTGAACCAGACGTGTGTGTGTGTGTGTGTGTGTGTGTGTGTGTGTGTGGAATGTAATGCAGATGTACTACATTCGCCATGTTGTCATTATCATGTGACCTACCAGCGTCAGTTGCGTCGCTTCGCTACCATTCATCAATCCTCTCCTGTGGCCTCATGGGATAGTAAAGTGTCCATCATATACACACTTCAGAATCTCACAGGAAGAAGTAGGTCATCCGGGTACTTTTAACAACTCTTTTATGAGTACTGTGAACTCAGACATACTTCTACTGTCACATACTGTTTTCACCTACTATATAGTGATGAATGGGATTTCAGATGTAGCCTTTGTGTTGAGAAGAGGGTTTGAGGGATTAGAAAAGACAAGATGAAGAGAAAGGAAAGATGTCTCGTCACCACCGCTGGTGTTGAGGAGGAGATCATGACAGACATTCACAACAGAGACGAGATAAAGACATTAAAGTGCTCATATCATGCTTTCATTCCCCTGAAGTCCATTTCTAATGTTAGTAAAGGTTGTTGGACTCTCATTATCTCACTGTAATAATATCATCATCTTCTGCTGCTGCTGTTTTATTTCCTCCGTCTAAATACTTGATTGTGATTGGCTGGAATGCGGACATTGAAACATTGTTATGCATTTTTAGAATTCATCTATTTTTTTTTTTTTTTTTTTTTTTTTTCATACTCCTGCTGTTTACTGTCTGTTTTTTATTTTTATAACTCATGAACACATCTGCATGTAAACACATCCTCATCACTCATTTGCTTATGTACAGACCACATTTAGACATTCAGGATGGATGATATTTACATCTCTGATGTGGAAAAGAAGGATAAACACCATTGACCTTTAAAGAGATGCAATCAAATAATTTTTGAGTGGTTCAAAACTTGGTCTTTTTTAGATATGCCATCTAAACAAACAAAAAAAAGGACTTCATTCAATCTGGTGGGCGTCATTCAAGTAGTCGAGTGGATGAGTCAAAATCTTAGGAGGGATAAAAATAAAAAGCAGGGTTAAAAAACATATTTTTTCTAAAACATGTTTAATTTATGGTGTGAAGGAACATCTCTCTATAAGTTATTGAATAAAAGTTGGTTCCCTTTGAAACATTCACTCGTATATTGCGTCGCTAGACACTATGGGGAAAACTCATTTTCTCTGACGCCTTTAATTCAAAAGCGCAGTGGCACTGCCATAACAGAGCGGCGATCTGGGATCTGAGTACGGTGACTCCAGGTTACTCACTCCAGTTCGCTCGCAGGCCTCCCCGATTCGCGAGCATAGTCGATACGTCGGTGAAGAGCAACGTGGTTCAGGTCCTCCGCGCCAAACCAATGAGCTTACTTTCACTTAAGACCGCATTAGTGCTAGTATTAGCATCGGTCAAGCGAGTGGGAGACCTACAAGCTCTCTGTCAGCGCTTCCTGCCTCGAGTTTGGGCCTAACGACTCCAAGGTTGTCCGCAAGCCGAGGCATGGCTACGTGCCCAAAGTGCTCTCTACTCCTTTCAGAGCACAAGTGATTACGCTGTCCGTTCTTCCCGAATCAGAAGACGAGTGTCAACCTCACTTACTCTGCCCTGTTCAGGCCTTAAGAGTATACATTCAGCGCTCTGCCGAAGCAGAGACTATCCCGTTGGGTAGTGGATGCTATCACGTTAGCTTACGCTTCGTTGGGCCTTCAATGCCCCCTCGGAGTTAGAGCTCACTCTACCAGAGGCGTGTCTATTGGTGACATCTGTGCGGCGGCCGGCTGGTCCTTGCCGTCCACCTTCAACAGATTTTACAATTTGGAGGTCCCTGCGCTGCAGGCACAAATTCTCTCTGTCTAGCTGGAGTTGACCTCGAGGCAAGCTCAACCCGCTATTACCCTTCCAGAGGCTCCGATCTCAGTCCGAGCCCTTCATTGTAGGCATATCTTGCTCTTCGCCCTACGCATAGGGACCCTCAATGGAGAGTTCCAGGCTAGTGCCACAGAACACGTCCTCCTGCTCATAAGCACGGCGTGATTGGATTGGTTCCCCCATTGATTCCCCATTCGGTTACTTACGTAACCTTGGTTCCCTGAGATAACGGGAATGATTATTGTGTGGATGGCTGTACTATATCGCTTCACGTCTGGCGTTCATTGCTTCATTCAAATGAAACTTGATTCCTATGGCGAAATGAGCTGCTTTTATAGGCAGATGCCCAGCCGCGATTGGCTCGCTCAGACACACTGTTTCGCCATGGGTTCGTGCAGTTTCCCCTGAGCGGCCGATGAGCGCGCTCAGATCACCGCTCTGTTACGGCTGTGCAGTGGCACTGCGCTTTTGAATTATAGGCTTAAAAATTCGTAGAAAAGGAGTTTTCCCCATAGCGTCTAGCGATGCCATACAAGTTCACGTTATCTAAGGGAACCGAGGCTATGTAACCGAGACGTTATCTCCTTATATTGAACATATATCATATCATCTAAATAAATAGTATGTACATTAAGATACAGCATGAACAAATGAAAATAAAAGGTTTTTTTTTCTGATAAATATCTGATGCCTTGACATCTTTAAACAAACTTTCACAAATATGTCAACTCAAAAGCCCTGAAGAGTTACAATCTCATTTACATATGACAATGAAACTTTGTTTGAATATTATAGAAAATAAAATGAAAACCTTACTTTTTGTGGAAATTCTTATTTTGTTGTTTCATACTCCTGCTGTTTACTGTTTTTTTGTGTGTGTGTGTGTGTGTGTGTGTGTCTATAACACATGAACACATTTGCATGTAAACATCCTCATCACTCATTTGTTTATGTCCCTGTTTAGACGTTCAGGCTGGACAATATTTACATTTCTGACGTAAAACAGAAGGAGAAACAGAGTATTATTGTTGTAGTCATACTTCATCTTATTCATTTGCAGAGATGGGTATAAATACATTGTTACGTCCCAGGTCTAGGGTCCAGGAGTATAATATAAATAAAATCTTTACACCTGACTGCTAATTTTATTTATTAAAAAGTTGTTAAAATGGTCACTGTCAGCACATGACATCAAAAAGGAAGCATATTGACTTCAGGGTTGGGTCATGGCCAAAATAACAAACAAAAACTGATTCTACCCTTTTCCCCATAAAAACTACTTTTCACAACAACTAGTTTAACAACACAACTTTCCTCACATCCTCACAGCAATAAGATTTTCTGCACCCTTCTTGTGGCGTATGTCAATGTTAAAACCCTGGACCACCAAAGACCTAGCCTGACAAGCCAGACACACATCGAGATGTTGGGTCTGGGAACACACCATTGGCAGGACTCAATCCGAGGGGCGGGATAAACTGTTGTCTTTCAAATTCCCTCTGCACACAATAGGATAGCGCTACAACCAACCAGAGCGTTTTCCCACCAGGAGCTAGTTGATAGATTAAACGTTTGCCGTATCCGGTCGGCAAAACTCCGAACAGTGAACACATCTTCCTTTTTTAAGAATGACTTCAGTGCCGTTCTTTGTTCTTTCCTCAAAGAAAAGCTTAACTCCAAGTTTTCCAGAGTCGCAGCCAAAGCCGATTCGAAAGACCCATCTTCTTTGTTTTCAAGTAACAGGGAATTTACACGGAACCGACACAACTCTGCCGTCATTATGTTAAGCCCGCCCGCCGACTCTATACACGATGTGATTGGCCTGACTAGAGTTTGGTTTTTCCAGCTCGCAAGCCAACGGAGAGTTGCTAGATGACACTGCCTACAAATTACATTTGCTGCCGCTAGGGTGCGTCTAGATTTCTAGGCTTTTAATGTTGTTTATATGTCTATGTGGTGTTTTTAATGCGCTTTAAGACAAACCATGTGTAAATTCATAACTCAGCACCATTGCTGAGTATTTTCTCCTTAAAACTGCAGTGAACCAAAGACAGTCTCAAAAACACGCTTTGAAATCGCTGGTGTTTCTGACGTCACAAACTCCCTTGTAACCAATCAGATCAACGTGTGATCGTCAACCAGTGGATCTCTGAGCTGAGGGAGTGAGTGGAGGCGGGGCTCATTTGCATATTCATAGACCCATAAATGAGGCAAGGGTGTAGAGTTACATTCAAGATATTTTGCATTAAGATTTTTTTTCACAAAAAAAAAAAAAAAAAAAAACATTTAATTATTTAATTTTGGTGATCAAAGATGAGTTTTAAGGTATAAAATGATTGACTACAGGGGGACTTTAATCAACAAGTAGAATCGACCATGACATCCTCACCTTATCTTATTCCTTATTAATGCAGATAATGTGTCACCCAATGCTAGATGGAGTCATTCATGTGTATGTAAGTTGGGGTTGGGGGTCCTGAACTGGCTGATACAGGAAATCAGCAGCCTAATAAATAGGTTGACTGACACCAAGTATTTTGAAAATACAAAAATACTATTCTTAAATTTAAATACAAATTACATTTTGAATGTTTTTCAATGGCTTTAAAATACAAAATAGTATTTTGTTTTTCAAATACGTATTTTAAATACATGTATCTGAAATACTGCCCATCCCTGTTCATCTGATAGTTACTGCAACAACAGGAAAGTTACTCTATAACTGTGTCCCAATTCAGAGCTGAATCCTTCGAAGTGAATGTTGTTAAACGAGATGCTCTAAAATATGCCGGATTTCCTGTTCCCGCCCACCGTTGTTGCCTAGCAACTGTGACAAATGCCATCAGGACACAGCGACAGACTTTTAAATACAAAGATGGAAACAGAAATGTTTCTATTTTTTTTTTTTTGAAGGCAGTGCTGAGACAAGACCATAGGCAGTTAAAAGAAGTCTGGTTAAACTGTTGTAACGTGGAGTTGGAGGGAAGCTAAGCCACGAGGTTATTAGCATAGCTCCGGCATGAAATAAAGTAGCAAGGCAGGAGACGAAGTGGAGGGATTTCCACACTGCATATTTATTTCTCAGATACAGACCATACAAGCCAGGTCTCACGGCATATAAACTATTACCTTCAGCAAAAATAATAACCGGACAGAAATGTTCGTGACCTATAGCCTTCACCAGCGTCCACATTACTCGAGTCGAGGAAGTCGACTAGGAGTTAAAGGTGATACCCAGTGACAAAACAAAAAGGAGGCACCACCGTGTGGCGTCAACTGGTAATGCTCCGCTACACTCCGGCTGTTACATATTCCCCCCTGGTAATAACAAGGCTGTCCTCAGCCGTACACAAATGAAGAAGCAGCCAAGCTACGCTTAACACCTCATTATACATGAACTTGATGAAAAGTTAGCCGTTACACACAGAGAAAGACACAATGACTAGCCTACTGATATACATATCAATGAACAGAGTATACAATTAAAACAGAGAAATACCTAGTAAACATATCAGGTGAATGAGTACAGTGTAATATCCCAATTTTATAGTTTTTAGCAAAATCAAATTTTTTTTTTTATTTTTTTTTTTTGGTGGCCTATAAAAACTTGAACCACACAGCAAAAATGAGGAGATAAAGACTTCAGAAACACTCTGCAAGGAAATTTGAACTTTAGCAAAACCTATACCACCAAAGTAGGATACACAATGTAAACACAAGGTATGCAAAAAAAAAAATAGTACCATAACTCTGAACTGTGAAAGGTGCATTGCATTTCAATCTTTAACACATGCTTTGCATTTCAATCTTTAACACATGCGTGACATAACAAACCCTTGCTTATTACAGGTCAAGTCTGTCAGTATGGTAAGCGTTTGTCCATCTGCTGGCCGACCAACCAGACGTGATTCTGGGGTGACGTCTCGGTCTGAGGTCGTAACGGTCAGTGTTACCAGGGTTTGAGTCAGACACACTCATAGCTGAACGGTTCACAGAGTCAAAGTCCATGACTGGCACTGGGCCAGAGTCAGTGTTACCATACGAGTCAAAACACATGTCTGCAGCAGGGAGGTGAGTCTGGCTGTCAATCTGGGTGATGGGCTCATCGTCATCCAGAGCCCAAGTTTCAGTTTGCTCTTCAGCCGCCGTACGCCTGCCGGGGGAAACAGAGTCCCAAGTGTGGAAAGGTTGCAAGTTAACTACATGAAAGACCCCAGCATCCACACCGGTGTCCAGCTTAGTCAGTCTGTAGTTGACATCTCCCAGTTTCTGACTAACACGGAGTGGGCCTGTGAACAGGGGTGCCAGTTTAGCAGTAAAGTTGGACTGTGAGTCAGATCTGGGATGTGTCTTAACCCTAACAAGGTCACCAACAGCATAGGAGGCCTGACGGCGTCTCAAGTCATAATAGTGTTTTTGTCTTTTGTGACTGTGGTCAAGAGCCGCTCTTGCGTGGTCATGAGCTTCCTGCAGAGAGGCCCTGAGTGTCTCTGGGTACGGCACCCCAGGATCATCCACACCGTCACTGGATGGGTTTGTTATGAGGTCAAGTGGGGTGTCCAGCTCCCGACCATAAAGCATCATGGAGGGGCTGAGGCTTGTGCTGTCATGCGGGGCTGTACGCAGAGCAAAGCAGATTTGTGACAGGTATTTATCCCACGCAGTGTGCTTGTCCCCAACATAGGCACGTATGGCAGTTTTGAGAGTCCTGTTAACGCGTTCAGTCGCATTCGTTTGAGGGTGGTAGGCAGTGGTGAGCCTGTGCACAGATCCCAGAGTGGAAACAACATGTTCAAACAACTCACTGACAAAGGGTGAACCTCTGTCGGAGATCAGGTAGGTTGGGGCACCATGTCTTGCAAACACCTCACTGACGAATTTTCCTGCTGCCACCTGCGCTGTTGCTTCCTTAACTGCACACACTTCAATCCACTTAGAGAAATAGTCAACAAAAACCAGCAAGTGGGAGTTACCGGATGCCGTCCGGGGCAATGGGCCGACGAAATCCACGCCTGTGTACTGCCAGGGCTTTTGGGGAGAGATGGGAACCATGAGACCAGCCGGTCTCCTCTGGCTTGGTTTAGTGAGCTGACACACTGAGCAGGACATGACATATCGCTTGACATCTGCTGCTATCTTGGGCCAAAAAAATCTTAACCGCAGCCTTGCTAATGTCTTTGAAAAACCGAGATGACCTGCAGTGGGGTGGTCATGATAATAGGACAGCAAGGTGCCACGGATTGATGTAGGCGCGTAAAGCTTCAGTTCTTTCAGAGGATGCAAACCACATCTGGTTTTCGGGTCAGAGTAGAAAAGCAGACTATCATGAACAACAAACTGTGGGGGGCTGTTTATGTCTGAGTCAGTGTGCGGATTCACCTCTAGATTTCTGAGAAGCTGGCCAATGTCCGGGTCATCATTCTGTAGCTGTTTCAAATGCGAGCGATCTGCCAAGAGCACTGGGGGTAGAGCGCGGAGGTCCAAACTGCCGATAACAGCGTAGTCGGGCAACAGGTCTATGGGAGCGTCGTCAGTCAGGGGCAGGGGGTTGCGTGATAGCGCATCTGGCACAGTGTTGCGAGTGCCGGGCTTGTGCACTATTGAGAAATCAAAGTCTTGGAGTCACAGTGACCAGCGAGCCAGCCGGCCCGAGGGGTTTGGGCGGGACATGAGCCACCTGAGGCTGTTGTGGTCGGTGAAAATGGTTACATGGAGGCCTTCCACGTAAGGTCTGAAATGTTCAAGAGCCCAAATCACAGCCAAACACTCTTTTTCTGGGGTGGAGTATGGCCTTTCTGCTTTGTGCAGAGAGCGACTTGCATAAGCCACAGCAACCTCTCGACCGTCTGAGTCTTTCTGCATCAGAGCAGCTCCAAGCCCAAGGTCGCAAGCGTCAGTGTGAATGAAAAAAGATCTTGTGAAGTCGGGGAATCTTAGGACGGGTGCAGATGTGATGAACTTTTTCAAAGTTTCCATGGATTCTTGACATTTGTCATCCCAGCGGAAGACAGCATCTTTCCTCGTGAGTACATGGAGGGGCTCTGCATGGCGAGCATAGTTCGGGACAAACCGCCGGTAGTATCCGGTCAGTCCGAGGAACTGTCTGACATTTTTCACGGTGGATGGGGCCTGGAACTTTGTCACAGCTTGTATTTTGTCCTCATCAGGCTTTATGCCAGAGGGTGTGATGCGGTAGCCGAGGAATGTGAGTTCACTCAGACAGAACTGACATTTCTTTAGCTTCAATGAGAGACCAGCGGTTTTGAGTCTTTCAAGTACCTCTTTCAGGTCCTTCAGGTGCTGCTCGAAGGTGGGGGAAGCAACGACAATATCATCTAGATACACAGCACATGTTTTGTAAATGAGACCAGCCAGTACAGTGTTCATTAGCCTCTGAAACGTAGCTGGGGCGTTGCAGTGACCAAAAGGGAGTACACGAAATTGAAAGAGACCACAGTGTGAAATAAAGGCTGTCTTTGATCGTGACTCTTCTGCAACTGCCACCTGCCAGTCGTGCTAAGTCCAGTGTTGTGATGAACTGCCCCCTCGCCAGAAAGTCAAGCGAGTCGTCAATACGTGGTAAGGGGTATGAGTCTTTTTGTGTGACTTGGTTGACGCCTCTATAGTCTACACAGAATCTTGGGTCAGAGCCAGGCCTGTTAACAATAACGACGGGTGCAGCCCACGGGCCAGTGGAAGGCTCAATAATGCCGTCTTGTAACATCTGCTCAACCTGTTCTTCAATGATTCTTTTCTTTGTTGGAGAGGTGCGATAAGGAGGGAGGTTTATGGGCTTCGCGTCCCCAGTGTCAATTTGGTGTTCAGCCATTGAAGTGCGCCCCAGATGACCATCAAACATGTCGTCGAACTGGGTGAGGAGATTGAGCATCGCTGCTTTCTGTCCATCCTCAAGGCTTGCCTCAGCGACTTTGGACCCGAGACTGGTTTGCAAGGCGTCCAGTGACATGATGGCTCCCCCTGCAGTGAATGATTCATCGATACAGTCCTCATCCTCGTCCACCACAGGGCAAGGGATGTCATCCATTAAGACGGTTCTGGATGGGACGTGGATGGTCAGGGAGGCTCGAATCATGAAATCCATGCCTAGGATGAAAGGGGATGACAGGTTAGGGATTATGGCAAAACGTTGGTAGAAGCGTTTCCCCATGAAGCCAATAGAGAGCCAAGTCACACCGTCAGGTGTACATGAATCATTATTGGCAAGGCTCACTGTTGGACCTATCCATTGATGCGTTTTCCTTGGATAAGAGTCATTAACACAGATGAGATCTGCGCGCACCGCAGATAGTGAAGCGCCTGTGTCTAAGGTTGCATCCACAGGCACAGCATTAAAGTTCACTTTAGTTCTCAGTGGTGTATTCCAGGGAGCCTTGGAGTCAGTGTCCTCAACGTGACATAGGACGTGCTGTTCTTGTGGGATTGAGGCAAGTGGATGAGGCTCAGTCAGCGTCTGGAGGGAGGATTGCCTCTGCGAAATGTCCTCCCTCCTCTGAAGTTTCCCGACTGCCTGTATGGAGATGGTGTGTCAAAAGACAAGCTGTCTGTCTCGACGCGTTGCACACCGATATTTGTAGACACAGGTGCTGGGGTTGAGGAATTTGGTACAGGCTGTGACTTAGGAAGTGGTGGCACCTGAGATACAGTGTTGCAGGTTGGGCAGGTGCGAGACGTGAACCCAGGGCGAGAGCATTTATAGCAATGGGGCTCAGTATTCTGGTTTCTCCTCACATGTGGGGGAGGAGACTGGTGTCCACTTGGCCCCAGGACCGCATGGAGTTCATGTGCACGCAGTAACAAGTCCATCACTGAGGGGATAGGGGCTCCATACAGTGCAACTCTATATTTTTCCAAAGAGTGTTTACTTATCAGTTCAATCTGCTCTTGTTCAGGTGGTGGGCTCCTTAATTTATTAAACTCCCCCAGCATGTGAGCTACGAATGTTGGGAGGGGCTCATGTGGTGCTTGGACACGGTCGAGAATGCCTCTCAGGACACGTTCTTGGCGGTCAGATGGCAGAAAAACAGTTTTAAACAGCTGGCAGAATTTGGCCCATGTGGTGACATGTGAACTGAGAGCTTTAAACCATTTACCTGGCTCTTTTGCAAGGAAACGTGGCAGCTCGTATAGTATCTGCATGTCTGTCAAGTTTAGTGAAGCTCTGTAGGTGTTGACAGCCTGCAACCAGTCTTCAGGGGGCACTTTACCATCACCAGCAAACACAAGGGGCTCGAGCTTTGCATGATGTAATGCAGCAGCGATCACTCTAGATGTGTTGCTCAGCTGGAGTGAAGGGGGCTGCACAAAATAGCCTGAGTGATTACCTTGAGCACCAGAATCTGATGTGGGGCCCGATTTGGTAACAGCAGGTGTGAATGGGGTTGAAGTGGCCATGGGGGTTGGTTTCAGTTGCTGAGTGCCAGGACTGACAGAGTGGATTTCATCCCACCGTTTAAGTAAGCCTCGCTGTAGTTCCAGCGAGTCGTTCAGACACTCACGTAGCCTTTCAACCTCCGACTGCAGATCCTGAACTTGGTCTTCGAGGTCCGCAGTAGTGCGGTGGGGGACAGTGTACCCAGTTAAACATATAAGGTCCATGTCTGGGTCAAAGTCAGAATCACCAGCTTGTGTTTTTGGGCGAGTTGCCATTATCTGCACTTTTAAGTCAAATACCCACAATGAAATCAGCTTTAACGCTGTCAAGGAGCAAGAGTAATATAACTGCCCAAACTTAGACTTAATAACAAAAGCTCTACTAGAATACACTTAGCACTGCATATGAACAACACGTGCACTAAACGCATTAAATACCAAAAAGTATGGCAATATGAGAAAATCAGTGAAAATGTGATACTACAGTGGCACAATACAGGCAACTCAAAACTTCAGATACATTTAACTCAATTTCCAATTTTTATTTATTTATTTTTTTTATTTTTTTTGATAGTCACACGGTTCTCCGAAATACTCACAGAGTCCAACTCCCCGAGAGAAAATTATGTTCGCGAGTGTTTAGCAGGCCGTCAGCAGACACATATCCAATGCACTCGGCAGGCAGGGAGGCAACGTGAAGTTCACACAGTTATCAGTTCTCACGGCTGCAATCACGGTAGCTTTTGCTCTAGCAGAAGGGGACACGTGCGTCGAAGAGGACGGCGAAATACACACTCACGCGGCGACCCACGGTGGAGAAAAGTACAAAGCAGTCCGGTCCGGTCTAGTCCTTCTTCGCGTGCCCACGCGAGGTCCAGATAATAATGTTCGGGCGCCAGTTGTAACGTGGAGTTGGAGGGAAGCTAAGCCACGAGGTTATTAGCATAGCTCCGGCATGAAATAAAGTAGCAAGGCAGGAGACGAACATATAAACGGCATATAAACTATTACCTTCAGCAAAAATAATAACCGGACAGAAATGTTCGTGACCTATAGCCTTCACCAGCGTCCACATTACTCGAGTCGAGGAAGTCGACTAGGAGTTAAAGGTGATACCCAGTGACAAAACAAAAAGGAGGCACCACCGTGTGGCGTCAACTGGTAATGCTCCGCTACACTCCGGCTGTTACACTGTGTAGTGTTGTTCTTTATTTTGGCTGGACGTGAACTCCAACATCGGTCAGACATCTAATTTTGGTTGAAAATGAAAAACGAGATGACATCTAAACCCAACATGATGTCAAGCTCCAATATTGAAGATGATTATATGTGAATATATATAAATATTGCAAATGAGTTCATAAAAAAGAATTGGAAAAAAACCCATATCCAGGCACTCAGTAGGATGCAGTATGCAAGTCTTGATCTCTCTCCCTCGCGCATATTAATCAAAATCAATTGACACAATAGTAAAAGGTCGGAAGACCGCAGTTTCACATGGAGCCTTTGGAGATTTTTTTCTCCTGAATTACCGCGGGGTGTGAATGGTGCTAAAAAAAACAACCCGTTGCCTTATCTTATCTAAAAAGCGTTCCGCCCATTCAGCTGACATAAATATGGTTCGAATTACGTGGGAGCCAGTGGGAGCTGAGCTCCCATAGAGAGAGGATGAGCTCCCATGAAAGCAGTAAAATCATACACCTGTGGGGGTCTCTAAAAATCATCAGCACCATTATTTTAAATTACAAATAAAGCAATTTTCCCTTCAGACTACTGTAGCGTGACTTAACAGATAGGACAAATTGCCAAACATGGATCTCGCGGGATCTCGGATCGTCATCACACTACATCCTTATGCTTCACTTTCTGCCAGGACTTTTACTGACTTTTCTCAACTCACAGAAGTGACGTCAACGTCCGATCTAGCAGTAGCATAACCCATCAGGCAAGTGTTATTTTAACATAGGCGTAATCTGCGGGTGGGACATGTCCCCAACACTTTTTGCTAAGGTCGATATTGTCCCCACCACTTTGGAAACATCTCGCGGCACTAATATACCAATACAAATAAATAAAACATCTTCAGCAGAGCAGTCATTTAGTTCGTTTGTTAAATTAGAGGCGATCTAGCGCTGAAATGTGTTGTTAAATCAAGTAATCAAAGTGCTCGTTGCCGCTGCGATCAGTGGCGCGGATACTGTGTTCTCTTGTGGCTCGCGCACAGTCTTCACTCGGACGCGCGATTCAATCCGTTGTGGAGACTCTCTATTCGTTCCGGTGAAATTACAAAACAAAATGCACACAAACTTGTCCTTGCCTGATATACAACCACTGATAAACATAATCGGTTTTGATAAAAAAATAAAAATAAAAATAAAAAAAAATACAAAAAAACTATAAGAGTGCGGATTAGAACCCAGAACCTCTGACACCCTTGGCAAAAGATCTGCCACTGGACCACTTAACCACACATTTAGAAATGTCGGATCTATCTATTTACGTGAAAATTCTCACCACTAACAACATATATTAGACCTCATTAAACGACAAATTAAACCAAATGTACTGTTTAAACTGAATTGTGTTAGCAATGCTTTTTTATTAAACATTTTTATTTATTTACATTAGTAAGCTACACCGCGCCTGCTCATAGGCTACTTTTTTTTCTTCTTTTTTTTTTAAAGAGACCCCCACAAAGATGAAATCATAATTCGAACCCTGGACATAAACCACTATTTCATAGAGTTGGGGTACTCGGACTCGAGTCCAATTTTTAATGAACTCGGACTTGACACGGACTCTGACGTTTTAGACTCGGAAAAATTTATGAGTACAGTCGAGTCCGGGCACTGGAGGACACAATATTATTCAAAAACGAAACGAAACTACTAGTGTTGTTTCAGCATTGAGCATTGTAGCCAATCACATGCGGAGTCAACATGCGGAGAATTCGCTCAAAATGTATGTTCAGAATCAGCACGAGCTTTATCCTTTCTCAAATCCCCTCATAAACAACGAAGTCTAGACACGATATAAATAAGAGATTCACTGTGCAGTGCGGACAACTTCAGTGTTTATGACGAGAGTTTTAGTGAGTGCAGAACGTGGTAAGTAAGTGGCTTATAGGGAGCGCTATACTGACAATCTAGCCACTAAACATTGGACGTCGAATAGACGTGCAGATCATGTCTATATTGGGTCCATCGGTCCATCGGTCCATGACCAATTCTGGACATCTATTCGACGTCCAAACTAGGTCCACTATTTGGACGTCCAACCATGACCCAACTTGGACGTCATATTGACGTTCAACATTGGACCTTTGAACTGGGTAATTTTTTTGGACGTCATTTGGACGTCTATGACAGGTGCAGGAAATTTACATGATTACTATATTTTTTTTATTTACAAATATCAACATTGTTATTATCAACATGATTAATACATATGAATACAGATTATTTATAATTATTTAAGATCATTTTCCAAAAACTCCATTTGATCGTCTCAGCATCAGGTGATAACTGGAGACGCGTACAAAGATGCGTGTGATGCTGTAGCTCAAACAGTAGAGTGTTGGTGCTTGTAATGCTAAGATCACAGGTTTGATTCCCAGGGAGAACAAGAAGTGCGTGCGTGCGTGCGTGCGTGCGTGCGTGCGTGCGTTTGGTTTCATTACAGTGTGCTCATTAGCACTGGGAGCTCCCTCTGCTGTCCATAAGGTGCCTCTGCGCACCAGCCATTTCAAACCCAGCCTCCAGTATTTGGGCCACGCCTCCTTATTTGCATACACTCCTCAATCCTCAAATGCCCAATCCTAAATCCTAAATGGCTAAATGATTAAATGCCCAATCCTAAATCCCTAAATGCCCAATCCTAAATCCTAAATGGCTAAATGACCAAATGCCCAATCCTAAATACCAAATGCCCAATCATACCAAATGCCCAATCCTAAATACCAAATGCCCAATCCTAAATGACCAAATGCCCAATCCTAAATACCAAATGCCCAATCCTAAATCCCTAAATGCCCAATCCTAAATCCTAAATGGCTAAATGACCAAATGCCCAATCCTAAATACCAAATGCCCAATCCTAAATCCTAAATGGCTAAATGACCAAATGCCCAATCCTAAATACCAAATGCCCAATCCTAAATACCAAATGCCCAATCCTAAATACCAAATGCCCAATCCTAAATGACCAAATGCCCAATCCTAAATACCAAATGCCCAATCCTAAATCCCTAAATGCCCAATCCTAAATCCTAAATGGCTAAATGACCAAATGCCCAATCCTAAATACCAAATGCCCAATCCTAAATCCCTAAATGCCCAATCCTAAATCCTAAATGGCTAAATGACCAAATGCCCAATCCTAAATACCAAATGCCCAATCCTAAATACCAAATTCATTTTCAACTTAGACTTTTAGTTTTCGACTTAGACTTTTAGTTTCAAATTTAGACTTTTAGTTTTCGTTTAAGACTTTTCGTTTTAGACTTTTAGTTTTAAATCTGACCGAATAATCCCTCCATAGTTTGAAGACGTGAGAGTGTGTGCGCGCGCGGCCGGGGCTTTCTCTGCTCGTATGCGGCCTGTCAGGCGTAGCAATCATTCTGTTCTACATCACTCACCGATCAAATAAGGATTTGGCGGGACAAAAATTTTCTTTGGCGGCCGCCAAAAAAATTTCAATACAGGAAAACTCTTTTTCTTTTTGTGAAGAAAAAGTACATACTTTTGAGTGTGTAGCAAAAGAGTAGGCAAGCTTTGGGACACACTACTTCGCCATCTTAACGGACAGATCTGTCGCGTGCATCCTGTCACCGTAAACTACCCTGTCAATCATCTTGTCACAGTTAAAATCCTACATTCAATTTAATTTCTTACTGTTTCGGAGAGAAATGTAGTTGCACGTTGATCTGCCAGTCGTGGGTCTTTCATGCGGAGACTCTCCTCATGTGTTTGCAATTAGAATATAATGATGCATTTAAATGTTAATGGCAAAACGTATCTTTACAAAAGTTCACAATGCTGCTGCAGATGCAATATAATGTGGACAACATTGAATAAATCAATTTTCGTCAGGTTAGATACTGATAATTAATCACTCAAACGGTACCCCTTTATCTAAACCTCTACATAACCGCCGGACTCGCGCGTCCTCCATGTCTGTAGTTTTTAAACACTTTTCACTCGTGTTTGTAGTTCTAAATGAATCCTCGTCCAACGCGCGATGGGTTGTGGGCAATATTAGCCGTTATAGAGCTGGTAAGTCCCGCCCATCCGTAAAACCCCACTGGACCTCTAGGTTGAAAAATCGTCAATGCAAGTGAAAGTGAGAAAATAATTATTTTCTGGTCCCGTTTGAATTGTGCCATGAATGTGAACATATGTTGTCTGTGAATTTTTTTATATAATTTTTCATGTTACGAGTTTGACAGTATATTGTATGATTCTTTGGCTAGCAGTTGTGGAAAAGACAACGAGAAAGACTACATGTCGCCTATGGCTGTGTCCAGTGTTGGGTATAGTTACTTTGGAAAGTAGTTAATTAGGTTACAACGTTACCATCAATTAAAAGTAATCAGTTACGTTACAGCATTATCTATTCATAAAAGTAACGCGTTAGAGTACTCATGCGTTACCAAAAATTAAAAGCCGTTTGCAGCGGCTCACACATGACAGACACAGCCCCCGGCCCCTTTAAATGCACCTAGAAGTCGTGACTCCTGACAATGAATAACGTCAGTCATGCGACTAAATTAACACTGCAGGATAACAATAACAGTAAAGACAGTCAGCAATAGGCTATTCCACATGCCGTTTTATTTATTTATTTATTTATTATCATATTTAATCAAAATTCGCACCTACCCAGCCCGGGTAGCCTAGGCTACTGTATATGAGCACCATACAAGATAACTCCTGATTTTTTCTTTAACTCTAATGCAGTTATCAAAGTGTATCAAGTGTGCTTACTTGTAAACACAACCTGAGGTAAACAGGCTTGCAGATTTAAATCCATTTAGAAATGAACAACCAGTCAACGATCTAACCGAAATTAACAGCTGCCTGTCAAACAAAAATGATTACAAACCGAATTAAATTTTTGGCGGTCGACAGAAGCTTTTCACCAACGCAGAGTGTGCATTTTCTTTTCCTTTTCGTTGACAAATTCAACATGATGTGCGTACTTCCATAATCCAAACGCTGTCTTCTCTGCCATCTTGCCGGGAGTTCAAAAAAAAACACACACACACACACACACACACACACACACACACACACACACACACACACACACACACACACACAGGGTCAGACTCAGGGCCCGTCCACACGGAGACGCATTTCGCTGTATACGTATACATTTTTTATCGTATTGGCGTTTCGTCCACACGGATCCGGCGTTTTGGGAGACTGAAACCGCTATTTTTCTTGAAACCGGGTCCCAAAGTGGATAAATCTGAAAACGACACCCTTGCGGTTTCGTGTGTACAGCCAATCCGTATATTTTGTGAAACGATGATGTCATCACATCACGTGTCGTCTGTGTCACGAGTAACAGCAACAACAATAATGGCGGACTTATATGATTGTATTCGTGCTGCAGAAGCTACTAAGCCTACTAGCTTTATTACAGCAAAATCTATTGCTTCTCTGCAACTGTGGTGAGCAAAAAGCGATAATCTTTGTCTTCTTCTTGGTTCGTATACAGCGCGCAAGGTTATGCGCATGCTCAAAGTCTTCTTCTCCGTGTATAGTGTATCTCTGTGGCAGAATTACAGCGCCCCATACTGGTCTGGCATATATATTACACCGTTTTCAGTCGGTTTCAGTGGTTTCGTGTGTACGCAGATATTTCTTGAGACGACGCCGTGTTTACGGATTTTTTTTTTAGAACGAGGAAAAAAAAAATCGGATCGGGAACGCACCGGCTTCGTGTGGACGTGGCCTCAGGCGCATGCAGGGCACAGACGTATCACAGCCATTGACTTTACGATCACAGCGCTTCGGCTCCGCTGATATACCCGCAGGTGGCAAAGTAGACCTAAGCCTACTGTCTGACAAAAAGCAGGCTGCAGTCGGGATTTTCCTTTCCTTAAAATAACGGATTACTTTAAAAAAAAAAAAAAAAGTTACTGCTTACTTAACGCAAGAAACTAACGCGTTAAGTTACACATTTCACGAAAAAGGTAATTAGAGTACCCACAACACTGGCTGTGTCCAAATTCAGGGTCTGCATCCTCCTATTAGGATCCTTCCTACCCGGTTGAAGGAGGAGGGGTCCTCCGACGACCGCAAAACCCGGAAGTCGGTGTTTGTGAATTTGGACAGCCTACCCTTCTTTCAGTTCCCTCCCTTACCCGTTGCTCATATCCTGTCGCCTAGCAACCGTGACAGCGCTAAGCAAGAAGCGGGAAAATGGACAAACAAAGAGTTATTCTCCTCATTTTAATTCTTTTGGAAGAAATAAAGCAATTAAATAAATTAAATACTTTCTTTGCTCGTTGTCGGAGAGTTTTTTATATCAGACTACAAGACAGTCATATCCAGGTAAGCCATTATAGCCTATTTTTATTTATGTTTTTAAGTATTCTGCTAATTTCCCCTACAAATTCATTGAGCCAAAGCATAAATTTTAGCTTGTTTTGTCAGAGAAACTCTATCTATCTATCTGTCTATCTATCTATCTATCTATCTATCTATCTATCTATCTATCTATCTATCTATCTATCTATCTATCTATCTATCTATCTATCTATCTATCTATCTATCTAAATAATGATAGATATATAGATTATATATATATATATATATATATATATATATATATATATCAATAATATGTATATAATTATTCATGTAATATGTATAATGTGCATTGTATTAAAAAACAATTGGAGTTTTGATATTTAAATTTGTCTTAAGGTAGAATAATGCTTTTATCTGTTAAACACTTATTCTAATGTACTAATTATATTATGTATTTGTTCTCTACTTTTCCTTAACCAGACCAGACCCCGTTACTGCAGGATTAACCTGAGTGTCCCAGTTTTGGACCGTTTCTTCAGCCAGGAAGATCCCCAACCAGACTTTCGGCTGAGCAGGGAGTCTCTGGCAGTGTTGCAGAACCTCCTCAACCAGGAGAGAAGACATGGGTGGGGTGCTATAATAGAGACCCTGGTGTTTCTCTTCTAGTTGGCCTGTGGAGCATCCTACAGGGTGGTCTCAAGAGTGTTTGGGATGCCCCGGTCCACCGTCCACTACATTGTCCACCGAGTGACTGAGGAGGTGGTGGCCATTCGCCACAAGGTCATCTTCCTCCCGAAGACCCCGGAGCACCTGGAAGAAGTGTCCCGCGGGTTTGCAGGGCTGGCACGCCACAGAGCTTTTATCAAAGCTGCAGGTGCCATCGACGGCTGTCACATCCGCATCAAGCCTCCGAGCGGCCCTGATGGTCAGTGCTACAGAAACAGGAAACTGTTTCCATCCATAATCCTTCAGGCTGTTTGTGACCATCAGGGCCGCTTCATCGATACGTACGTGGGCTGGCCTGGATCGGTGCACGACTCCAGGGTGCTCCGCCACAGCCCACTGTACGCTCAGTCATCCTACCCTCCTCCAGGGCATTTCATCTTGGCCGATGGAGGATATCCATGCCTCCAACGGCCTCTCCCCCTCATCACTCCTTACAAGAGGCAGGTGCAAGGTGTGGGAGCCCAGCGCTTTAACAGCCATCATTCCAGGGCACGCTCCATTATAGAGCGTGCTTTTGGAATGATGAAGACAAGGTTCCGGTCCATCTTCCTGCAAGCGCTGGAGGTGCACTACACCTTTGTTCCTCATGTAAGTTACCAGCCAGTGTTATATTAAATTATTTTTTTTCAATATCACAATATACTAAATTTATATATGCTA
Organism: Rutilus rutilus; assembly: GCA_021464565.1. NCBI lineage: Eukaryota > Metazoa > Chordata > Actinopteri > Cypriniformes > Leuciscidae > Rutilus > Rutilus rutilus. The sequence continues at coordinate 6,190,353 of JAJAQA010000003.1, forward strand.
TTGCAGGTTGTGACAGCATGCACCATCCTCCACAACATCTGCCTCAGTGCCGGAGACGTGTTGGCACCTGAGGATGAGCCTGAGGACGATGTGGATGAAGATGAGTGGAGGCTGACATGGAGGCCGTCAGCGGTGCTCAGTGGCGGGACCAACTCTGTGCTGAGGTGTCTGCCCTGGAGGTTGTACCACCAGGTCATGACTACCTTTAACAAGCAAGTAAACAATAACTTTAATATCTTATTTAAAAAGTACTTTGTCATGAAAGGATTGGATTCAATTTCTCCTGTTTACATATTTATTAATGCATGTTACAGATGTGACAGCCGTTGATTGAGTCGCTCTGCAAACCCTGCTGGTGGACGATGTAGTGGACAATGGGAGGAGACATCCTGAAGCTCTCTGCAGACCACCCTGTGATGTTTCACTCGCCAACCAGAGGACCAGCCATGGATCTCTGCTGCACTCCATCCATGTCTCTCATCCTTTCAGCGGCTCCAGCAACACTGCCAGGGACTCCCGTTGTAATTAAACATAAAAATGGTCCAATACCTGGTCACTCAGATTAATCCTGCAGTGATTTGTTAAAATCTGTTGTCCTGTAAATAGTTCTGTAAATAGTTTCTGTATGTTCTTGAATTTTGTTACCTCAATTTTGTTTTCTGAATGTTATTAAATAATTATACACTTAATTTTCTTTACAAATGTTCCTTTTACTTTGAAAAGTATGGAAAATAAAAAAGAAATAAAATGAATGAGAAGTATTTCTTTCAAACAATTTATTTCAAACAACTGAAGCTAACAATGGAAAAAATGTAATCCCTCCCACCCCAAGAAAAAAAGAAAAAAAAAATATTTGGGGACCAAACGCTCCAGAATGGAGAAGAGCCTGTCCATCCTCTCCTTGCTCTCCTGTGCCCTCCTCTCTTCAGCCTGTGCCCTCCTCTCTTCAGCCTGTGCCCTCCTCTCTTCAGCCTGTGCTCTTCTCTCTTCAGCCTGTGCCCTCCTCTCTTCAGCCTGTGCCCTCCTCTCTTCAGCCTGTGCTCTCCTCTCTTCAGCCTGTGCCCTCCTCTCTTCAGCCTGTGCTCTCCTCTCTTCAGCCTGTGCCCTCCTCTCTTCAGCCTGTGCTCTCCTCTCTTCAGCCTGTGCCCTCCTCTCTTCAGCCTGTGCTCTCCTCTCTTCAGCCTGTGCTCTCCTCTCTTCAGCCTGTGCCCTCCTCTCTTCAGCCTGTGCTCTCCTCTCTTCAGCCTGTGCCCTCCTCTCTTCAGCCTGTGCTCTCCTCTCTTCAGCCTGTGCCCTCCTCTCTTCAGCCTGTGCCCTCCTCTCTTCAGCCTGTGCTCTCCTCTCTTCAGCCTGTGCTCTCCTCTCTTCAGCCTGTGCTCTCCTCTCTTCAGCCTGTGCTCTCCTCTCTCCAGCCTGTGCTCTCCCTCAGCCTGTGCCCTCCTCTCTTCAGCCTGTGCCCTCCTCTCTTCAGCCTGTGCCCTCCTCTCTTCAGCCTGTGCTCTCCTCTCTTCAGCCTGTGCTCTCCTCTCTTCAGCCTGTGCCCTCCTCTCTTCAGCCTGTGCTCTCCTCTCTCCAGCCTGTGCCCTCCTCTCTTCAGCCTGTGCTCTCCTCTCTTCAGCCTGTGCCCTCCTCTCTTCAGCCTGTGCTCTCCTCTCTTCAGCCTGTGCTCTCCTCTCTTCAGCCTGTGCCCTCCTCTCTTCAGCCTGTGCTCTCCTCTCTTCAGCCTGTGCCCTCCTCTCTTCAGCCTGTGCTCTCCTCTCTTCAGCCTGTGCCCTCCTCTCTTCAGCCTGTGCCCTCCTCTCTTCAGCCTGTGCTCTCCTCTCTTCAGCCTGTGCTCTCCTCTCTTCAGCCTGTGCTCTCCTCTCTTCAGCCTGTGCTCTCCTCTCTCCAGCCTGTGCTCTCCCTCAGCCTGTGCCCTCCTCTCTTCAGCCTGTGCCCTCCTCTCTTCAGCCTGTGCCCTCCTCTCTTCAGCCTGTGCTCTCCTCTCTTCAGCCTGTGCTCTCCTTTCTTCAGCCTGTGCCCTCCTCTCTTCAGCCTGTGCTCTCCTCTCTTCAGCCTGTGCCCTCCTCTCTTCAGCCTGTGCTCTCCTCTCTTCAGCCTGTGCTCTCCTCTCTTCAGCCTGTGCCCTCCTCTCTTCAGCCTGTGCTCTCCTCTCTTCAGCCTGTGCTCTCCTCTCTCCAGCCTGTGCTCTCCCTCAGCCTGTGCTCTCCTCTCTTCAGCCTGTGCCCTCCTCTCTTCAGCCTGTGCTCTCCCTCAGCCTGTGCTCTCCTCTCTTCAGCCTGTGCTTTCCTCTCTTCAGCCTGTGCCCTCCTCTCTTCAGCCTGTGCTCTCCCTCAGCCTGTGCTCTCCTCTCTTCAGCCTGTGCCCTCCTCTCTTCAGCCTGTGCCCTCCTCTCTTCAGCCTGTGCCCTCCTCTCTTCAGCCTGTGCTCTCCTCTCTTCAGCCTGTGCCCTCCTCTCTTCAGCCTGTGCTCTCCTCTCTTCAGCCTGTGCTCTCCTCTCTTCAGCCTGTGCTCTCCTCTCTCCAGCCTGTGCCCTCCTCTCTTCAGCCTGTGCTCTCCTCTCTTCAGCCTGTGCTCTCCTCTCTTCAGCCTGTGCCCTCCTCTCTTCAGCCTGTGCTCTCCTCTCTTCAGCCTGTGCTCTCCTCTCTCCAGCCTGTGCTCTCCCTCAGCCTGTGCTCTCCTCTCTTCAGCCTGTGCCCTCCTCTCTCCAGCCTGTGCTCTCCCTCAGCCTGTGCTCTCCTCTCTTCAGCCTGTGCTCTCCTCTCTTCAGCCTGTGCCCTCCTCTCTTCAGCCTGTGCTCTCCTCTCTTCAGCCTGTGCTCTCCCTCAGCCTGTGCTCTCCTCTCTTCAGCCTGTGCCCTCCTCTCTCCAGCCTGTGCTCTCCCTCAGCCTGTGCCCTCCTCTCTTCAGCCTGTGCCCTCCTCTCTTCAGTTTTTTTAACTGTTACTTAACAGAAAATTTGGACAGCCTTCGTCGCGGCGCTGTGATGTAACATCCTTCAAATGAGTGGTTAGATACTGATAATTAATCACTCAAACGGTACCCCTTTATCTAAACCTCTACATAACCGCCGGACTCGCGCGTCCTCCATGTCTGTAGTTTTTAAACACTTTTCACTCGTGTTTGTAGTTCTAAATGAATCCTCGTCCAACGCGCGATGGGTTGTGGGCAATATTAGCCGTTATAGAGCTGGTAAGTCCCGCCCATCCGTAAAACCCCACTGGACCTCTAGGTTGAAAAATCGTCAATGCAAGTGAAAGTGAGAAAATAATTATTTTCTGGTCCCGTTTGAATTGTGCCATGAATGTGAACATATGTTGTCTGTGAATTTTTTTATATAATTTTTCATGTTACGAGTTTGACAGTATATTGTATGATTCTTTGGCTAGCAGTTGTGGAAAAGACAACGAGAAAGACTACATGTCGCCTATGGCTGTGTCCAGTGTTGGGTATAGTTACTTTGGAAAGTAGTTAATTAGGTTACAACGTTACCATCAATTAAAAGTAATCAGTTACGTTACAGCATTATCTATTCATAAAAGTAACGCGTTAGAGTACTCATGCGTTACCAAAAATTAAAAGCCGTTTGCAGCGGCTCACACATGACAGACACAGCCCCCGGCCCCTTTAAATGCACCTAGAAGTCGTGACTCCTGACAATGAATAACGTCAGTCATGCGACTAAATTAACACTGCAGGATAACAATAACAGTAAAGACAGTCAGCAATAGGCTATTCCACATGCCGTTTTATTTATTTATTTATTTATTATCATATTTAATCAAAATTCGCACCTACCCAGCCCGGGTAGCCTAGGCTACTGTATATGAGCACCATACAAGATAACTCCTGATTTTTTCTTTAACTCTAATGCAGTTATCAAAGTGTATCAAGTGTGCTTACTTGTAAACACAACCTGAGGTAAACAGGCTTGCAGATTTAAATCCATTTAGAAATGAACAACCAGTCAACGATCTAACCGAAATTAACAGCTGCCTGTCAAACAAAAATGATTACAAACCGAATTAAATTTTTGGCGGTCGACAGAAGCTTTTCACCAACGCAGAGTGTGCATTTTCTTTTCCTTTTCGTTGACAAATTCAACATGATGTGCGTACTTCCATAATCCAAACGCTGTCTTCTCTGCCATCTTGCCGGGAGTTCAAAAAAAAACACACACACACACACACACACACACACACACACACACACACACACACACACACACACACAGGGTCAGACTCAGGGCCCGTCCACACGGAGACGCATTTCGCTGTATACGTATACATTTTTTATCGTATTGGCGTTTCGTCCACACGGATCCGGCGTTTTGGGAGACTGAAACCGCTATTTTTTTGAAACCGGGTCCCAAAGTGGATAAATCTGAAAACGACACCCTTGCGGTTTCGTGTGTACAGCCAATCCGTATATTTTGTGAAACGATGATGTCATCACATCACGTGTCGTCTGTGTCACGAGTAACAGCAACAACAATAATGGCGGACTTATATGATTGTATTCGTGCTGCAGAAGCTACTAAGCCTACTAGCTTTATTACAGCAAAATCTATTGCTTCTCTGCAACTGTGGTGAGCAAAAAGCGATAATCTTTGTCTTCTTCTTGGTTCGTATACAGCGCGCAAGGTTATGCGCATGCTCAAAGTCTTCTTCTCCGTGTATAGTGTATCTCTGTGGCAGAATTACAGCGCCCCATACTGGTCTGGCATATATATTACACCGTTTTCAGTCGGTTTCAGTGGTTTCGTGTGTACGCAGATATTTCTTGAGACGACGCTGTGTTTACGGATTTTTTTTTTAGAACGAGGAAAAAAAAAATCGGATCGGGAACGCATTTTTTATATCAGACTACAAGACAGTCATATCCAGGTAAGCCATTATAGCCTATTTTTATTTATGTTTTTAAGTATTCTGCTAATTTCCCCTACAAATTCATTGAGCCAAAGCATAAATTTTAGCTTGTTTTGTCAGAGAAACTCTATCTATCTATCTGTCTATCTGTCTATCTATCTGTGCCCTCCTCTCTTCAGCCTGTGCTCTCCTCTCTTCAGCCTGTGCCCTCCTCTCTTCAGCCTGTGCTCTCCTCTCTTCAGCCTGTGCCCTCCTCTCTTCAGCCTGTGCTCTCCTCTCTTCAGCCTGTGCCCTCCTCTCTTCAGCCTGTGCTCTCCTCTCTTCAGCCTGTGCCCTCCTCTCTTCAGCCTGTGCCCTCCTCTCTTCAGCCTGTGCTCTCCTCTCTTCAGCCTGTGCTCTCCTCTCTCCAGCCTGTGCCCTCCTCTCTTCAGCCTGTGCTCTCCTCTCTTCAGCCTGTGCTCTCCTCTCTTCAGCCTGTGCTCTCCTCTCTTCAGCCTGTGCCCTCCTCTCTTCAGCCTGTGCCCTCCTCTCTTCAGCCTGTGCTCTCCTCTCTTCAGCCTGTGCCCTCCTCTCTTCAGCCTGTGCTCTCCTCTCTTCAGCCTCTCTCTGCTGCCTCATGTCCTCCCTGATGAGGTCTAACAGCTCCTGGTCACTGTCTCTTCTCCTCTTCTTCGCTGCTGGCTGCCTATCTCCTTCCCTCTCTTCTTCCTCTCTCTCCTCTTGGTCACTCACTGCTGCACTTGGCCCTGGAGTGTCCATAGGGATGGAGGCAATAAGGACAGGGGGGCAAATTGAAGGCCTTTGTCCTAAAACCTCATCCATTTGGACAAACCAGGGCCAAGTAGCAGCAGTGGGCTTCCCACTCACTCCCTCTCCTGACCCTGGATACTTGCATTCCTAAAGACAAGTAAAAATCTAAACTGTTCACAAAACATGTAAGCTTAAACCTAGGATTTTTTTTAACTGTTACTAACAAAAATATTATTTTCTATATATGGACATACTTTATATTTCTTTTTTAAATTGTCCCACTTTTTCTTTGCTTGGGCTGGTGTCACTTTACCAGACAGGCCCATCTTCTCCAAAACTATCCTAATGTAGGAGAAAAAGAGAAAATATTGGAATTGTGTTAATCACAGATATCAAAACGACAATTGTGGAACAATACTGTACAGAATTATACTACAACAGGACAAAACAAGAGAAGTAAGAAAATATTTCAGCTGTTTAATGACTGCAGGAAATGTTATCTGTACTGCACAAAACAAAAAAGAAACAAAACTGCCTTGATATTACAATGGGATTTCTAAATAGATTTATTCCTGTACCTCCATCCCACAGTGGCAGAGTTCTTTGCCCCGGTGAAGAGCTCATCGTTCTCTCCCCGGAGCTTTATAAACACTTCTGTCTGCTCTTTCGTCCCTAGAAGCGTTAAAAACAGCTTCAATCACTAACAAATTAGCTGTGTGTAAGGGGATATTCACACAGGCAGTAAGGAAGAAGCTAGTTTACGAAAGTAATGTTGTTTTTTTAACATATAAACGTACAAATGTAAAAAAAATGCTTAACGCTAAAACAAAATGCCTAACTAGACAACCACTGAAAAAAATTCTTTTTTGGAAATGCCAGTTTTTAAAAAAACTTACATCGAAAAGCATACTCCTCTCCCACTCCGCTACCGCTCGCTTCGTCCACAATTACGCTCTGCCGAAAAGAATTATGGGATAGGTAGGACGGGAAAGGATCCACCAGACCCATCCTTCCAATTCGGGGAAAAGGAGGACGTATTTGAAGGATCCTACAAATTTGGACAGCCTTCGTCGCGGCGCTGTGACGTAACATCCTTCAAATGAGTCCTCCGAAGGATGTAGACCCTGAATTTGGATACAGCCTATGTGACGTCTCCCCATAACACATTTTCCCTCCACTTGTCAAATCACGGTGCTAATGCTGCGATATCTATGGAGACAGATCGAGATGCCTGTGTGTTTTGTACCCAAATGTCACCATTATTTTCTCACATTCACTTGCATTGACGATTTTACAACCTAGAGGTCCAGTAGGGTTAGCGGAAGGGGCGGGACTTACCAGCTCTATAGTGCGCATCGATCTGCACTTCGGATTCTGACCGGAAATAGTAGACCATCCGGGTATCTTTGGAACACTCATTTCAACATACTACGATTTGGGATGTACTAATACTATTTTCTAATACTATTTAGGACGGATAGTATGCGAATTGGGACGCACCGGTAGTGTAATCTTGTTTTGTGAAATAAATAAGCCTGATCCTGAGTCAGAAAGGCAACCTTTAAACCCTTATATGCTTTTCAATCATTTTTGATTGGTTGAAAAATTTGAATAGCCTATATGCCATCTAAACAACAAAAAGTGGACTTCATTCAATCAAAGTGGTTTAAGAGGGATACAAATAAAAAGGAGGGTTAAAAAGCATATACTTTCAAAAAAAATATGTTTAAAGTCCTGTGACTTTGATTGATAATTTATGGTCTGGATGAACACCACTCTATAAGTTATTGAATAGAAGTTGGTTATCTCCTTATACTGAACATATAATATGATTTCATCTGTATAAATACTATATTAATTAAACACATAACTGATATTTAATTCTGGAAGCTTGTGGACAGTTAGGCTAAGTCATAATAATGTATTTCTTTAGAAGACCATAAGCTGCAACAGTTTTTAGTCTGATAAATATCTGATGCCTTAAACATCTCGAAACAGACTTTCACAAATATATGTTAACTTGAAAACCCCAAAACCAATAAACAAAATGCAAATTGAAAACTTGAAACTTTATTTGAATATCATAGAAAATAACATAAAAACATGTTTGCTCTGGGATTGTTCGCTTTCATTAGAACACATGAACTTTGACCCGCGGAAACACTATCGTGATGCCATGGGTCAATGATAACACTTATATGACGAACAAATACGCTTCAAGTCACGTAAAACAGCACAAAAAAAGTACAGTAGTTGAACACAGCAACATTAACACAATAAACTCATAATAAGGCAGCAGTGGTACAATCAGAAAATGCACTAATCACATTAAAAGTACAATCTTATGGTGCGTTCAAGTCCTCCTGGGAAGTTAGTATTTATGAGTTAGGAAGTTACGACGTCAGGTGTGTTTAAATAACTTTGGTCGGAGCGAGATGGCGATGAACCTTTTTTTACAAAGATTTTTTACTCTATACTTCTGATTAATAAATCTGTGAAGGTGCTGTAAACTGTGAATCATTGTAAACTGCCCGGCCAAGAAACAAGTCTCTGGTTGGATTTAAATAGGCAAATGCTTAAGAGAAACTGATGCACCTCTTGATGTTATTTCCATTAAGATGGGCATCAATTTTAGCTCAAGATCTGGTATTGACAATGCAAGAGTCCAGCACATCCCAGAGACTTTCAGTGCATTTAAGCTCTGGACTCATCAATTCATGTGTGAAAATGAATCTTCATCTCTTTTTTTTTTCTCACAATTTGAGCCTGATGAATCCTGACACTGTCATCCTGGAATATGGCCATGATGTGTCTGGTTGTTTAAGAAACGAAAGGCTACAAACTCCATCAATTAGGGTTAGAAGAACTGTAGACAAATATATAACATGCTAGAAACATAATAATCACTGCAATAATGATCCAAAGTTGCCTATTAAAATCCAAACAGTGACTATTTTGGCTTTTTGGCTGGGCAGTGTATATTATATCGTAATTGTTATTTTGGACATACTTAGCTAGTTTTAGTGTAGGGGGGGGGGTACTTAATTTCAACAAATTTACTATCAATAAACACACTGCATTCATTGCATATTTTCTTACTGAAACGCCCCAAACTCGTAAACTCTGTGACAATACTGATGAAAATACTGAATTTCCTTAGTAGTAAATACTAAAATAACACTGTTTCCCGCTCGTAATTACGCCTGTGTCGTGGCGTTTATATGTGGTATATATATTTATATGCGTAACTTGTAAATACGAACTTTCTGACATGAATTTTAATTCTGAAGTGAACTAATCCTTTAATAAAGAATGAGTATCAGGTGTGTTTTAGATTTAGATTTTTTTTTTTATATATATTTTTCTTAAATCTATGAAAAAGTTAAAAAAATTTACCTTCAATAAACACACTGCATCCATTGCATATTTTCTTACTGAAACGGCCCCGACTCTTAAACTCAACTCATGCTCGGATTTCATTAGTCTATCAATTTTCCTTCATATACTAAAATAACACTGTTTCCCGCTCGTAATTACGACTTCGTCGTGACGTTTATATGCATTTAACTCATAAATACGACCTTTTCTGACATGACTTGAACGCACCATTATTCACCGTTTCCTCCTGCATCTGAACTCATTGAAACACTGTATTTAAAATCTTTGGCTTTCAAAGCTCAATGTCCAGGAAAAGCTGATTGTTTGCTCTCTCTCTTACGCCGTGACGAACACCAGCCGGGCAGAATACGCCAGATCCGCAAGATAAATCAGGAAGTTGAGCGCGGTGAGAACGGCCACGACGACCAATTTATCCCACGGGCAGAAACCGTGAGAGTTTCGGCAGTAGTCCGGTCGTGTCGAGCTTCCCAAATAACGGCTGTCAAACTTGAAGACCGGCCAAATGATAGTGGCGGTGAGGTACATGAGAACCGCCAGAAGAGCGTAGGCGGAGAGGAAGCGTGCGAACGGGAACGGAAGGCACCCGGTGCATTCGCCGATGCACAACACCACGATGGCTGCCGAGATCACGAAACAGATGCAGTACACGGCCATGCACCACTTCACAGCGGGGTGACTGTCATAAGAGGCCGGGTCGCTGACGAACACAAATATGACGCAGGCCACAAAAGTCTCGCAAACCTTCAGGAGACCCGGAACCGTCGCCATGTAACCGGCGACTTCTCCCGGCCGCGCCCGTGCCATACACACCTCCACGAAGTAAGCGGCGGTGGCCAGGCAGGAGAACACAGTGGCGACGATTCTGTGATCCCGAACCTCGCCTCGATCTGTGTAGCCCTTCAGAAAGTAGAGCGGGAAGATGATGGACGCGGACAGGCACAGAAGCGCGGCGTAGCAGGCGAACGTAATGGGGAAGTTGTTCCAGGACACGGGGGCGCGAGACTGCAGACCCAGGATCTCCACCAGGAGAACCAGCAGGGTTCCTGCGAAGCTGAAAGCCCAGCAGAACACGCTCCAGTCGGCCGTCCCGCCGTGGAGCACCCCTCCATGGGACGCCACGCTGAACGCCACACAGGTGAACACTAGAGCCGCCAAACGCACCCACATCAAACGGGACGGCTTCAAGACCACCAAAGGCATGATGAAGGTTATTCTGGTGACTCTGCAAAGGACAAAAAGAGAGACAATTAACAGAGCATGCTATAGACCCCTTTTCAGTTAGTAAACATGGTGATGTTTTTTTGTGGGCGGAGCTTAGGTGGAGGCAGAACGATCCCTTCTGGACGCTTCACTAACATTAGTTTGCAAGTTTTGTTAGCTTGTTTTTTAACAATGACTGGAGAAAATCCGATTTGATCTTAATGTGCAAAGTCACTCACTGTCCAGGACCGCGATTGTTATTTGCAAAAGTTAGTTTTAACGGACGGAACCAGATTGGCGGACCTGTACGCGCTCAGTCAATGGATGGACGATCTGACAGGATTAACGTTAACGCTACCTCCGGTTGAGTGGCCTGACTTCTACTTCTACTTCTATCTGCAGTTCTGCCTAGCCAGCGCCAAGAAGACGACAATGTAAAGAGTGACATTACGGTGCAATTTTAATGATGTGAATATTTTCTAGAAATAAAAATTCCAGATACAGCATACTCATTTTTCATCGATTCTTGCACCCGACAACACAACAAGATGACATTTAATAATGATAATAATTTAAGTTCCTTATTATGTAGCCGAATCTGTGCTGGTTTGCATTGGCCGCCTCCAGTTTTCCCTTTGTTTTGCCTCCAGCTAGCGCCGTGACGTAACTGTGACGTCGGCTCGAAATTGGTCTATTGGCTGACAGATTTGACAAGCTCTAATCGCTGATCATGCTACTTAGGCTTTGTCCACACATCTTTTTCTCTCCGGTTTGGCCTTCCGTTAACACTGACACGGCGTTTTTATTAATGAAAACGAAGCTTTTTGAAAACGCTCTCCAAAGTGGATAAATCTGAAAATGCCGTTTTCGCGTTGTTGTGTGGACCGTCAAAACAGAGGCATTTAAAAACGATGACGTACGTTTAGTCATGTGACGCATATTGAACCCATAGATATTCATGTTTATACCAGTTTCACTTTCACACAGTTGGTAAAATATGTTACTTTGCACACTCTTCATATCACAGTCCTGCACAGAAAAAAAGACCACCAAAGGCTTGATGTGTCAAATGAAGGTGCTTCTGGTGACTCTGCAAAGGACAAAAAGAGAGACAGATGGACCATCTGAGTCAACAAAGCATGCTTTTGGCTGACAGATTTGACATGCTCCATGTTACTGCCTGGTTGTCTAAACATGTGGAACATTTGGGAGGTTCAACACTTTTAAGGGGAGCTTGTGTGGCCTGTTTACTTCACTACATAGAGACAGAGCGCATTTAGGCCACGCCCACACCGGGGGGGGGAGGGCAACCCAACCGTCTCCATTGACTTTGTATAGCGTGAAGCTGCCTCCTTGTCATTTCTGACTTATAACAAAAAACAAAACAATGCCTAAAAGCTGCTTTGTGACAAGGTGTACAGCAAACAAGCTAAAAAACCCAGAACTAGGCCTAAGTTTTTATAAGTTGTCGACCCCAAAAAATGAGCGTTTAAGGACACAAAAGTGGATACAGGGAATTTTGAGACAGAGCGCAACATGTCATATTACAGGATAGCTTAGCTTACAGAAATATAATATATAAAACTGACATTTGGATATTTGACTTACAGTGAGAAAATGTTTACTGCACACATAGTGAATTTTTAGTGCACACCGAGTGTCAGGATCCCACAATTTATCCATTCTTCCAGCTGATGCTTCACATCTTATTGCCTGCATCCACTTTTGTGTCCTTAAACGCTTGTTTTATGAAAACTTGTTTTTTTAGCTTGTTTGCTGTACACTGTGACGAAGCAGCTTTTAGATATTGTTTCAGAAATGACAAGGAGGCAGCTTCACGCAATACAAAGTCAATGGAGATGGTTGGATTGTCCCATACCATACCCAGTCTATTGGCTATTTGAAAAGGGGGAGGAGCCATTCAATATGTCCCGCCTTAGCTTCCTGTTTCAGTGGAAATTACGTCAACGCATCAAACAAAGCTGCACGTTCCAAGGCATTCAGTGGGCCTTTAAATAAAGCTCAGGGAAACAACACAAGAAACCTGTAGGTCTTAAAATACTCACCATAGCCTACTTTTGAAATTTCTGATTTATTGTACATTAATACTCTTAAAGCAATAGTTAAGGCCCACTGAAGTGTCTTGAAACGTGTGCCGTTATACAGTGTGTTGATGTCATTTCCACTGAAACAGGAAGACAGGGCGAAACTAAGTAAGAACAAATACACAAATTACAAGTTGAAATAAAAAACAAAGTTACAAAGTCTAACAGTATTCAGGTACATATGAGTAATTAGGCCTAAATGTAAAATAACACTATTTGTTCACAGTAGAAATTAAATTTAGGCTTATCTTTGATAAAGATGTATTGTGTTGTTTTATTAATATGTTTAAGACATATTGATACATTAATATGTTTTAGTTTTATTAATATGCTTCAGTTTAAGACCGAATGCACGGAGCAAATAAACTTAAACATCCGGTTTCTTTCTCAGCTGTTCACTCATGACATAACCGAGAGAATACTTGCCGAGACGGGTATTTTGACATAATTATGGTGTATGTGTCCGTTCAAGGGCAAGGAAACGCGAAAGAGTAGCTCAGATAATGCGCAAGTCTCTTAAAATTGTTTTAATGTGTAAACTGGCAAGACGAAACACGTCTAAATTATGCATTTTCTCTCTATGATGGTTAAACTTAGCAGTTAATCCTCGAGTCACATGTGTGCTGAACCGTGGGGCCTGATCTGTACGAATCAACTGCGATCCCCCCTTTTTTTTTGAAGAATAGCTAATAGCATTTTGTTAATATCACAGCTCAGCGAGGGCTGTTGAGCTCATTAAAGCCGCAGTTTCTATAATCTCTAACCGTTTCTCCTCCTAATCTCCTCCATATGGCTTTAAAAACACAGCTTTCTGTGCAGAATTCAAATGGGTCTAATACCTTTTGTGTTTTAATTACACTGTCTGAATCGTTCCCTATCCCCTATATAGTGCACTTTGTGCCATTCACCATGTAGAATACAGTACATGTGTGAACAAGTGACTGAGCGCAGCTTATAATGTAATATGGGGCTTCCGATTCTAGAGAGACTCTTATTTGATTAGACAGAAAATCTGATGAGAAGCTGAAGTGCAGAGTGACATCAAAACCATCCATCCATATTGGCGGAAGTGAGAGACTAAAGCCTGTTTTATGCTTCTGCGTCGAACTGCCGCCGTAGCTACGTCGTAGGCTGTGTGTAGCGCGCGTACCCTACGGCGTACCCTGACGTGCACCTCTCCAAAAATGTAACAACGCGTCAATTCTACGCGGACACAAGCGCTGTGATTGGTCTGCCAGAACCCCTCCCTCGGGGTTTCACACGCTCCCTAGGTACGCGTCAACACGGACAACGACACAGAAGTATAAATTAAAACCAACACGTTGCCTACGGCGTATAGGCTCCGGCGTAGGTCCGACGCAGAAGTATAATGAGGCCTTAAGTTTTAAATGTGAATTTTGTCATTGGTTTGGAGCAAACTATCTTATAGATAGGCTAACCGTAAGACTAACATTCATACTAAAAGCCCCCCCAAAAAACTTTCATTTTGATTTCATGGAGACTTAAACAGAAAAGGAGATCAATTGTGCAAATGTCCAACCTGCTCTTTTAAGGCCTCATTATACTTCTGCGTCGGACCTACGCCGGAGCCTATACGCCGTAGGCAACGTGTTGGTTTTAATTTATACTTCTGTGTCGTTGTCCGCGTTGACGTGTACCTAGGGAGCGTGTGAAACCCCGAGGGAGGGGTTCTGGCAGACCAATCACAGCGCTTGTGTCCGCGTAGAATTGACGCGTTGTTACATTTTTGGAGAGGTGCACGTCAGGGTACGCCGTAGGGTACGCGCGCTACACACAGCCTACGACGTAGCTACGGCGGCAGTTCGACGCAGAAGCATAAAACAGGCTTTACACACAATGACAGTGAGTGTGTAAAATGCATTGCACAAGTTGTCTATATGACTTGTGTGCTATGTTACACGTCTTCTAAAGACAAACGACAGCTTTTTAAGACGTTAATGATGTTTTTAATGTTATTTGCTAAACATATTCCCCTCTGCTCCGCCACAGCTCCCAAACCTCATCCACACTAGCACACATTAAACCCTGTAACGCTAAGTTCAGCAGATAATAATTCAGATTTAGATGTACTAAAGTACAGCCAGGACATTGCTCAAGATCTCCTTCTGTTGAGGAAATGAAGTCATGGGTTTGGAATGATTCAGTTTCGAGTGTTCCTTTAAGAGCTGCAGTTATAGAGCTAGCATTTCACCACACTTCACACATCATGGCCACAATTAAGTAAAGACTTAAACATATATCTAACAAGTTAGCCAACCCCTTATAAGCGGAGGTGACTCAGCTACTACAGGTCACTTCCGCCACATTTCACAACGCATTTTAGAAGCAAGCAGAGCCAGCAAACAAAACAAAATGAAAAAATGAACAATAAATAACTTCTAGAGTTTTTAAAGCCGTTGATAATGACTTAAAATCTGTATCAGCCTACATCTCTGATAGTTTACTGATTTACGCAGTCTAACACTGGGCGAATGTTTCTATTCTGTCTCCATCTCTCTAGCGGATGTGGCGAGGGGTGTGGTTGTTGGGTTATGGTTCTCGGATGAGGTTGAGACCGTAAAAGTGAACCAAACAGTTTCGGGGAAAAAACAAACGTTCTGCTTTTAGCAATTTTAGCGACCTCGGAATAGTATTCTCGCTTAACGTAATGCGTTAATAAACGCTTAAAAGTTGCACACGGTTCAAAAAGTACGCAATATACAACGTTACGCACATATAAACTCAACGCAGACCTAAAGCAAGTAACGTATATTCACAAAAGCGTGTGTTTATGTAAATGAGGCGCATTCCTCTGGCTGAAATGTACCGTCTACAAAAACACAATTTGAACCCTTAATTACTGATGCAAACGCAAATCCCAACTGAAAAGAAGACAACAAAACGATATAGACATACCTTGCACTTATGTAGAAAGACTTCCCCCTTTATTCCAGTTTGTATCACAGTGGAGATCGAAACCCTCTCCTGTGACGCTCTCCAGATGTTCACTTCTCTTCTTTAACGGGACTCATGCTGCCTTCATGTGCTCTGGAAAAGATGATATTTTCCACTTGTGAACTGGTATTTACC
Source organism: Rutilus rutilus (assembly GCA_021464565.1). NCBI lineage: Eukaryota > Metazoa > Chordata > Actinopteri > Cypriniformes > Leuciscidae > Rutilus > Rutilus rutilus. The sequence goes on from JAJAQA010000003.1 coordinate 6,205,764, forward strand.
AGTGTGTTGTGTTCAAGTGCTTTTGTTGTCGTAATGTAGAGTGCCCGCAAGGTCTGTGTCAGTAGAGTATCTTTTTTATCTTTACAAAAAAACAAAACAAAACAAAAAAACGTAAATGTGGTGCTTTCTGATGATTAAAACATAATTAATAATAAAAAATAATAAAACGACATAAAATGATTAAATATGAACCAAGGAAATTGCAGCGAAGTTGAAAATTGAGTGTTAACGCATTATATTACAATTGTTAATGACACAACATTGTATTGGCTAAAAAAACTATCTGCTAACAGTATTCACGACTCTTGCGTTGCTCTCCGCCATTTTAAAAAGGTCAAAGGTTATCTCATCTCGGCAACTCGTGCATCAAAATATTCTACGAGTTGCCCAGTGGAAAATACCACATGAGGGGGTGTTCATGTGCATTTTACATGTCGGCTTTTGGTATTTACCATAATTACCATAGCACGTGAAGGCACCATCACTTCATTCCTCCACGCCCATTACTTCCAAATTAGGTATTGCCTTTCTCTTATCATTTGACCCACGAAGTCTAGACCAGAGAAGGGAATTCTATGCTAAAATTAGATGTATGTTGGTTTTAGCACTCCATTATGTTATATTTTCCATTTTTTAGTATACATTTTAGCATAAATTAGCACAAAAAAACCCTAATATTTTTTCTTATTTTTCATACTATTTTGTATTTTGAAGAAACTACTCAGTAAATGCTGAGTGGTATATATACCAATAACAGATTGTACAATGATAATGATAATGAAAATGAGAAAAAAATATATATATCTAACGTTATATGTTGTTACGAGTAGACTTGCAACAGTTTTAACAGGATTCATTTATTTCGTTGTAGCCTGTCTGTGGTTAATTTTCAGTGTGACAACACCATAGACTGTAAAAAAATAGGACAACACACATGCATTCATATCTATGACATACATTACGAATGATCACGTGTTCCCAACATTACTGACTTCTCGCGAGTTTACAGAATCTACTGATTTGAACTTTCCTTAGTTTTAGCTACAGAAATGTTCCTGTTCCTCAGAAAAAACGTAAACGTAATAATAATGCAAACCGATAAAACAGCAAATAAAATATATTCAAACCTGCCACAGTAGGCCGAAAAAACACCCAAATATGACAGCCTGCTTGTAAAATAGCAGTTCCCTGGTGGTCTAGTGGTTAGGATTCGGCGCTCTCACCGCCGCGGCCCGGGTTCGATTCCCGGTCAGGGAATGAATACTTTTAATGTCTTCTATTTACAGGTTACAACATTTCGTACATAAATTCACGTTTAATTCAGTGTTACATGTCGTATCTTTGAGAAATGTACTAGTTCGGAGTGAAAATTCCTTCTACATTTTTTCCCTCCAGTTAAACCTGCCTTGTTTTTCCAGTAACTCTAGTGACTCGAGGACGGATTTCACGCGCAGTACCAGAATCCAACCGATAGGGGGCGAGCGCGAGTGTTTGCACTTCCCAGTAGCCAAACATAAACCCAAGGATGAGGGTATTATTCCGGAATGGCGAACGCTCGAACACTGGGATAACACTACATTTAAAGACATGCCGATCACATATCTCTCGGAAACAATGAGAGGATATCAACTTTAAACGTCCATACAGCAGGAGACTGACGCTAAAAGACGTGACCGCGCAAGATTCAAGTCGTTACGGAACCCACAATGAATCTCGCTGGCCACAAAACGAGCGTGTGCAAATCGCCAAAATTCGGGGAATAATTGCACCTCATAACGAAAGCGATCCAATGCGTGTTTATCGGCATAAACAGTGCAGAAGATCACGTCTGGATCGGGTTATCATTGCACAACAACGCGCGCGCCAGCGTTGTGTCGCACGCGCGTGAAGGCCTCGCGCACACTGGAAGCGAACTGGATCGAGCCGAGCAATAACGCAAGGATATTATACATGTTCGCGCATTGCACATCATTACAGTAGATGTTTATTTGAGTGCATTGATGGTGCAGGGATTTGACTGTCACCACTGTGATCTTGCTGCTTATGAATTAGTTTAAAATGCACTTTATTTCTCTCCTATCACTGTGGGTTGTGTGGTTCTGATAAGCTTCACTTGCACTGCGTTGAGATCATGAGCTTCAAAGACCAGAATAACCTTGTTAAAAAAACTAAACTAAACACACACTGAGAGCCGAAGGACCAAGTGACTGTGAATCATAGTGACCCTTTAAACACTGTAGTCGAAGACACACAATAGCGGATTCTTCTCATTTGGGGTCGAAGACTGCATGCTTGTGTGCAAAGTTGGTGAAATCATTTAATGTTTTTATTTTATTTTATTATTGTGACCCTAAAGTAGAAATATGATTCAGTCCTCAGGAATCTGTGTTCGGGACACCAACTGGAGGCTTCGGAGATAATACAGAAATGTGGCGTATTGATCCTGCATTGTTTTGACACGAGTACTGGAGTTATTTCACAGGTTTTCGAGTTTGTTTATTAAACGGGACGATGCTGGTGAGGAGGACCACTGTGTTGAACTTTGACCCTTGACGTGACGAAAGGACTAAGTTACATTCACCCTAAGGAGCGGAGATACAAGGAGAGGAAATACAACTAACAAACACTAATGAAATGATCTCAAACTGACATATAATCACTACACAAACAATCGGACAAACCTCTGACGGTTTGCAGCCATGAGTGTCCGACAACCGACCTCCACGCTGGACAGGTGAGTTTATTAGGTTTTTAACGACCTTTTGACCCATTGCGATTGTTTTATGTTAATGTGCTCATTTTGTTTTATTTCTGCTTTACGAGACAAACACTAAAAGACGACTATACGATTGGAATAATAGCGTTATACGTTAGCATGTTTGATAGTAATATTTACGGTCCTGTAATCTGATTGGTCGAGCGGCGTTTCAAGAGTGCTAATATACAGTCCATCAAGCTTATTCACCAAGAATAGCATTTTTTCTTTTCTTTTTAAATAGTTATCTGTGATAACTGACATTCTTATGTCACAAATGCACCCAGCAGTGTGGATATAGCATCACGTAAAAGTGTAAAATAAAAAGGTTACCAGTAACATGTGTTAGAATTCAGCTGATCACGTGATCTCAACATGACGGCGCCCATGAAGCGACCCGTTTCTTGCTAAATAAACCCGATTTTCTCATGTAAGTGTACATATTGAGGGGACCATTCATTTAAGCATGACTAAGTAAAACGTTTTTGGTAGATCAATGTTTAATACGATAATAAAGTATAAGTAAATGTTGAAATTAGCACTAACAATTGATAAATGCTGTATAAGTGCAGTTCATTATTAGTTCATGCTAACTAATGTAGTTTGAACTACATTATGAACCTTATTGTAAAGTGTTACCAATATTTTAATACAAAAATATCACACAGTGTGCCTTTAATATCAGGTTAAACACTGAACTAACAAAACATTTTTTTATTTTACATTTTTATTAACTTAGATGAACAAATACAGTAACAAATGTATTGCTTATGGCTAGTTCATGTTAGTTAATACATTAATTAATGCACCTTATTGTAAAGTGTTATCAAAATATCCAAAAAACACTCGAACAGTGTTATGTATTTTGTTGATTTGTGCACTTACATTATCCCAAATGTTCTGAGAATGTTTCAATACAGAGAAATAAGCATTTTTAACACGGACACGGATCGTGTGTGCGCGTCGCCCGTGAATGACATCATACCCGCGTTACCCTCGATTTCTGGTTTTATTTTGTAGAAACCATAGAAACACCAAAGATGCTTTAATATGTTATGTGTTTTATGGTTTACAGTGAAAATACTGGCTAAATGCACATTTTTTTTGTGCGCTCTGAAGGAAACACTAAAGTGGCTGCTTCCTTCATATCTCCAGTGTAACAGTACAGGTTTTTCCATTCATCCAGTCTGTCTTAGTTCCCTTGTTGCTATTTTTACCCTCAGTTTCTATTACAGCGTTGTGTTTGTTTACTGGTGAACGATGGAGTCGCTCTGTGACAGACGTTTCGCGTCATACTATAATGACCAACGTCCACACATTGTCTGTGTGTGTGTGTCAGTCTTTTCTGTGCTTCTGTTTTGATGTGTGTCTGTGTCTTGTTCTCTGTCTCAAGCTCTTGATTTCTCTTTCCCATTCACGTGTCTTTCCTGTTCGTCCACTTCCTGTTTGTGTCATGTGACTGCAGGGCAGCCATTAAGAAACACACACACCTGCCCAGGTATGATGAACCAAAGTGAAACCGAACACATGCCATCTGTCAGTCATTAACCACAGATTCCCGGTGCCAGTTGATATATGCGGTTGAGTAATGTTCACTATTTTATTGTCTCAAGACATGTTAATTGAGCTGTCAATCACACACACACGACTCTTTCGCTGTGTGCTTATTTTAGGAGGAGTTTCATGTGCCGTAAACGCTAGCGTTCACAGATTTGCTGTCCGTCTCATGTTGTCTACTTGCTCTTTCTTTGCGTTTCTCTCTTTCTCTTCTGTAACACCTTCATTTTCTCTTTCATGCGTCCTTTAAGTCCTTTTGCTGCTTGGTGAGTTTTCTGATTTTATTTTAATGTTCTGTTATAATTAGTGGCAGACCAGGATTAATATCCCTGTCAATGAATGACGCATGTTTTGTTTTTAAATGCTTGAATTTTTTTTGTCAATATTTTTAGTTATTACACCCTTTTTTAAAATAATATATTCTCTCAAGACATGGATGTTTGCATTGCACATTGAAAACACAGTATCGGTTAACCACTGTTTGTAACGCCAGTACTGGTGTGAAACTCTGAAATATGTCCAAGGTCCTTTTACTTTTGGTTGGGTGTCATTAAAACCACCAACTTTCAGTTTTATTTTGCATTGTGCCTCTATAATGTCCAATGAACTTCCTTCCCTGCTTCGGATGTCCTTGCTTTTGTCTAGTTCTCCCTGGAGCTCTAGTTATTTTTCCCCTCACGCTTGTATTCATTTTGGCATCTCATTGTTCCTCTGTTTTAGGTTGAGCAGTTTGACACTAGGAGACGCAGAGCGCAGGTCTCCTCCTGGCCAGCAGAGGGAGACACTGTCCGATCTCTCCTCAGACAACACAGGTAATGCTAGACAAACATATACATATGCAAACGTCAGGAATCATTATATGACATGACTTTATTAATGAACATTTGTTTCACAGGGACGGGTTTAGTCCAAAGATGTGTGGTTGTGCAGAGGGACAATCTGGGGTTTGGCTTCACCGTGTGTGGCGAGAGAATCAAACTAGTGCAAAACGTTCGGCCAGGTAATGCACACACTCACTTAAACTAACCTATGAAAGTTTGCAGTAATTTTTTTTTATTAATGCTTTTATTCAACAAGGATGCATTAACCTATTATGCTGTGTTAAAGGTAAAGGTCAAAAAACACTTTTATTTTCTCTTAATATACATCGGTACATGATTGGTCAGATGGCCCAGTCTGTTGTGATTGGTCTACTCTGCTCTGATTGGTCAGATGGCCCAGTCTGTTGTGATTGGTCTACTCTGCTCTGATTGGTCAGATGACCCAGTCTGTTGTGATTGGTCAGATGACCCAGTCTGTTGTGATTGGTCTACTCTGCTCTGATTGGTCAGATGACCCAGTCTGTTGTGATTGGTCTACTCTGCTCTGATTGGTCAGATGGCCCAGTCTGTTGTGATTGGTCTACTCTGCTCTGATTGGTCAGATGACCCAGTCTGTTGTGATTGGTCAGATGACCCAGTCTGTTGTGATTGGTCTACTCTGCTCTGATTGGTCAGATGACCCAGTCTGTTGTGATTGGTCTACTCTGCTCTGATTGGTCAGATGACCCAGTCTGTTGTGATTGGTCAGATGACCCAGTCTGTTGTGATTGGTCTACTCTGCTCTGATTGGTCAGATGGCCCAGTCTGTTGTGATTGGTCTACCCTGCTCTGATTGGTCAGATGACCCAGTCTGTTATGATTGGTCTACTCTGCTCTGATTGGTCAGATGGCCCAGTCTGTTGTGATTGGTCTACTCTGCTCTGATTGGTCAGATGACCCAGTCTGTTGTGATTGGTCTACTCTGCTCTGATTGGTCAGATGACCCAGTCTGTTGTGATTGGTCTACTCTGCTCTGATTGGTCAGACGACCCAGTCTGTTGTGATTGGTCTACTCTGCTCTGATTGGTCAGATGACCCAGTCTGTTGTGATTGGTCTACTCTGCTCTGATTGGTCAGATGGCCCAGTCTGTTGTGATTGGTCTACTCTGCTCTGATTGGTCAGATGACCCAGTCTGTTGTGATTGGTCTACTCTGCTCTGATTGGTCAGATGACCCAGTCTGTTGTGATTGGTCTACTCTGCTCTGATTGGTCAGACGACCCAGTCTGTTGTGATTGGTCTACTCTGCTCTGATTGGTCAGATGACCCAGTCTGTTGTGATTGGTCTACTCTGCTCCGATTGGTCAGATGACCCAGTCTGTTGTGATTACCTCCTCTGCTCAAATCAAATCAAAATAGCTAACGTTTCGATGTCCGAGGTGTCGTTCAGACAGCATGTTTTTCTCCACGTTTGCAGAGTCAGGGACAACCTGAGTATTCTGCTGCTTCTCATTCAAGTTAGTGACGAAACGCGCTCTGTAGCGCTGTCTGTTCGCTGTCGGCTACGGTAGAAACATGACGTCACGATATGTCGGCCTTCATAGAAGGGGGGTGCCCGCGGTTATGTAGATATAAATGACTCATTCTAAGGTAATAAAAACATAACGGTTCATTAAGTAAGGTCTTTATACACCACTGAAAACATAGTTATGGATCTTATATTGCATTTCTGTCAATAGATCCTCAGAAATATTACACATTGCACCTTTAAATTAAATTATAATATTATCTAACTGTTTTTATTGTATTTTTCCCCAAAATAATTTCAGCCTTGGTGAGCACAAGACACAAGTCAAATCTCACTGACCTCAAACTTTTGAACAGTAATGTATCTTGATCCACCCAGTCAGATAATGACAGTCAAACCTGCTTCCTTTGGCCTCACAGGTGGAGCAGCGGTCAAAGCTGGAGTTCAGGAAGGAGACCGGATCATTAAGGTATTCCAACTACAGCACGCTTTGACATCGTGAATCATTAGTGATACTAATTTAATTCATAACTAACTTCATTTTTGTCCTGTCTGTTTGCTTTTCAGGTCAATGGTTCGGTGGTTTCGTCCATGTCTCATCAGGAAGTAGTAAAGATGATCAAATGTGAGTCTCGTGGTCGATCATCTTGTCTTTGAAGGTTTCAAGCGTTTCGTGTCTGATGTGTGTTCTCTTCTTCTGATAGCTGGGACGTATGTGGCGTTGACTCTTCAGGGCCCGCCTCCTTTAGTCGGGTCTGTCCCGCTTCAGCCCCTCCCCACTGACCTCTTGCCCAATCACAGGACAGCACTGGGTGGGGAAGCCCCGCCTCCTCCACTAACTCCTCCCACAGGAAGCAGTACCCCAACTCAGAGAATCACAGGACCCAAACCATTACAGGTGCATCATGGCTTTAAAGCAACAACATGGAACTTTTCAACCTTCATAATATATTTCCAAGACCCTTGTGATGGTACATTGACTTACAATAGGTTGAATGACACGTCTTCCATAGCCTGACGGGGTCTGTATCGCTTTTACTGGCACTATGTAACTTCAGGGTTCGGGTAGTAACCCAAGCACAAAAAGAACTACAAAATTCGACTGCTTTACGGCATACGTCACTTCCCCCATCACTTCCTCAAATTTGGACGTGAGCGGCCAACCAGCGTTTGTTTTCGGCTTTCGTGCGCATGTTTTTGTCATGGGGGCTGTTTACACCTGGCCACTTCATGCGTTTTCTCAGATCTGATAGCTATCCGATCATGAAAAGTCCAGGTGTAAATGCCCTCTGAAATGCATTCGAGACGGATTTGAATCCGATCGCTCAAACCACTTCAGGAGGAGGTCTGAGACGAAACTGGACAAGTGTAAATGCATCTGGTTGTTGAAAGAAACCAAATTGTACTTCTTCCAAAAAAAAACAAAAAAAAAAACGTGTGAGAGCGTGTTATAGGCTATATGTTATATCCAGATATGACGACGCGCTGGAACACGCATCACCGCAGATGAGCAACTGCATCAAGCCAACGTGCAAACTATCGCAAATCAAAGTGAAAGTAAGTCGCAGACGCTTAACACACAATCTTCATTTTGTAAAGAAACAAAATGATCTTACCAGGCTTACTCCTCTCTCTTAGGCTATTGCGGTCTTTGATTTTGAAATTTTAGCTGATGATCTATGAAATGCAGCTCATATCTGTTGCTTTCGGTGACGTGTACTCCATTCAATCTGCATATAGCGCGAGAATTGAAGATCGGATTTAAATCCGTTTCGCAAAAATACATTTATGTGACCAGGTGTAAATGGAATCGGTTTGATAAATCAGACAGCTATGCCTCACAAATTAGTTTGCCAGCTGAACTCAGGTGTTGTGAGGTGTATTTATCACGTAGTCCTGAGGGATCTCAGACGACGCTGTTGACGTTGATTTCTGCGATTATCATCATGAGAACAGCTTTCAATATCTCACACAATTATCAGGACATAAATAAGCCTAACGTAGACGTTGTAAATAGTATGAACGAGCACAATTTGCAAACTATTATGATAAATTGCAATAATCATGTCTAATGACATCATAACGGCCAATGTTATGAAATAATGCGACGTACATTTAACTTAATTGATGTTATCTGGCATTTTGTAATGTTTACATTCCAGTAAAAACAACAGAAATTAAATTATACAGTAGGCCTAGACTATAGACTATTTACTTGTGATTTAGCTGCAATCATGTAAAAACGTTATAATATAGGCTAATATATTTACGACCGTGCAAGTACTCCACAGCGACTCTAGGGGTCGCTGTTTGACAAAAACACAAATTCTACTTAGTGTGGCTTTAAGACTTTTGAAGGCTAGAACATATAGACGTAGATGTGGAATAATCTAACAGGGGTGTGTTTCCCGAAAGCATCGTTAGCCAACTGTGGTCACAAGCCCTGTCGTTATCAGCAGTTAAACGAGTCGGTGTTTCCCGAAACCATCGTTTTTAACAAACATTCGCAAACAGCATCACAAACTTGTGTGTTTGGAACGACAGATCTCTACCTGTGGTTAGAAGAAGAGTCTCTTGTTTGATTCAATAAATCCTGATCTTGAGCAAAATAAGCAATCTGACATTCAGTCTATTATTTAGAATACATACAAATGTCATTTGCGCCTTTTAGTTTGTAAAGAGATTTAAAGTGTAGTTTTTGAAGAGTGCGCGTGTGTGAACGAGCTCTAGTGTGTGTGAACGAGTCTATGATTGAATCTGGAAATAAAGCAAAATAACTGAGAATGAGAATTCCTCAGAAGCCATGTCTGTAATTTTATAACAAAACTTCTAGCGTTAATTCGATCTCAAACAGATTAATTAAAAGTAGTTATTACTCCTCCACCTGCGTGACATCATTAACCAATATGGTTGAACAGTCGTGACTCGCTAGATGATTTCTTCAACGATGCACTCTACTATGGCAGTGAAGCAGCGAGTTACGGCGTTGAACGGGAAACACACCCCAGAATAGCAGAAATAATAGATATAAAAAGGGAATTTACATGGAATTCTACACATTTTAGATGAATAAATCAAAAGTAGGTCTGTACACTTGTGATATGGACTAGTGTCTCTGAAGAAGATTAAAATGCAAATAGGCAAGTCTGCATGTTCTGCGTGTCTCTCTCTGAATAGAGATCGTCACTTTAATGTTGTTCTCCGTCATTCTCAGGACCCCGAGGTGAAGAAACACGCCACAGAAATCCTCAGGAAGATGTTGGAGCAGGAGGAGGCAGAGCTACAGGTATGAGTTCAGTGTTCCTCTAGTGTGTGTGTGTGTGTGTGTGTGTGTGTGTGTGCTGTCATGTCATATTTAAACCCATCATTAATGAGATTCGCTGTGCAGAACCTCCTGGAGGAACAGTCTCGAAACCCCTCCCCTTCTCTAGAGGAGCGAATAGAAAGTGCCAAACGAAGAGCCAATCAAGTCAGAGTGAAGATCCAGCAGGATGTGGTGAGATTTTGATCATTACTCTTCTATCATTACTCTATCGTTACTCTTCTATCATTACTCTATCGTTACTCTTCTATCATTACTCTATCGTTACTCTTCTATCATTACTCTATCGTTACTCTTCTATCATTATTGTTACTCTTCTATCATTACTCTATCGTTACTCTTCTATCATTACTCTATTGTTACTCTTCTATCATTACTCTATCATTACTCTTCTATTATTATTGTTACTCTTCTATCATTACTCTATCGTTACTCTTCTATCATTACTCTGTTACTCTTCTATTATTGCTCTATTGTTACTCTTCTATCATTACTCTATCGTTACTCTTCTATTATTGCTCTATTGTTACTCTTCTATCATTACTCTATCGTTACTCTTCTATCATTACTCTATTGTTACTCTTCTATCATTACTCTATCGTTACTCTTCTATTATTATTGTTACTCTTCTATCATTATTGTTACTCTTCTATCGTTATTGTTACTCTTCTATCATTATTGTTACTCTTCTATCGTTATTGTTACTCTTCTATTATTATTGTTACTCTTCTATCAAGCAAATCTGATAGCTTTCAATTACACTGTAATGTTGAATGTCTATAATTAATGTTTAAAATGTAGGAGAACAAATAATTTTCATGAGACATCAGTGGCTATTCATAAACATATGCCATTAAACAAGTATTTAAAATATACTGTCTTTATGTTGTCTTACATTCATTTGGAGATTAACTCTGAAAACTGAAACTTAAGTGTTCAGAGAAAAATTATTAATCTAGTAGATTATTTTAAATCGATTGACAGCACTACTCAGAATATTAGAATATGTCCTGAGATCAATAAAAAAAAGCATTTACAATACAGTAATGTTAATTTAAGCACTTAATATTTGGTTGAGGCTCCTTTAGCACGAAATACTGGATCTTCTCTCTTCCAGGATGGCAGCTACTGCTCATTAATATTAGAGTATGTCCTAATATCAATAAAAAATAAATAATGTTCATTTATGCACTTAAGATCGGGGAAGTTTAGCACGAATCTCTGCATTAATGCGGCCATCTTCTCTTCCAGGATGGCACTCGATCTGACGCTGTTGCTAACTATCTCACAGCTGGAGAAGGTCAGAGTTCAGCATGCTAATATTGAAGAGCTCGTATGATTCGTTCTCGTTATTAACGTTCTCTTTCCTGTTTTCGAGCAGGTCGGTTATCGATAGACTCCAGTGAAGGAGACGTCGAGGTGAGTTTCATTCGCTTCTTTCATTATCCTCAGAAGCAAACGTCCCCTATCCTTCGATCCTTGGATCCGCCCAACCGTTTGTTTCCCCTTCCCCTGTTCCCCTGTTTAGGCGAGTGAGAGCCCCTTCTCTTCCCCCTCCACCTTCCTCAGGAACCCCCTGCTCCGCCGGCAGGGGTCCGACACACACCCCTCCGACCCGGTGAGACACACACTTGTTTCCCGTAGAGCGTTTGGTGTCGAGTCTTGAGTCTGATCATCTTGTGTCTGTTCAGGGAGGAAAGACGCAGATAATTGGACCAGAGGAAGAAGAAGAGGAGGATGATGGGTATTCGATCAATGAGGTGAGAGAGTCGACACTGGTGAACGTCTGCATACTTCATGGGGTTTCTCAAATTGGGGTTCGTGAGTTGATGTAAAGTAAGTTATAAAGGCGAGAAACATTGTTTCAATGACTTTAAATGGCTCATTCGCAGTTTTCTGTGCACGTGTGTATCAGTATATTGGATCTGTGCAGCTCTTCATGCTTTAAATTTATATTAGTTAGGCTAGTAGTTTTTCTGTAGTATTTTTAAACCGCAGGCAAAGTGTTCTTTAGCCTGTTGATTTTTGTTCAGGAAATTCTGCTACAATTAAATGGTTTGCAATAAGATTTAATGTGAATGATATCAATTTTTTAACCTTATTGGAATCGATATTTGGAATCAATAAGAATCTAAATCGATAAGCATAATCGGAATTGTTCAAATTGAAACGATTACACAAAAAACACGAATACACTTTTAAATGTTTATTTCATTGTACATTATTTGCGCTCGCAGATTTAAATAGCACATATCTTTAAAAGCTATTTTTCTCGAAATAAGTTTTTTTTCTTTTCTCCAATTCAGCATCTTATACACCAAAATGTACAGTTTTATTCTTATCTATATTCTAAAGGATTTTAGTAAGGGTTTTGTTCAAATTTATTTTGTCTGATTTACACATCATTTTATTACTAAAAACATGGTGAGAATTTTTTATTTTATTTTATTTTTTGCAAATTAGTGCATGTTTAATCAGATAAATGCCCTCTTTTGCATTGTTGGAAAAAAAAAAATCTGAAAACTTTGACAATTAATTGACTGATTACTTTATATCACAGACAACGTAGGAGTCCACATTCAGCATTTGATTTTCATTTTAAATTGCATGTACGAAAGTTTATTTGGTCAAGTTTCAGAAGTTGAAGTTTCATATAGAGTTCATATAGTTATAAAACAATATTGTCAAAGTACCAAACAAATTGTGGTTGATTTTGCTTATTCTGTTGATCAATGTTGTCTTTTTTAACTAAAACTAGTACAAACTGTTTTCATTAATTGAAATAAAGCTGAAATAAAATTAAATATTAGATATTAAAAAATGTAAGAATGAGAAATGTTGCTAATTTGAAGTGCTAAAATGACCAAAATTAAAATAAAAAAATATATAAAAACCATAAACTAATAAAAGCATGTAACAAAATTACTAAACGTAAACAAAATTAAAACAAACTTCAAACATAAATGAAAGCTAATTCGAAATGTTAATAAATAATAATAGTAATAATAGTAATAGTAATAATAAACTTTTTCTATAGCGCCTTTAGAAGTTAAATTTCAAAGCGCTTCACAAAATAAGAAAAAATAAGAGAAATACAACAATATAAAAGAAAAGCGTTCATAAAAGAGAAGTACATTTCAAAGTATACAATACAAGTATAAAATGTTATAAAATGTCATCACTTCAAATTAGCAACATTTCTCATTTAAGTGTTTTAAGTTACATTTTTTTATTTAAGCTTTATTTCAATTAATGAGCAGTTTTTTTGACTAGTTTTAGTTTTTAAAATTACGTCTTCTAATACAATCAAAAGTTAAAACTGTTTTTGCCACACTGGGATTGTAATTCACGTGTTTCCAGTGAGATTAATCTCGAACTCTCTCGCGTTGTAAGATGGACGGGCCGTTTCAGGACATCGAGCTGCTGAAGAGTCGTCCGGCACACATGACGGTGTTCATGAGATACGTGTTTGGTCAACTCCTGGACCCCAACCCGCTGGTCAGTGCTGCTTCAGGAGCTTTACATGAGCCATATGAATAAACCATCAGTCCTCACGTGTGTGTGTGTGTGTGTGTGTGTGTGTGTAGCTGTTCTACCTGTGTGTGGAGGCGTACCTGGGCTCCAGTCCGAAAGACGCGCGTTCTCTCGCCCCTCAGATCTGCTCACACTTCCTGGACCACGACGCCGTGAGTGTCCAGTCACACACATGAACCAGCAGACTCAGATGCTCATCTGATTATTAACTGTCCATTTCTGATGCTCTTTCACAGCCTCTGAAGATTAAAGTCCGCGAGGAGTTTCTGACTGATATAGGTGAGATTCAGTGCTGTTTTCAGAAGGGATGAGTCACGATTTTCCAATATTCGATTAGTTGAATCCCCATGTTTTCGGTGCTGATGCGGTTCATGTAACCAGAGGGTGACGCTGCCAATAAGCTGTCACAAAGAACCGGCAAAAGTAATGATTATGAATGTGTCAAATATAGCAAGGACACATTTGAATTGTTTAACTAGTGTTTTCTGTGTCAGTGTCGGCTGCAAAGATTAAGTTGACGATCGCCATCTATAGAGAGAAATGCACATTTCATACGGCTTACATAAGCAGAGAGTTGCCCATTTCTTTTCGTTTTGAATTGTTTTGTTTAAAAGTAGACATTTCAAGCTTTCTTTTGGTTATATGCTGAGTTTCGGTTCATTTATGAGACGAGCTCCAGTTCACGAGCAATGCAAGTGATCATGCCGGCGCCTCCACGTCCTAATTATATTCTGATTATATTCTTACTTCTTATTTATTAAATCCAGGCAATTGGTTGATGAAACATTGATTAAAATTAAGAAACAAAATGAAAATTCACTTTAAAGAAAGGTTTTCTACAAAACAAAACTTAAAGGTACAATATGTAAGATTTTTGCATTAAAATATCCCAAAATCTCAAGGCCAGTCTTATATATTTTAAGTTGATTACTTGCAATATCCCAAATGTTTCCAACTATTTTTAAATCGTGAGAAAATTGCGATTTTAACCAAGGAAACGGGGCGTTAGAGCAGGGGAGAGCTGGGAGTCGCCAGTCAATTGCGTCACATCCGCGTTACCCTCGGTTTCCGCTCGTACTGCCTGGAGTCCTGGACAAATGCGGAAGTTGTAGTTGTAGCGTCTATCAAGCAACACACGTTAGCTTGTTTCGTGCAGTCGTTATGGAACACAGTTATTCTTTACCGATTGCAGCTGGTTCTGTCGACAAAGACAAGTCCCATAAACGTAAACGTCAACGTACGGGTATTATTGCTTCAGGTTTGTGTTTAGTTTATTGACATTGTTTATCACGTCTGATGTTTATGACCATGTAAATAAATATAGCATGTGTTATACATAAAGATTAATCAGTATTTTGGCAAATGATGTGGGTATGTTCGAATGTACTTTTACAACAATTGTTTAGAACACGTAAAACTGCGCCGCGTTATCACAACGATGAATTCGACAAATACAGTAACATCTTTGATAACCAGTTTAGTATTAAACCTTACTTGTCTTGCGGTTAATTCATTTTAATGAAATAAAAGCATGTCAGAAAGCGATGGCAGTGATGATAGAGGTGTGTGTGTGTGTGTGTGTAGAGAATCGTCTCCACGCGCAGGAGGACATCCGAGGGCCGCTCTCTGAGCTCCAGCAGCAGGTGCTCCCAGACATCCAGGACCAGCTTCAGGACTACAGGTGTGTGTGTGGGACTTTCAAATCCAGTTTCACTTTATTTCGCCAGTCTGGAAGGCGTGCTGTCTAACGCTAACCAATCAGACCTCAGGAAACGCCCCAAATGCCGCAATAGCCAATCAGGGGTGTGTTTCCCGTACAACGCCGTAACTCGCTGCTTCACTGCCATAGTAGAAGAAATCATCTAGCGAGTCACGACTGTTTCCCAAAACCACATTGTTGTAAATTGGTCGTTCAACCATGTTGGTTAATGATGTCACGCAGGTGTTGGAGTAATAACTTTCTTTAATTAATCTGTTTGAGATCTAATTAACGCCAGATGTTTTGCTATATTACACTCATGTCATCTGAGGAATATTTCTATTTTTTCTTAGTTATTTTGCTTTATTTCCAGATTCAATCATAGACTCGTTCTTACACACTAGAGCTCGTTCACACACACTAGAGCTCGTTCACACACGCGCACTCTTCAAAAACTACGCTTTAAATCTCTTGACAAAGACGTAAATGACATTTGTATGTAATCTAAATAAAAGACTGAATGTCAGCTTGTTTATTTTGCTCAAGATCAGGAGTTATTGAGTCCACATGTCAGGCAAACTAGAGACTCTTCTTCTAACCGCAGGTCGAGATCTGTCGCTCCAAACACACAACTCTGCGATGCTGTTTGCGAATGTTCGTTCGTCGAACTGCTGACAACGACGGAACTTGCGACCATAGTTTGCTAACGATGCTTTCGGGAAACACACCCCAAAAATGAAGAGAAATATAGATTTTTTTAAAGTAAGTGCGGTCATCGTTTTCATGATCGATCATTGCTGTCACGAGCGAGTACTCGATCACTCCTGCCTATCCCTAAATCAGTTCTCTTTCACAGTGTTGTTGGTTGTAGTTGTGTGACACCAGTCCCACAGGTGTGTGTTGTGTTGTGTTGCTGCAGGAATAAGCAGACGATGGGTCTGGGGTCTCTGTTTGGAGAGAGCGACCTGCAGCAGTTAGACGGAGACCCAGTGAGAGAGAGACAGGTGGTGGACAGACAGGTGCTGGCGCTCTGGGAGATCCTGTGAGTTTATCTGCCTCAACCCTGACTTAACATCATTCATCACTGAAGATTATTATAAACACAGAATATTTCAGCACAAATCTGCTATCAATATCAATATCAGTCATTTTACTGTAATTTTACTGTTGTTCTGGAAAAAAATGATGATGATGATGATTATTATTAAATAAATACACAATATTGTACAATAGTATTACTATAATAACACATTTGTATTAGTTTATTTTAATAATGTAACAATAATAGTAATTAATGATATTAATAATAATAAATACTATTTTAATAATACAGCAGTATAATAATATTACAATTGTAATACATTTCTTTATTAATTTAATTGTATAACTTTAATGACCATAATAACAACAATAACTTATATTGTGACTAATATTATTATCATAATTAATTACTAGATGTTTTACTGTACAACAGTACAATAGTATTATTACTATAGTAACGCATTTCTTTTTTGCTTTGTTTTCTAACTTAATTATAATAATA
>JAJAQA010000003.1:6227500-6240000 GCA_021464565.1 Rutilus rutilus
CTATATTCAAACTAATGAATACATATGATAAAATGTAGGCCTATAATCTTTTTTTTTTTTTTACAAAGAAAGAGTACTTTTTTGCAGAAATATTGCTGAAATTGTAATTATTGTTGTAATTGTAACCTTTTTAATAAAATAGCAAAACATATTTACAAGATAGATGTAAGCAAAATCTTAAATGGTCAATATAAGTCTAAATACATCTTTTGTCCTTGCATTGTGGCTCAGTCAGTGTCACACCTGAATGAATGGCTAATTATGCAGAGTCATTATGCAGAGTGGGTGGGACTAAGGTGTAAACTACTCCTCCCCCTCGCATATTGGCTTTCCAAGCAAAACCTGTTTTACACCATTTAAATCAATGTATTTTTTTTTGTGAACGATAAAGCAAGACTATTTTCACATAATTTTGAAGCTAGAACTCGAAGAGAAAACATCCATTAGTCAAAAGTCTTGTGGGCACATATTTTGTATGAGTTTTGTGGTCTTATTTCAGCAACTTTCATTTTTATTTTTTTAAATAACCACGCATAAACATTATTCTCTTAAAAATACAAACATCTACATACATGTTGCTCGCATATTATGGTAGGCCTGTTTGTGCTATATAGAGTGAATTTACACCTTTGCCATTAACATGTTTATAAATAACTGAAAAAAGCACAAATGTCAGAGCATGTCAGAACATCTCAAGGGCCCCAAAAACAGCTTGGTCCCCAGAGGGTTAAATGCAAATAATATGAGTTTATAAAATAAATATTAATAATAAAAAGATTAGTACAATGGTGTGTTTAATGGAGTTAAATCTCAAGACGTTTTCCTGTCAGGTTTAATGATTTGATGTTTGTTTGTTCTCTGGTTCTCAGTCCGACCATCTCGGTGCGTTTGGCTCGTAGCGAGTCTCTGAAGGCTCAGGGGGAGGGGCGTCGGCGAGGAGGCGGGCCGGGGGCGGAGTCTGTCCCTCGTTCCCGTAGCGACGTTGACATGGAGGACTGTGAGGAGAGGGAGGGGCCGGGACTGAGACCGTTACATCACAGCGCCTCGTCTTCAGCCTCCAGCAGCTCCGCGAGGTACGAAACAGTGTGTGTGTGTGTGTGTGTGTGTGAGAGGAGAGGGAGGGGCCTTACATCAATCGAAAATTAATTGCAATTCTGGAATCGAATACTTGAGGTCAGGAATCGGATACTTGTAATAAAATTTAAAGTGTAATTCCTCTTATCGATTCCTTTGTGAGCATTTCATTGACTTTAAACCATTCAAGGCTGTTATCTGTGCACGTGTGTATCAGTATATTGGATCCGTGCAGCTCTTAAAGTGACAGCAGCCTCATATTCCTGCTGCCGTCTCTATAATAACACTAATCAAACAACACAAGACAAAGAGAAAATTCCCTCGTTCTCGACTGAATATCTTTTGTTACTAAGTTTTGTACGTTTCTAACTTCATTTGTCTGATTATCGTTGTTCCAGGTCGCTGGAGAACCCGACGCCGCCGTACACGCCTCGCTCCCAGCGCAGGTGACGTCCCTCAGCAGCACATGCTCCGCTTCCTCCGTGTCTCTCTCTGACTCTCCTCGCTGTGTCTGCAGGCTCGTGGACTCTCCCGTGGCTCTGCTCCCGGACGCTCCGGCTCTCGAGGAGGACGTGATCGACTCGCAGAACTGGCAGGAGACGGTGGACTCGCATGTGCTGACCTCACTCTCCTCGCGAGAGATCGACAGACAAGCCGTCATCTACGGTACACGCCTGCACACACACAAATCCAGCTTTTATGCCACGTGCACTGATGGTGCAAGACAGAACGATTGGAAACCTGTTTGAAAACAGTCATTTTGCAGTTACGTTTGTGGTGCAGAAATCTGTAATCATCCAATTTAGAAGGAATTTTCCAGATTCTATATAATTCAAGCTGTACAGCATCTGTGGCACGATGTTAATTACCACTGACAGTCATTTTAACTCGTTTTTTGGGCAGTTATAATGATAAATTGTTCAAAGCATTACAGTACTCTCTGCTTTGAAATTAAATCAACAAGAAAAATAACTATATAGTTAACTATAACGATAACTATATTAGCGTCCACACCCGCAGACGATATCATTCTGCTTATTACAAGCTTGCACTGTAGTTTTGTCCAAATCATGCAAATTAGCTTGTTTTAAGTTAATATCCTATGGTTTATTTTAAATATCATGGTGTGAGACATGCAAGTATACAAGAAAAATAATTTTGGATATGAAAAATCTGAACATCAAACAAATATATACAAAAACTGAAAATCTAAATCTTCCACCTGGAAAATTGTTCCTGCATCAAAAAGACAGATTTCAAAGAGTTGCAGCTCTGATTATACACTTGTTTTCCAGGAAAGAAATCATAAAATGATTTAGGAAAGATTAGAGCAGCGCTAACATGAATGAGCATGGTGCTACCATTTTTAGCACATCGCTCGCATGAATTATCATGCTCATAGACAGATTTCGTCTTTTAAACCCTTGACATTCATTTGGCGTTGTTTATTTGCATTAATGAAACTGCATTATTTGTTATTGGTTTACTTTATTTGAATTATAGAAAAATAAAAAAGAGGATTACATCAAAATAATTTTCTTTGCTAATGGACATTATGCCACAATTACTGTGACAGAGCTGAACTTGTACTGAGCCTTGAACATTTTATTTATTTAATTATTTATTTTTATCACGCTTGTGTTCAGCACTCTTTAATGCGTGCGTTTGACAGGCGGTCAAAATGTGACATTTATTTTTAATAACAAACAACTAAACTAAATTTGTGCCTCACGTAAACATTCCCCCATTATGTTGTCGGCATCCGAGTAAAATTACTGAATCACCAACGGACTGACAAACTAATAAATAGGTTGTTCAACATCTTTAATAGGTGTTTTTATGCCTGTGAATATGTCAGTAAGAATATTAACAGTGTGTCCACAGATGTCTGAAACCTCAATATCCGACGTCTTACAATTAATAAGCCGCCCAGGGTGAAGCATAAACTGTGTGAAATGCACGATTACCCAGGGTTACTTTTCACTCGGATGGCCTGTGATAACAAGCCGTCTGTCAGGTGTGTGTGTGTGTGTGTGTGTGTGACTCTGTAATGATCAGTGTTTCTCCTCAGGCTTGAGAAATGAGCTTTCTGACAGTCCCAGACATGCCTGTCTCATCAGCGTTAACCGTCTGTTTAAAGATGAGACGTGTTTGAAAACCACGCCAATCACTGTCATGTATGATCTCAGACGGCCCGAAGCCTCAGACTGCTGTGTGTTCATGGGGAAAATAGAAGATGCTTGTTTTTAGTTGAACATTTATAGGAAACTGTAACCCAAATCTAAAGCTGTTTTGAGACACGCACGTCATGACAACTCGATACTGGCTGTGTGAACAGAACTGAGGAAATTACACTGTCACACCCTTAAAAGATTGCTGTATTTTATATGGCACCTACTTGAAGTATTGTCTGTTTGTGTAACCAGTCTTAACCAGAAAAACTAAAATCTGTTATTGGTGTTTAATTAATGCTATGTTTCTACTGAGAACAACACTTTGCATTGCATTAAGAAAAACACTAGATTGGAAACATGATTCTTCAGAAATCATTCTAATATGCTGATTTGCTGCTCAAGAAACATTTCTGATTATTATTATACATTTTGATTCTTTGATTAATATAAAGTTCAAAAGCAGCGTTTGTCTGAAATAGAAAGCTTTTGTAACATTATACATTACCGTTCAAAAGTTTGGGGTCAGAAAGATTTTTATTTATTTTTGTTTATTATGTAAGATTTATTCAGCAAGGATTCATTAAATTGATCAAAAGTGACAGTAACCACATTTATAATGTTGCAATATTTAAATGTTACAAAGTATTCTATTTCAAATAAATGCTGTTCTATTGAACTTTCTATTCATCAAAATATTTACATGTTTTCAACATTGATAATAATAATAATAAATGTTTCTTGAGCATCAAATCATCACATTAGAGTGATTTCTGAAGGATCATGTGACACTGAAGACTGGAGTAATGATGCTGAACATTTAGCTTTGATCACAGGAATAAATTACACTTTACTATATATTCACATAGAAAACAGACATTTTAAACCATAATAATATTTCACTATATTACTGTTTGTTTTGTATTTTAATCAAATAAATGCAGCTTTGAGCAGAAGAGACTTTAAAGTACATTGAAGAGTACATTAAAAAAAAAACGTACCGGTCCAAAACCTTTGAACCGCAGTGTAATTGATGTTCAAATTCGCAACTTTGAATGGAAACCGCTACTGTCCTGTCCTATTACGGGGAAATACCGGGCAAATTACACTACATATCACACATCACATGATATAAGCATGCATACTCTACACATAATCATGCATACTCTACACATAAGCTTAAAAACCTTTGGATTAAGTGTATAGTTTAGCTGTATTATCTTAGTCTAGAACGGGTTGTATTTAAGCCCACCGGTAACTATAGTTACCGCAGTATATAGTTGTCATTTTCCTTTTGTAAGTGTTTTTCTAGATGTTATCCATGTTTTATTGTTTTCTCAATGAAATTTAAGCAAACAACCAAATAAGGGATTTTAAGAAAAAACTGCAGAACATGTTCACATAGGACACTATTAAAGGGGCACTGTGTAATATTCAGGAGGATCTGTTGACAGAAATGCAATATCATATACATAACTGTGTTTTCAACCTCACCACTAGATGGCGCTAAAAATTACACGATTACCTTTAACACGACTGTGCATGAAACCATTCAGAGAACTGTGTGCTCAAAGCCCTGACCTGCTGTGATTTCTCATCTGTGTCCCGTAGAGCTGTTCACGACGGAGGCGTCTCACCTGCGCACACTGAGGGTTCTGGATCAGGTGTTCTATCAGAAGATGCAGAGCGTCCTGAGTCCAGACGAGCTGTCCTGTATCTTCCTCAACCTGCGGCAGGTCTACGAGCTACACGGTCAGTGCTCGCGCGTTTCTATGAGCTAGATTTTGATTGGATGGTTAGTTGGGTGTGGTTTGCTATTGGTGGATCGCATCATCAGCAAACAGATGCTGCATGAGGGAAAGGAAGTTAGTTATTTTGATTGATTAAAAAAAATAATAATAATTTTTTAACGATCGCCCTATTTTAACGATCTGAAACGCAAGTATCAAGCGCGAAACGCAAGTAACTTTGTGGGCGGGTCTTGGGCGCTGTTGCTATTATACCAGCGGGATAAAAGATCCCAAAATTTATAAATGGGATACATTTTGTATATATTTATACAAAATATAAATGGATAAATTGCGCCCGACGCAAATCTAAAAGGGGTTGGTCTGAAGTAGCTTCATTATTCGTAGGTGTGGTTTGGGCGTAAAGTGAAATAAACCAATCAGAGCGACATCTCACATTCCCTTTAAGAGCAGGCGTGCTTGTTCCATGGCGGATTGCTATTATAACGGCGGATTTGCCAGGCGCATGACAGGAGCGGTTCACAGCCGAGGACGTTGGGGATGGAGAAACACACCCAAATTAACTTCGGTTAAACAGGCGTATGATAATTTGGGTAAATGTGTAAGCTAGATTTATGCTTCTATAATAAAATCTATCTATCTATCTATCTATCTATCTATCTATCTATCTATCTATCTATCTATCTATCTATCTATCGTAATAATGTATGATTTGCAAAAATGATAACTGCTGCGTCTGTGTGTAGATGAGAGAATCAAAGTGTAGGCGCGTTGTGCACACGCTACATTGATTAAGGCCAAGCATGCGCCCTTAAAATAGCATATGAATAACATGCGCAACGCGCCACTGACTTTAAACTGGGTTTTTTCGGTCAGTGGTGCAATTGTTTTCTAAACCTGTAAAATAGCATGAGGGAACGTTTGCGCCGGAACACGCCTCCTCTTTGCGCTGAACCGCCCCAGGGAGCGCAAGTGTATTTCTTAGTTTAGCGACGTGCGTCTGTGGAGGGAAAAGTCCGCTGTGCGCGGGTGCAAAATAGGAATGATACATGCGTCGCTGTACAAAGTCAATTGCGCTGGGTGCAAGATAGGGCCCATTAAGTTTTATTTAGCAAGCAAGTAACCACTGACACAATAGATGGAAAAGACCATTTACAGCCAATACAGGCAATGTACCATAGGAAATACATGGTTTTGAAGCTTTTTAACAGTTATAGCGCCACCTATCGTCCAATCTCCATAAAATTTGGCATGCTTCTTAATGATTTTATGTTGATTTTGGGATCACAGTGCTGTAAGACACTTGAGTCTAGGACAAAAGGTCTAAGAGTTACGAGCGATTTTGTACTTTTGGTCGCTGTAGCGCCACCTATGGGCCAATCGGGGTCATACTCTGATAGGTTGTCCCCAAATTGAGGCCTACCATCTGGCCAGGTTTCAAGTCTCTAGGCCTTACGGTTTGGCCTGCACGATCAGTTTTACAAATCCTTACAATTACAATAGGGTTTCAGCATTTCATGCTTGAACCCCTAATTATAAATATGCACTGATAAATCATTTTAATATTGCAATTTTTGTAATATTAATTTTTGTAATTTTGTCAATTTTGATTCTATGATGTACTAATGTAGTTTTTCTCTCCCAGCGAGTTTATGTGAGTCCATGAGGAAGCGCAGGGAATCTCCCATCGTTCAGGGCATCGGGGACATCATGCTGGCCAGAGTGAGTGTGTCCCTCCTCAAATACAGTGCTGCTGTTTGTGAGGCATACGAGTCATGCAGTGTGTGTGTGTGTGTGTATGTGTGTGTAGTTCGAGGGAGAGGCTGGAGAGCAGTTTGAGGAGCAGGTGTCTCACCTGTGCAGTCAGCAGAGTCAAGCGCTCGAGCTCATCAAGAACAAGCAGCGCAAAGACCCGCGGTTCACACACCTCATACAGGTAACACATGATGAAGATGAGGATGAGGATGAGGATGGTGAAGGTGATGTTGAGTGAATCATGTGACGTGTGTGTGTGTGTCAGGAGTGTGAGGCCAGTCCTCACTGTCGTCGGTTACAGCTGAAGGATCTGCTGGTGTCGGAGATGCAGCGCTTGACTAAATATCCCCTGCTGCTGGACAACATCATCAAACACACCGAGAGTGAGTGGAACACACACACACACACACACACACACACACACACACACACACACACACACACACATCGTTATCATGTGATCTGTACATGCAATGCTGTCTTAGATTCAGGCTAAACCAAGGTGTGTGTGTGTGTGTGTGTGTGTGTGTGTGTGTGTGCAGTGTCCTCTCCTGATCTGCAGCAGCTTCAGAGAGCTCAGGTGTGTTGTCGAGGGATTCTTCAGGCCGTGAACGAGGTCGTCAGGGAAACGGAGCACCGACACCGGCTCAGCCAATACCAGCGCAGGCTCGACCTCACGCCTCTCGAGAGACAGGCCAATCCCGTCGCAGCGCAGTTCAAGGTCCCGCCCCTTTCTGTCCTTCACCCGTCCCGTACGCCTCATTAACGGCGGGAACATCGTTGGTCACGCTGTGGTTTCTCTCTCCTCCTCACAGAACCTGGATCTGACCACGAAGAGGATGATCCACGAGGGGCCGCTCACCTGGAGGTTCAGCAAAGACAAGGCCATCGGTAAACCTGTGCAGATCAACACTAAATCATCATGATAATCAGAGAAAGACCAGAGTTAATATATGCAGTGTTACTGTAGTCAACCGTCCTGATGTGCATTTTTCATTTTCAAAGTTGACTTTAAACGTACAGTTTATATTAAAAATATATTATTCAGGGATGTGAGGTTTCCAAATTTTCAATTTCGCTTTTACAGTACAATAATATTACAATAGCAAGATAAATATATGTATTTGTTGCTTAAATTTTTATAATTGAAATAATAAAAATATGATTTAACATAATTATTACTTTATAATCATATTCAATGGAGATTTTTTTAATTTTTTATTATTGGTTATTATTTTTTTATCTCTATATTTATATATTGATTATATTATTTCATTTTAATATAAAATATTATATTATATTTTTTAAACTACACAAATACATTTTAAAGTAAATGATCTGTAAAAAGTTATGTAAAAATATATTTCCAAACATTTTTCCATATTTTCTGTTTTTATTTTTAAACGTAATATTACATATGCTGTGTGTGTGTGTGTGTGTATATATATATATATATATATATATATATATATATATATATATATATATATATATATATATATATATATATATATATATATATATATATATATATACACTTTATATAAAATAATAATACTTTTTTTATATAAAATTGTGATTATTGTATTTATTATTATATTGATTATTATTTTATTTTAATATAATTTATTTTGAAACTGTACATTTGAATACATTTTAAAGCTTGTACTTTTCATATAAAACATATATTTTTCCATATTTTTCATTTCATTTTATTTTACGTTGTAAAAATTAAAAATATGTATGTGTGTGTGTGTGTGTGCAGAGATCCAGGCGCTGCTGCTCTCAGATCTGCTGGTTCTGCTCCAGAAGGGTCCCGACGACCGCCTCATCCTGCGCTGTCCGTCACGCTCGCTGGGCGGAGTCGGGGGCGGAGCTACTGACCTCAAAACACCCTTCTGTCCCGTCATACGCCTCGAGACTTCCCTCGTGCGCTCCGTCGCCACAGGTCAGAGGTCACACCTCATCCATTTATACTTGCAAGTGCATCCCAGAGTCTTCTTTGAATAAAACACTGAGGAGAGGCTTGCCGGAGGAGATAGAGAGACACGTTTCATCTCACGGCTTTTCTCTCGCAGACAATAAAGCGCTGTATGTGATCAGCACGTCTGAGAGACAGATCTATGAGCTGGTGGCCGGGACCTCGTCAGAGAAGAACACGTGAGTCCTCATTGGCTGCTTGTGTTTGATTGACAGGTTTGCAGCCTATCAGGGAGCTTTATTTATTCCTGCTGTCATTATTATGGGTGAAACAGGCTCTTTATATAAGCAGTCTTTACTGAGCATTAAACCATTTTATACAATGCTGTCCTAGTTCTTTTCAGTGTTATTATAGTTTTATATCATTTTACATTTTATTTTATTTTTTGTTTTTGTTCATTTTAGTGAAATTTTAGTAATTTCTTTGTGCTTTTGTCAATTTACTAATATATAGAGGTTATTTTTATTTCCGTTTTAGTTTTAGTTTCTATTCATTTCCAGTTAATAATTTTAGTGCTTCAACTTAAACTCATTTCAAGTTTATTGCCAAGGCATAATTTCTTAATTAATTACTTTAAATTAATATTGTATTTTATTTCAGCTTCATTTCAGTTAACAAAAATGTTTATATTGTTAACAGTTTTAGTTAACAATAACAACCTTGGTACTGTTATGAATTCATTGAGCAAATACAAGGAGAATTAAGTAAAAAAAATAAAAATATCTCAACACAAGAAGTCCAAAACGGTTCATATAGTTGAAAATGTTCTCATACACTTCTGCAATACTGATGTTGAAATGGAAATCTGCTTTGGTTGAGAGTGAGTCTGAGAGCTGGAATCATTAGTGTTGTAATTCTCTTTGGATGGATGTGTGTTTGCTCTTGTGTCTCAGTTGGAAAGACCAGCTGGATAAGACAATCGCCTCCGCCACTGGATCAGGACCAGCTAAACCAGAGTCACCAGTGCGGTACGTGAGCTCAGACCAGCACACAGACACTGAACACCACTCTCTCTCTCTCTCTCTCTCTCTGATCAAACTGTGTGTGTGCTCTGTTTCAGGTCCTCAGGTGTGTGTTCATCAGCCAATCAGCTCGGTGAGAGACGCCTCATATTACCATATCTGGAGATTAAACAATCTGTTAATGAACACAATCAAAAGTAATGATGCTGAAAATTCAGCTTTGATCACAGGAATAAATTACACTTTACTATATATTCACATAGAAAACTGCTATTTTACATTGGAATAATATTTCACTATTTTTACTGTGGTTTTGATCACATCAATGCAGCTTTGGTGAGCAGAAGAGACTTCTGTGTAGAGCATTAAGGCGAGACACGGCAGGCAAAAACATCGTTTTTTTTTTTTTTTACTGGTCAATTTTGAGATTTTTGGATATTTGTCTTCAATAACACGTCTTCTTTCACACTTGTGGTGAAAAAAAGTCCGAAATACACATTTAGGTCTTTATTTTATTACACTTTGTCTGTTTGCGTCTGTAGATTTCTCATAAATTCAACAAAAGTTGGCGTTCTTAATCAACATGCTGCTCCGCGATCGCTGTCTGCTCCCTGTCATTTGTAAATATATTATTCCTAGCCTGATTTATATGACATTTTATTCCAAAAAAACATGGAGAAAATCTATTTTTTAAGGCTATTGACAGTATTTTCTGATTTACAGGATAACAAAAGTAGATATCCATAAATCCCTCTGTCATTTTTTTCCCATCTAATATGTGAACACAATGAAAAAGTACATTTTAACCTGGCTTTATCCAATACTCAGATTTCGTTTTTTTTTTAATATATGCAAATTAGTGCATATTTAATTAGATATTGCCTAATTTGCATATGTAAACATTAAATTACAGAAAACTTGTAATACATTTTTTTCTCATCTTAATGTAGGTAATCAACTGGGAAAGTTTCATGGTGATATCTGCTAGATAAAAATGTTACCCTATTCACCTGTAGTGTCTCGCCTTGACAAATCTTAATGACCCCAAACTTGTGAAAGGTGGTGTATGTGATAGTCAAGTCGACATTTATTTCTTTAGCACATTTAAAAGCAACAGAGTTGCACCAAAGTCCTGTACAATAAACCATTCAGCATATAAAAAGTATAAAAAGAAAGCATGCATGCAGTAACTCTCAGAACTAAGGCCTGGGGTTTCCAGTTCTACAGTCACATTAGTATGTTATATCCGGCTCTCCTGTAGACGTGTCTCTGTCGGAGTCGTCCGTGTCTCTGGAACGGGACTCTAACAGTGATGATGAATGTGCTCTGACGCCCACCACTCCCACCGACCAATCAGGAGCCAGCGTTCGCCAGGACGGGGACGGTTTCCTCCAATCTAAAGCCGGCGTTGCAGAAGCCGCTCTTCAGGATGGTGAGAGCGAACACCCTAGTGTTTGCAGTCTTCACGTGAACCGATTATATCGTCACATTTACCTGTGCTTCATTATATCAGGGCTCAGTCTGTTTCTGTTGGCCCAGTCAGGGGTGTGTTCAGTGAGTCGGTGTTTCCCGAAACCATCGTTCTAACGAACATTCGCAAACAGCATCGCAGAGTTGTGTGTTTGGAGCGACAGATCTCGACCTGCGGTTAGAAGAAGAGTCTCTAGTTTGCCTGACATGTGGACTCAATAACTCCTGATCTTGAGCAAAATAAACAAGCTGATGTCATTTACGTCTTTTAGTTTGTCAAGAGATTTAAAGCGTAGTTTTTGAAGAGTGCGCGTGTGTGAACGAGCTCTAGTGTGTGTGAACGAGCTCTAGTGTGTGAGAACGAGTCTGATTGAATCTGGAAATAAAGCACTGAGAAAAATGAGAAATATTCCTCAGATGACATGAGTGTAATATAGCAAAACATCTGCCGTTAATTCGATCTCAAACAGATTCATTAAAGAAAGTTATTACTCCAACACCTGCGAGACATCATTAACTAACGAGGTTAAATGACAAATTTACGACAATACGGTTTCGGGAAACAGTCGTGGTTTTTACTTGCCCAGTCAAAATGCACAAAAAGTTATTGTTGTAGAGCCATGTAACCTTGTAAACACTGCTTTAAGAGTTTCAGGTAGATCTAACATACAGAAATTGAATAAAGTTATCAAACACTTCTGGATCAACTATAAATGAAATCTAGATTAATCCTTATTAAAGCTACACAAGTTATTCAGGCGAGAGCAGTGAGTGATTTTTCTCTTTTTCTTTTGTTGTGTGATTAACATTAATGACAGACGGCAGCAGGTTTATTAGGCTGCTGTCCCTTTAAGAGCTTACGCACATATTAATATACTATAATAGTATATAAATAATACATAAAATAAGTCTGACTTGGAAAATTTTTTAAAAATTGCTTTGTGAAATAGAACTTCTGTGTGTCCAAAATGAAGTACTAATTTGTTTTGCACATGTGCATCATAAAACTGAGCGTACAACACAATTTTGCTCTTGAATATCTTGTTAACTTTCTACTAAGTGACTCAAACGGGAAAAAAATATATATAAAAGCTGATTTTTTCCACTTGTTTTCTCAGTGGAAACCCTCCGACAGCTGATTTTCAGAGACCTGGAGGATGGGTGGAGTCAGGATTCCGATGACACGCCCACAAACGAGACGGCCAATGAACGAAGCTCGTTCGCAGAAGGACCGGGGGCGGAGTTTCCTGAGCCCGCCCCCAGTGAGACTCCCAGCCAATGGGGGGAGGAGCCTGCAGAAGCTCCGCCCCTGGAGGTGCGTCAGCCTGCCGTTCAGGTG